>CM033622.1:26873551-27230559 GCA_019453435.1 Rhinogobius similis | reverse complement strand
CTTTTAGTCTTGATTTAGCTTCTGCAGCATTCCCAGATTTACTGTCGACATTGAAACTTCTTTCCCTCGTGCCGCTGCCAATGTATATATGTATGTAGCCCGTGTGCGCGCTAATGTAGGGGAACTAAATATTCGCGCGGTTATCGTCCCGTTGGGGAAAGCGGCTCTATGGAGTGTGTAAGCTGCTCAGTGCGTGCGTTTGGGAGTGAAGGCCCGTGACCGCTCGCCTCGCCCTCCGCAGATCTGACAGCGCGCGGATCAATCAAACACTTCCGGGATGGGAATGTTCAGGAAGGAGGAAAACACGACGCGCTTCCCTGGTTTTACACAAGACGAGAGAGGAGGAGAGATCCACGAGTACGGGCCTGCGCTGCATCTCAAAGAGGGGTCGGACTAGAAACGCTTTTTGGACAGTTTTGGGAGGTTGGAATTGTGAGTTCTGTGCTTTGAGCTGATGAATGCAACTGTGGTGAGATTTGTGGTGATGTAGGCAATTTGGTTTGTAGTTTTGGAGACTTTCACACCCAAAGGTCCAACAAACTTGAGCAGGTTTCCAGCTGTTCATAGTTCAAGTTTGTGCTCATTCTTGTTGTTATTTGGTCCTAAATTTAGTCAGTTTTACTCCAGATATGGATATGGTTTTATCCTTTTCTAGTCCTTGTTTAGTCCTGTTCTTATCCAGATTTAGTTTAGGGTTCTGTTTTAGTCCTAATTGTGTAAACACGCCCTTAGATTCATGGACTAAACCAGGTCTAAACGAAACCTTAGAGCAGATGTTGAGGCAAAATCAAAAAAGTCATTTGTCCTGCCACAGCTCAACAGTCTGTGGCCTTAGCTTGTCACTGACGTGTGAGAATAGTAGATGAAACCAATGTCCCGACTTACAATTATGGTTATTGAATTTTTATGATGTGAAGGTCCACAGGTTATGAAAAAAAAATCCACAGCGGAATAATTTTTACAACAAAGAATGTCCACAATAAAAGCAGAGTCAAAAACTGCAGGCCTTGAAACCCAGGCTAAGATAACATAAGGCCAGTCTGCTTATTAAACAATGAAATATAGAAAATAGTGTATCGTAAAATGAACTTTTAAGGAGGACTAAACCAGGACATATCAGAGAGTCCTGAAGATGTTTGGTCCACAGTTCTCTAAACATAATTGACTAATTTCACAGCAATTATTGCAATATTTTCTGTTCCTTTTATGGTTACTTAAATTCATCCCGTCACTGCAAAAAAGGAATTTCTCAATGAGTTAAAATATCTTAATTTCAGAGGTTTTGGCTGATTAAGATTAGTTAAGACCTTTTTGTAATGGAACTAGATTATTTGAGTTGTTTCAGTACATTACTGCTAGAGGGTTAAGGTAATTTTACTTACCCCAATGGCAAATTTATTTGTATTATAAGCTAATTTGGCTTGAAGTAAGAAAGTAATGTTTTGAAACAAGTCAGAAATGGTTTGAAACATAAAAATACATAGTCGTAACTCATTTTAATTAGTCAAAACGTCTGAAATTAAGATTAATATATTGAAAACAAGACATTTTAACTCATCTAGAAATTCATTTTTTGCAGCGTAAGCCACAAACTGTTTCCACTTTGCTGATTCAGACGTATATTATACGTATATATGGTTTGACGTCACCCTTTGCACTGTACATTTGTTTCCGCAGTCACACTCACACTCACGGTCTAATCCAGGTCCTCACCAGGATTATTGCTGAAGACCAGGTCGTCAGACGGTTCTGCTGTCTCTCACGCTGTGCAAGTGGAAGAAAGAGTGTTAATATTTCCAGGTTAACACTCTGGTCAAAGTTTTGTATAATAGTATTAACTGTATGAGCAAATACTTAAGATTTGATGTATTTTCAAAGATGCAGTATATAACTTCTCTGAGTCATCCCCGCTCCAGACAAAGCTCAACATCTCCATGGAGACAAGCATGTTCCCAAAGATGTGGTGGCGAGATGACTGACTATATTTTATTTATTTATAAAACATCATACAGCATTTTGCTTAAATTTGATCCAGTAACACTGTGTTTTTCAACCTTTTTTGAGTTGAGTTGAGGCACACTTTTTGGGTTTAAAAGCTACCACGGCACACCACCTACTCCTAAAACAGGCATGTCCAAACTAAGGCCCGGGGGCCAAAAGCGGCCCGCAGACCAATTTTTCTTGGCCCTCAAGCTTGCTGGTGAACTGGCCCACATTGTCCTAAGACATACTTTTTACAGCAAATTTCAGATTTTCTACTATTCTGACCTAAATAACTAACATTTTGGTGCGATACAAACCTGATATTAAACCACTGAGACAGAATTTAGGTGTGGTGGTGCTTTAAAAATCAAACTAATGCAACTTTTTTGAACGTTTCACGATTTAATTGTGGCCCTCCGCTTGGTCTAAATTTCAGTATGTGGCCCTCGATGGAAAAAGTTTGGACACCCCTGTCCTAAAACATTACAAAATGACTCCATTTATTAAAAAATATGGTATATAATGTGGCAATTAATGTCTGTGCCACTGTCTAGTTCTTTAAAGTTGGTAACAGTGATGGTTTTTGGGTCTTTTTGGTGCAAAAGTTGCTCAGGATACTCCAAAAAGGTAAATCAGTTAATTACAGCTGCATTTGTGAATCTGTTCACTTAAACGTTTCAAGGCACACTAGTGTTCCCCGGCACACTGGTTGAAAATCAAGGCAGTAACACAATAAACTTTTCAAATCTTACACTTTTTTCTATTGAAGTTAACAGCAGCATAAATATTAACTCAAAAGTTTGGAAACCCCTGCATAATGTTTAAAATATCTTCCAGATCTAATGACATGAACGCTGATGTAGAGGCCTCAGAACCTTTGCTAATATTTCTTTTGAATCCCCAAAAAACTACTCATACTCAATATTCTAATGTGTGGTTTCACATTAGTTCAGTACATAACCTCTCAATCACCTTTTGTAACTCTTCCAGCCCGACTTTCTCCCGCTCTGTATAAAGCCGTGTCTCTGAGGAGGTTGTGGTGCCAGCGGGTCCTGCCCTCTGCGCTCATTACCCGAGATTAGCCCTCTCTGATTGGGACCAGGTTTATTACACGCCTGGCTCTGCTGTGAAATCTGCTGATTGCTGCTCAGGGAAAGGACAATAATGGCTTTGGATCTCCGTTTGCTCCCAGACTCCCACAATCCACAGCTCAGGGTGACACCGGTGCAGAGGGCCCAACCGCGTGACCTCAGAGTGGAGTAATCACCTTTCGTCAAGTGGTTTTCAAAAGAGTTCAGTGCAAACTAACCACTAAAAATGATGAATATGTAACAAAATACAGTGTTGAGTCTGCTCCACGCTCACCTATTTGAATGAGCTACAGCTGGAGACAAGCGCATATTTTTATTTTCTTCGTTTTTGAGGTGAAGTGTATTTGTATTTGTCCCCATAGAGCAGTGTTTCCCAACCAGGGGTACTTGAGGAGTTATCAGTTTGTACTTGAAATGGTTTTAAGTTTTAAATGAAGATGAAATGTACTTTAAAGGTCCCATAACATGCAAAATCGACTTTTCAGAGGTTTTAACCTTCCTACAGTGCTATTTGGGCCTCGTATGTGTGCCCAAAGTGGTTTTTTGATTGATTCCCGCATGTTTTCGCTAGAGAACTGTCTTTTTTGTCCCCCTCGGCTGAGCAGGCAGACGGGGGCTCATCCCATGGATGACGCGGCTTCCCAAGGATGACGCGGTGTTTAAGCCACGCCTCCAGGAAGCGCGCAGCCGCAGAATAAAAACAGCTAATGCTAATGCTACACAGTAATTACACGATGGATACGACAGATCGAAGAGTTAGCTTGTTATTTACCAAACGGCAACGTCCGTCGTCGAGGTACTGGAGCACGTCAAACTCCAGGTCGCACGACGCACCGCCAGGAGGATAAAAGGTTTATTCCCGTGTTTGTGTATCGCTGTTTACCGGAGCACACGGCGCATGCGCACTATCTCCGCTCTAGGCTTCGGCACGAGTTGGGCGGGGAGGCGCGAGTTGGGCGGGAGCAGGCTGCTCTCTGTTCGGGGGGGTCAGATCTCAGAGTGAGCCGTTTGCTTTTGCAAGGAGGGGGGCCAGTCCAAGAAATGGGTGTTTTTTGGAAACTGTTATGTTATGGATATTGCACAACGCAAAATTTTATCAACAAAGCCCTTAGAATAGACTGTGTAAAGGGGAAAATAGCAGAATATGGGACCTTTAAACTGTAAAAATGTGTGATTAGTTGTAAATTTAGCATCTCTTGGGAGTATGATGGACCATAAATATAATTAAAACAATAAATACAATAGTAATAACTGACTATATTCAACTACTAAACCCATTTATTTGCCTGAAACTCAAATTAAGGTGTACTTGGAGTGTGAAACAAAACTTAGGGGGTATTTGAGACAAAAGATTGGGAACAACTGCCATAGAATACGCTGTCATCTGCATTTGATCCATCCCTCAGTGTGTTTACATGCGCACCAATAACCAGGTTATGATTGTTTTTTTTAAGTATCCTGGTTTTCTTGGGGTCCATGTAAACACAGTATTCTGATTTCAACAACCCAAGAACCAAGAAACTGAGTTATTCTCACAGGAATATTCCAATAGAATCTTGATTTCTCAACGTGAGTCTGTACTGAGCATCAAGAAACACATCTGGCAGGAGCAGCTCATTTATCAAAAGCACTCCAGCTTCTGCCAGGACTGTTTTGTTTTTATTATCTTTTCATCATAAAACAATTAATTTATCTACAATACAGCCAACTTTTAACCGCAAACTAATCTCTGTGATTGTGTTGCTCTCAAATTGGATTAAAACTGTGGGTCTCTGATGTATTTTCCTAAAACTATTTAAAACACCTTTTACTGTAAGTTGTGACTGCTGTCTTCAGTCTAATTTGGGTAATTTATGACTTTTTTATCATGTTGTTAGAAACATGATAAAAAGTCATAAATGAGCAAAGTTGCAAACATGTTGAGCTCCTTGCCATATCTGGGCCAGAGTTGCCATAGTTACCACTCTGAATATCCTGAATACTCTTAAGTCCACACGTAAACAGGAATATGAGTGTCAGAATACGGCTCAATAAGCGGGTCATTCTGGTGCACTTAAACCATCTCCAGATCTCGAGCTGTTCTGGCACGATAATTATTAATCAATGGGATGGATATTTGGGCCTCATTATTTATCTTTTGTACATTTTCTGTGCTACTGTGGGGAAATCCTTGGTATTTTTCTGTAACACAATAGAATTGGAGCTGTAGAGGGAGGAATAAGTAAGGAGTATATATAATTCTACTATTTGTTGCAATTCATGTTTATTGACAATATTGCATGTTTGGAAAAGGGGATAATCCTGCTTTAATGTCGGTGGCATTGAGCAGTTTCAAAATTATCGTTAATTGTGATATTTTTCTGTAGCGATATATTGTACATGAAAATATGTCACGTGACAGGCTACTATTCATAGATGTAAACTTCCTGTGACATGCAACACTTTGGGGACTTGTAAGGAGCTCTCTGATTGGTTTACAAGCTGCTCTAAACAATCAGAGATCCTTTTATTATTTGCCTGAGAGCTTCTTTTAAAAACTGTTTTACAAAACATTTATTGTTAAAGCTGCTGATTTTCAAACAGTGAAATAAGGAGGAAGGTTTCTATGTCTATCTAAATTGTTAGGTCTCACAAACACTTGTGTTTGTTATTATTCATTCTAGCTCAGCTTTAGAACAGCGTTTTCAGACAGAAAAGTGATTCAGAGAGGACCACACAGCCAATCAGCTCTCATCCAAATATATATCTATAATATCACTCGTGTGGCTCTTTTTTACAAGTTTGCAAAGGACGGAATGTGAAATAATAACTTACTTTTTAGATAATTTAATTAATTACTTAATAAAGACAGTAGTTGTGTGGTCAGATTTTATTCACCAAGTTCTACTTTTACTTTCTGGGGAAATACAAAATTGACTAAAAAGTTTGGGGTACTTCAGCTCTAAATGACAAATAGCATTTTGTTAATAGATTTGAGTAAAAGCTGCTTTAATAAAAGTATGCAGTAGTGTATGTAGTGAATGTATTTATCACACGGGGTCCTTGGCACAGATCAGGAGCTCATGATTCCACCTTAGGTCATTTGCGTTGACAAAAAATATGTTGAACTTTTCCCACACAGGCCCCAGTCATTGCACAGATATGAACCGTGAACCAGGACAAACTACCTCCCAATCCTCAGCAGTTATGTAATTACAGCATATTCAGAGATTCTTTATAAACACTGAATCACACCAGCCCAGTGCAGAGTTTTTCATGTTTCACCTGCTGCTTGGAGTTTAACCTCCTCCTGCGCTGAAACACATTTGAACATAAAACATTTTGCTACAGATCTTTCTTTTCTCTGTTTCTTCATGCAATCCCAGTCTCTAACCTGTATCTTCTCTCATAATGGCTCCGCTCAGCTCCAAACTCATTTCAACTCACGCTCTTTACCTTCAGAATGACCCAGGCTTTGAATCTTTTGTACGTTTTGGGGCCTTAAAGCACTTCGTGACTTCTAGAGCTCTTAGTTTATCCACTTCAGTGAAATACTTACTACAAAATGCTTCTATAAGAAATATGTCCTGTGCAATAACTGACACACAGCTCCGTTAACAGTGGAGTTAAACTGTCTCCACAGCACAGAGGCTCTTTCACAGAGGTAAAGGTTCTGTACTTGAGTACAATTTTTAGGTATCTGTACTTTACAGAGGATATTTTTTACTTTGACTTTACTATATTTGAAGGAAGGTTTCTATACTTAATACTACAATACATTTAAAAAGAAGTTAAAAGTACTTTCCGTATGGTTTGAGGGGATGTATTTTAGCACATTCTCTGTGACATTCCATCCAAAGGTTTTGAGTTCAAATCCTGGTTTTGAGCAAACTTAAATATACAGAAAAGAAACATTGAGAAAAGATTGATTAAAAACAAATGCTCTGTTCAGGTGCCACCAAAACATTACTTATTTAATTCTAAGAGTTCTCAAGGTACTTTGTAAATCTATACACATTTTGTGGAAACATTATTTTACTCAAACATCAGACGTCACTTTCAGTCTAAAGTGCATCATATTCATATGCATTATATTCCATCTGCAGTTTATGATATATATATATATATATATATATATATATATATATATTTTTTTTTTTTTTTTTTTCAAATCTGCACCAAACACTTCACATAACAATCCAAGTGCAGGCATAAACACACATCCTAAAATAAAAGTTCCATAGGCTCACTTCTTCAATGATACACACATATTCTCAACACATTCCTGTTTCTAGTTGATGAAATTATTTATTTTCTTTTAGATTATGTACATTTATAATGTACATCTCTATCTTGAAAAAGGATTTGTAAATTGAGAGTTTTTATATGCCCTGAACATAATCTGAGGAATTTTCCAAATCATACATCTTGAAACCAGACGTTTAAAAAACAGATTTAGTGTGATCAGTGTAATTCCCTTTATGAGCCGTCCTCAGGACAGTAGGTTTTTTTCTTGAATTTGCTTTTACCGCAATTGCACCACAAGAGGGCAGTGTAGAGCTGTGCAGTTATTTTGACATGATCTGCGCACACATGACCATATCAGTTTGAGCGTACAGTTTACAGTACTGCATCTGAAGGTCCTCATCGTCACAGAGGTCAGAGGTCACTCCTGATGATGTCACAGAGATGTTTGACCTTATCCACAACCGATAGCTTCGCTCCAAACAGGTAAAAAGCATGAGTCAGACTTAAGAAGCTCTTTTGTCCTCTTCACCTTGAACACACTCGTTCTAGAGATAAACTTGATTGCTTGCTGTATAATTGTGATCTGAAGCGTACACATAAAGACAGGATTGAAGGATGGGTCAAATGCAGAGGACAAATTTCCCTACAGAAGCAATGAAGTGTACCTTAAACTTAATGACACTTTGCTTTTATGTGATTGTGACAGTGGTGGAAGAAGTTACTCTTTACTTTGTTACTCAAGTAAAAGTACAGATATGTGTACAAAAAAATTACTCAAGTAAGAGTAAAAGAATCACTTTAAAAAATCTACTTAAACGTGTTGAAGTACCTGTTTGAAAATGTACTTTAAGAGTAAAAAGTAAAAGTATTTCATGCAGATTATGACACCAGTTTTATGGATTAAATGTTACTTTGGTAAAGAATGTATCTTAATTTTGGTCAACAAAGGTCAATTCTAATTAATTTCTTAATTTTGTAGAGATTTTTAAGTGTATATTTTTATTTGCTTGCTCAGGCAGAATGTCACCATCAACGTGCTAAAAATAACTTTCAAACAAAAGTCCAGTTAAAGAAATGTTGTGGAGAAAAAGTACAGCTACTTGGTCTCAAATGTAGTGAAGTAAAGATAAAAAGTATCCACTGTAAAAACGACTAAAGTACATTTTTTTTAGGTATCTGTAATTGTATTGTATTGTAACTTTTATTCTTCATTACTTTACACCACTGGGTTGTGCAACTGCTTTGACCTTCCAGCACTTTTGGCATAAATTATGTTTTTGAATTGGTTTTAAGGCCCCACAAAGGTAAAGTCCATCAACAAATTGAGAGAATGAGAGAGAAAAAGAACTGTCTGTTTGTGATTATGCCTTTCAGCCACTTAACTATAATTATTTTTATTTAATTTTTGCTCATTAAAGTTAAAAAAAAAAAAAAAAAAAAAAAAGCTTTCCTGTGACAGAAAACATGATGGCTCTGAACTGGTGCGTTTGACTTAACTTGTAGTGTCATTATTTGTCCACCAGGTGTCAGCATTATCATGTGTTTAACTATGCAACATGACCAATTCAATTCAGATCTTTTTCAACAAGATACAGCTGAAAAGAGAAAGAAAACCTTCGACGTGGAAAAACAAAGACATTTGTTTATTTATTTTCATCATAAAACCAAAAGCTAGCCCTAAAATCAGCAATTGCTGCACTGAAAAACCATGTATAAAGATCAGACAGGGGAGTTGTCTTTTGTTATCGCCAATATTTAAAGGATAAAGCTTTTCAAAATTAATCCAATATAAGTCAATTTTCACCAAATGTCTCCTTATTAATATATTATTGGATATTTGATCATTTATGGATAATATGGATTGATGTGTTCGACTAAAATATAGCCTAAAATATGAAGGAACTTAAAGGCTATTTCACTTGTTGTTTCGTTCTTATTTTAAAGACAGATTTACAGTTAATCAAAATCTCTTGTAATAAAAATGTCTTGATTTGTCTGTGTTGTGTTGCTATGGATGAAGTATATGAGAGAATAAATGTGGTTTGGCTAAATTATTATTAATGTATCATAGTATATTGACTGGGGACGGAGACAGTGACATGTTCCCAGCCATAAAAGTCCATTTAAACGTCTCTTCTGTCTTCATTCTGTGACTCTGCTGTCACATTATTCCATCTTCACTTATAGTTTTAAAGACGTTTTAAAAGGCCCAGACTCCGGCTCTGAAGTGCCGTCTGCTTGGATCGTGATACTGTGTGTGCAGCACATCAGCGCAAAAGATCTCCAGAATGTTGAAGATGTTTCTAACGGACGAGTCAAGATGTTCAACGACGGAGCTCAACAGTCCATTCGTCACTTCCACGGGTAAATTTCCCTTTCATTTTTTCCATAGTTAATATTAGTTAAAGGGAAAATATTATGCATTTTCCGTATTGTCATTAGCCTTTAAACATGCGCTTGAGTGCCTTAAATTTGCCATCTCATGTTTTAAGACAAAGAAAAGAAGTTTCTTATTGATTAAAAGCCTGTATGAAATGTATGAAATGATACTTACTGCACTGAACGCATACAACCAGTAGATGGCGCCGGCCCTATATACAGTCTAGTGAAGTTAGTGCTGAAAAGACACTATGATGCGGGTTTCCTGCAGCAGCTATCGCGTTTAGACGACAGAAATGCTTAGGGCTCAGAGTTTAGCTATGATTTAAGGACTTAAAACAGCGGAAGATTCTCTGAAAAGTGACGTAAATCCAAAAATACATCCCAGATCCAGGAAGTTCAGCACAATGTGTGTTTGACGCTTGGAGGGGGAGTATTTTCAAACAAACATTCTTCAAAACAGCGTGAATGCAGCTGAATGCTTCTTCAGGTGTGTTTTTGATAACGGAACATGGTTAGAACATGGTTGAAAGTTCAAAAGGTCATTGTTGCAGAATATGTGTCCTTTAAGAGTTCTGGAATGGGGTAATTAAATGCAAAAATGTAAAAACATTAATGAAGAACTAAGTAACATTTTTACCTTATTAAATGTGGCAGAGCGGTTAGAGCTTCTGCCTCTCAATAAGGAGATCGTGGGTTCGAATCCCAGACCACCCCAACATCGTGGTTTCGAATTCCGAACCACCCAAACATCACACGATCTCTCTGGGTGGAGTCTGCATGTCCTTCCCGTGTTACCGTGGGTTCTCTCCGGGTTCTCCGGCTTCCTCCCACCGTCCAAAGACATGACTGTGTAGGTTAATTGAGAACTCTAAATTGTCCCTAGTGAATGAATGTGAGAGTGAATGGTTGTCTGTCCTTGTCTCTGTCTCTGTGTGTTAGCCCTGCAACGAGTTGGCCACTGTCCAGGGTGTACCCCGCCTAAGGCCCAAAGTCACTGGGATAGGCTCCAGTCACCCGCGACCCCTAACGGGAATAAGCGGTAGAAAATGAATGAATGAATGAATAAATGTCTTTGTAAGTCCGTGTGGTGGAGGCAAATGTATTTTCGGGGTGCTTGAAGCCCCCGTTGTCACCCCTGCTGTCCTTGGGCGGAAAACCAGCTGCAATATTTCCTGACACCGACCCGAAGACAACTCTCCTGAGAAACGTGGTTCTCATTTTTTATATTTGAAAGGTTTTTGTATGTGATTTTACGTCCTTATTTCAATTTAAAAAAGGAAGGGGAAAACGGAACAGAAGCTTCGTTTTACTGGCAGTGTATTTTCACAAGAGACCTGCAGGGGGAGCTCTGACGTTGAAGTTACTATTATTCATGCCTTTTTAACACGTGTGAGTTAATCTGTCTGTTTTATTGTTGTTTTTTAAATGTAGGTCTATTATTTTATGTATTTTACGTCACATTATTACATTATTTATGGCTTTATGTATTGTATTATGATTTATGGTATTATTTTAGTATATTTTTTCTAGTTTAAGTAATATTAGTATCCAGTAACCATTATAATATATAATCATATATTAAGGTATTTGTGTGTGTTTTAAACCAGCAGTGTTAAGGACAAGAAGAAAAAGGAGGCAGATAACAGATTAAATAAAATGAATAGTGTTTTTATAGTTTATGTGCAGCACTTTAGTCTTGTTTTTAAAATGTGCTTTATAAACAAAGTGGATGGATGTATCCAGGAGGTGCCCATCCGTCTGTTTAATCCATATTTGTGAACTCAGGACAATCATTTTATCGCTCTAATTGTCTTATGAAATTAATCTAAATAAAACAATGCTACATTTTGGTGATTATTTCCCCAGTATATGTTGCTGTCCCCAAATAATCTTTCAAGGATTTACAACATACTCATTGATGGTTTAAAAGAGTTGGTGCTAGATCGTACGCTCTGGAGGGACGGATGTCGTGGCTGGTCATTCGAAGTCGTGAAATCTATGAACAGGATTTAAATTAAGGTTAAGAAACGAGTTATGGTCATTGTTTTGGGTTTGTTAGTGTGTTAGCAGTCACTTATATTTGACACCTTCCTGCCTTAGCTCAATTTACAGCATGAAAGAAAAACGTCAACAGATTTAAACATTTCAGGCGTGTTCAAAGGATCTCGCTCTGACTGTTTTAAGAAAAGAAGTGGGTTCAATTGTGCACTTGGTTTTGTGCTTTCTGGCTCCAGGCCTCAGTTTGTGAATGGTCATCCAAATGGCCTTTTTGGAAGCTGTTCTTTTATCTTTTCAAGGCTGTTGGCGAGAGATGACACATTAGAGATCTGCCAGTAGTAGTAAACTGCAGGATGGACGTGACTTTATGCATCCATTTTAATAAAACGAAATGAAAATGTGTTTTTAAGATCAAACTACACATATGGGCAGATTTTGATAACGCTGCAATTTCATTTGATGCGTCAGTTAGGCTCACTTAAAGATAAATGATCCGTCACATGGAGCAGTCTTTGAAGAGGTAATCCTGGCTTTGAGAGACTTTATTACATGAAGATACGTTTAGATTTTAGATATAGGTTCACGTGCAGGATCACACCATGCACATGCCTCTTCCTGTCTCTATACTTTTTTGTTTTCCGTTATGTGCTCCTCCTCTTCCCACCCTCCGCTCTTATATAAGCGAACTAAGAACCTGCTTGGAGCCGTAAAGCCGCAAGAGCCCCTAAGATACTTAAAGTGTACTGCAAATTATGAAAGATGTTGCGTTGCACTTTAGCTAAATGAATAAAATTAATCAGAAATCAGAAAAAAAGATGTTGCCTTTTTGAACAATTTATGGCTGAGGACACCCACATTCTTTTGTCAGCTAGTATTTTTAACCCCCAACAACAGGGCTATTTGACTTAAGGCCCAGGGGGTCAAATCAGGCCCTCCAAGGGACGTGGTCCAGTCCTCAACCATCTTCCAAAAATATAGAAGATACATTATCTATTCTTATTGGTTTAGCCCTTGTTTAGACTGGGTTTGGCATTGGTTTAGATCTGGTTTAGTCCTGGTTTAGAGCTGGTTTAGGCCTGGTTTAGAGCTGGTTTAGGCCTGGTTTAGACTTTGTTTAGTCTGGGTTTAGTCTGGGTTTAGTCGTGGTTTAGTCCTGTTGTCCTGGTTCAGACCTGATTTAGGTTTAGGTGGGTTTAGTACTGATTTAGACCTGGTTTAGTCCTGGGTTAGACCTGATTTAGTCCTAGTTTAGACTTGGTTTAGGTTTAGTTCGGGTTTAGTCCTGGTTTAGACCTGCTTTAGACCTGGTTTAATCCTGGTTTAGTCCTGGGTCAGTCCTGGGTCAGACCTGATTTAGTCCTAGTTTAGACTTGGTTTAGGTTTAGTTCAGGTTTAGTCCTGGTTTAGACCTGGTTTAATCCTGGTTTAGTCCTGGTTCAGACCTGATTTAGTCCTATATTAGACTTGGTTTAGGTTTAGTTCCTGGTTTAGACCTGGTTTTGTCCTTTCATATTAATTTTTTTGTGTGTTTCAAAAGCTTTGGACATGTTTTTGGCCCAGAGGACAAACCCATCCAAAAAATCTGGCCCTTTGTGAAATAAAGTTGAAAAGCCTTGTTCTAATTTATCTAATGAATCTAATTTATCTTTTTCACCTCAGTAGTTTTAGTCGATGTTGGTAATACAAACACAGCTGCGTGGCAATAATTAAACCAAAATGGAACTGAAGTCAAATTCTACTTAGGGCCCCATGAAAGCCTTTGGTCCTCGCAAGTTAAATGTCCATTAGTGGGAAAAGGAACATGTAAAGTCCAGAAATAAACGCCCCACTCAGTCCAAGAACTGAACCCAGGATTTTCAAGTTTCTTTTTTTCTCTCTCAAGCTCATTCGGATGGAGCTCGGAGTGGAGTCTTTTGGATCTTCTTCTTCTCCGTGACCCAGACGCCCTGATGCAGTGTCCAGATGTGAGTGTTTGCAGCTAACATGACCCCTCAGTCAATTAAGATCAACCAATCAAAGTATGTTCATAGAGCATTTTACAATAGCGCAGAGAAGACCAGAGTGCTTTACAGGATGCAGGAAAATAAATAAAAATAACACAGCAAGCACAAAACATAGTGAAATAATTAAATGAAATCGCTTCTCAGTGGATGGAGAAACCTAAATTCTATTTATTACACAATAACTTTCATATATAATAACTATATGTTTTACTAATTCCCTTGTATCATGTGTATTGTGCAATTTCTCCATTAAACATCCAGTTCTAAAATATCCACACCCCAGATGGGGTGTACTAACTTGAGAACTGAAAAACAGTTTAAATGGAAAATCTGATTTCTGTTAATGCAACCAAAAAACATAACAGAAACATTAATAAATGCCCAGATTTCCAAGGAACGTAAACAACAATTACAAGTTTTTAAAAAAGTAAAATGTCAGTGCATAGAAAGAGTATCCAAAACATCACAAGGACATCACAAGAAGTAAAAATGAAAACGTCACCTGCAAAAACACATACCATTTGAAAGGATGGAGCTTTCAAAATCTGAATCTATTTCAATGCAATAAGATTATAATTCCATCCGTTTCGGAGCAAATCCCCTCAGTACTTTTGTTAATAACAGATGGAGAGGATAGTATAACAACAAAAAGACACATTTTCAATATGTTTATATCTGTTTTTGCAAATGAACTCTTCGAATATGATGTCAAAGTGCTTTTTTGTTGTTCAAAAAGTTACTCGGGATAATGTATCAGTCCTACCCACCTCTGGTCATTAATTCTACATAACATATTGTTTTTTCCTACACGGCCTGCTGTCTTGTCTATATTTTGTCTATTTTTCTTTCTGAAAGCCATTACGCTGCTCTAAACCCCACAGCATTTTAATAAAGTGAATCAAGATGTAAAGCATTTGATATCACGGCCCCCTAAAACCGAGACGTCCCACTGCGGACCCCACTCCAAGTAACGACCTTCCCTCAGCAGCAGAAAACACAGCTAAAAATACATTTGAGAGGTGATCGCACATAAATAAAGCTTCATTAAATACTTTACGTCTGGGCGATGGACCGCCTCGCCGCGCACTGTTCAGATGTGGGAGTCTTACCCTGAAAATACATGTTCTACTGGAGTTTTAATATTAGCGAGCTCCGGTGTTTGGCAGTGGCTGTGTTTTCTTAACCAGAGGAGAGGAGCAAAGTTAGAAGTGATTTCAAAGATGTTACATAAAATGGCTGGTGGTGATGGAGGTGCAGTCTGACAGGCTGAACGAGGCGAGCCGTGCGCCGCATGTTTGAGTTTTTATAGTGAATTAGCGGTGACATTATTTTTAATATTGGAAAGAATAACAGTGAAATCAGATATTGTGCAAGAATGTTTCTCCCACCTCCAAAACATATGTCGACTTTAACAGATGATACACACAAAAGTAACAGGAATTTGGCTCAATGCACCAAATATGATGTGTATGTTGAAGTCCATTTACATTCACTTTTATATTAAAGTGTTTTTTTGTTTTTTTTTCAAATGCATCTAAAGTAGTTGTTTCAGTGTTCCACAGTGTGGCATAAAACATCCATATCTCCAGGGAGCCAAGTTACTGGTGAGATCTGTGGAGAAGTGACCTTTGCTCACAGTAAGAATGTGTATTTGTCAATCAATTCATCATTCTATAAAAATGTGTTTGAAGAGCACAATTTGTAGAAAATGCAATTCAAAGTGCTTTAGAAATTAAAAAATGCAATATAAATGCATTGCATCACAATAAACTATAAAAATAAATAAAACTATAAATAATAATTTTAAAATTAATTTAGTGCAAACAAGTTTCAGTCATATGCACAGCCAAACATTTTGACTCAAACACAGCAGAGACCACACCATGTGCAGTGTGAGCCCATCCTGAGCTCCTCAGATTGTGAGATGGTTCATATGGCTCTAACATGTCAGAGATGTACTTTGGTGCTTGGCTGTGGAGAGACTTGAACACAAGCAGAGCTGCTTTAAAGTCTATTCTCTGAGCCTGAAGCCAGTGCAGAGACCTGAACACAGACTAATGTGCTCGTACTTCCTGGTTCTCGTCAGGACTCGAGCAGCAGGTTCTGGATGTACTGCAGCTGTTCTACGGCTCGTTTGGAGAGGCCAGTGAGCAGCCGTTACAGTAGTCTAACCTACTGGAGACAAATGCATGGTTGTGTCTCTCCAAGTCTGGTTTAGACACTGTAACTTAGATTTTGGTAATGTTTTTAGGTGGTAAAAGGCCGTTGATGTTATTGATTTGATGTGGCAGTTTAAATTGAAGTCTAAGTTTATTATTACCCCCAGATTTTTAACTTTTAGAGTGAGAGACTGAACGTAACTTCTAACACTTTTGCTTTGTTCCTGTGGGCTAAGACGATGACTTCAGTTTAGCTGGAGAAGAGGTCCCAGGATTGACCCTTGGGGCACCCCAAAGGTCAAGGCCATGTGGTCTGAGACACAGTCACAAATCAACCTGTCTTCAAGGCAGGACTTCAACCAATTTAGGGCAGTACAAGGGATGCCCACCCAGTCCTTAAGTCTCTGAACTCCAGGAGATGAAACATGTGACCAGACTCACATCTTTGTGAAATATTGGAGAAGTGTGTATTCTTAGCTGGACAGACAACACCAAATAGGACCCCCTGAGGGATGGGTGAAAGGTAGAGGATTGTTAATTTCTTGACATTTTACGAATCTTTAAAGTAAATTATTAAATTACACCAATTTACTGAGTGACAAACAGTGCACAAACATTCTTGGAGCCTGGATTGTTCCTTGTTTCATATTGAAATGACTTCACACTTGAGACCTCTCCTGCTCTCTCCCATTGACAAGTCCATTTGCCATGCTGCTACATATCACTACAAACAGCTTTAAGCGCTTACAAGTCTCATAGATCACTGTCCATTTTCAGACGTTTGCATCTTATCAACTCCATCAAAGCTTAAGCCTACAAAACCCACAGTGACACCATGTTCTGGGCACGTCGGCAGGTGGTTCTCATTCCAGTCGCTTTGATTCAGTAATAGGTTCAACATGGATACATCGGTTTTGGTCCGTCACATTCACAAAGTCATGAATCTAAATAAATTCCTCGTGTGTGCTCTTGTCACATAACGATCAACCTTTTGACTCTTCACCCTGATCATTGTACGGCATCTTGGTGCAATATTGTCAATTTGTGTCTGAGAATAAATGAATTTGAATAGCAAGTTCACCTCGGCTAGTTGTGGTTCTATAGCAGTTTTTGCAACGGTTTCAGTTGATTTAGTCTGGATTTATTCTTTGTTTACACAAAGGTTTGGACCCAATTTAGTCCAGTTTTAGACCTCCTTTCATCCTCGTTCAGCCCTGTTTTTTCTGTCAAATTATAAAAACAATTTAGTCTTCTCTCAACATGATTTAGTTCTGGTTTATTTCTTAATTTACTCCAAATTTTAGACCTGGTTTGGTTCTTGTTAATAGCTGTTTGAAATCGCTTTGATTCAGTAATAGGTTCAACATGGATGCGTCAGTTTTGGTCCATCACATCCACAAAGTCATGAATCTAAATAAATTCCTCGTGTGTGCCCTTGTCAGCGATCAACCTCTTGACTCTTCGCAATCAATTTCCGCCATCTTGTTTCAATAAAGTCAATTTGTATCCGAGACTGAACTAACCCTTTAAGCGCCCTCGTCGCAGTAATGCGACTTACTTTTTTCAAGTGCAAGGAAAATTATGAATAAATAATAAACCACAAAACATTCCAATCGTTGATAACAAGCTTTCATAGTTTTGATACACACGTCACATCCGTTTGAAAACCTATAAATAACGGCCGGCAGGGGGGAAAAAAAAGAGAAAAAAAACCCAAACAAACATGGCTGGAAGAAGTACACACGATTCTCTTGTTCACTACACAGCAGACTCAGATTCTGAGGGAAATTATTTTTCTGAGACTGACAATGATTGCTCAAGTGAAGAAGACACACCGAGTGGTAGAGGCAGAGGCGGAGGCAGGGGCAGGGGCAGGGGCAGGGGCAGGGGCAGGGGCAAGGCCAGGGGCAGAGGTGGTGGACAGCCCCACGACACTAGTGGGGATGAGGGCTGGGAGCAGCTGAGAGAAATTGCGGATTTTCAAGGGTGGATCAAACCATTTGATATGGTTGTTGGCTACACCGGAGACAGAGATTTGAGTGATGCCAGGCCAATAGATATTTTATCACTATTTCTAACAGATGAGTTTTGGAAACTGATCGCTGATGAAACAAACAGATATGCAGCACAGGTCATTTCAGCAATGGAGATGAAGCCACATTCCAGATTTTTAGAGTGGTATGATGTATCCATTTCTGAAATGAAAGCTTTCATTGCATTGCATTTGTCTATGGGCCTTGTAGATAAACCTGAAATAGAGGATTATTGGGCAACATTTTGGCTCACACAGACGCCTGGTTTTGGGAGTGTAATGTCTAGAAATAGATTCAAATTATTCTTTCATGCTTTCATTTGGTCAACAATAACAATTATGTAAGACAAGGTGAACCAGGGCATGATAAACTTTTCAAAGTCCGTCCAATAATACAGTTGATTATTCCCAAATTTGCAGCAGTCTACAGTCCACTCAAGGAACTTTCTTTAGATGAGATGACAATAGCATTCAAGGGGAGGTCAACACTCAAATGTTACAGTCCCAATAAACCAGATAAATATGGCTATAGAGTGTATGTTTTGAGTGAGAGCAGTTCAGGTGTATGTTTTGCGTTGGTCCTTGCACACAGGGCAATACACAGATAATGCCAGTGACATCAGTGCAACTCATGCTGTTGTTCGTGAACTTGTCGATCCTTACACTGGAAAAGGCCACGAAATTTACATGGACAGTTACTATACCTCACCAGCAATTGCAAATGAATTAGCTGATTTGGAAACCGGACTATGTGGTACAGTGAGAAGTACAAGGAAAGGCATGCCTAAAAGCCTGGGGAAACCTATCTTGCATCTAAAAAAGGGAGATGACCCTGTTTTTATGCGGAAAGGTAAACTTCTGGCTTGTGCTTGGCAAGACACTAAACGTGTCACTATGCTCTCTACACTGCATGGCAATGCATGTGTTCAGAAAAGAATCAGGTCCAAGACAAATGCAACTGGCTTTCGCGCAATAAACAGACCACTGTGTGTCAACCAGTACAATATGTACATGGGGGGTGTAGACACATCAGACCAGAGGATGAAAACCTATCTGTTTCCCCACCGGTCCAGGAAGTGGTATCACCGCATCTTTAACGCCATCCTCAGTATTTCTGTTGTCAACTCACACATTATTTACACTAAATGCACCCCGGGCCCACACAAAGCCCTGAAGGCCTACATCCAGGACGTTTTTGATGCATTGCTGGCTGGTTACACCAAAAAGGTGGGTAGCAAAGGTGGCCGGCCTTCAAGAGCAGGGAGGGTAATACCACAAAGGCTCACAGAACGTCACTGGCTTTGTGAAGCAGAGGGCCGTCAGACTGTGTTGTCTGCTCAGACTGTTCCGTAAAAGGCAGGCGCCAGACAAAGTACAGGTGCCGTCAGTGTGGTGTCGGTCTTTGTGCTGTACCCTGCAATGAGAGATACCATACTGTCAAAAACTATAAACTGTGTCATTTAGATATGTGATATTTGAGATAATGGCCCCCAGGACCTCCAGCAGCCCCCGTGAAAATCCCCACTCACACTGGCCCAGGACGGGTTTACTTCTAGACACTTCACTCCCAAAACCAGGCGTCTGTGTAAGACAAATTGTTGCCCAATAATCCTCTATTTCAGGTTTCCAAAACTCATCTGTCAGAAAGGGTGGTAAAATATCTAATGGCCTGGCATCTCTCAAATCTCTGGCCCAGGACGGGTTTACTTCTCCCGGGTCCCACACTTGACCTAATGGCCCCCAGGACCTCCAGCAGCCCCGTGAAAATCCCCACTCACCCTGGCCCAGGACGGGTTTACTTCTCCCGGGTCCCACACTTGACCTAATGGCCCCCAGGACCTCCAGCAGCCCCGTGAAAATCCCCACTCACCCTGGCCCAGGACGGGTTTACTTCTCCCGGGTCCCACACTTGACCCTAATGGCCCCCAGGACCTCCAGCAGCCCCGTGAAAATCCCCACTCACCCCTGTCCCAGGACGGGTTTACTTCTCCCGGGTCCCACACTTGACCTAATGGCCCCCAGGACCTCCAGCAGCCACCGTGAAAATCCCCACTCACCCTGGCCCAGGACGGGTTTACTTCTCCCGGGTCCCACACTTGACCTTATGGCCCCCAGGATCTCCATCAGCCCCCGTGATAATCCCCACTCACCCTGGCCCAGGACGGGTTTACTTCTCCCGGGTCCCACACTTGACCTAATGGCCCCCAGGACCTCCAGCAGCCCCGTGAAAATCCCCACTCACCTGACCCAGGACGGGTTTACTTCTCCAGGTCCCACACTTGACCTAATGGCCCCCAGGACCTCCAGCAGCCCCCGTGAAAATCCCCACTCACCCTGGCCCAGGACGGGTTTACTTCTCCCGGGTCCCACACTTGACCTAATGGCCCCCAGGACCTCCAGCAGCCCCAGTGAAAATCCCCACTCACCCTGGCCCAGGACGGGTTTACTTCTCCCGGGTCCCACACTTGACCTAATGGCCCCCAGGTCCTCCAGCGGCCCCCGTGAAAATCCCCACTCACCCTGGCCCAGGACGGGTTTACTTCTCCCGGGTCCCACACTTGACCTAATGGCCCCCAGGACCTCCAGCAGCCCCGTGAAAATCCCCACTCACCCTGGCCCAGGACGGGTTTACTTCTCCCGGGTCCCACACTTGACCTAATGGCCCCCAGGTCCTCCAGCGGCCCCCGTGAAAATCCCCACTCACCCTGGCCCAGGACGGGTTTACTTCTCCCGGGTCCCACACTATACATCATGGCCCTTGGAACCAGGTGCACCACTTGAACCCGGGTACCCACCCTTAAGCACCCCTCCCCGGGCTACACACCCTTGGACCTCACGCCTGGAGCCCAGCGACCCTGGTACTCCGCTCTTCTGGACACCGTCTGGAGACTCCAGACAACCAGGTGCACCACTTGAACCCGGGTTCCCACCCTTAAGCACCCCTCCCCGGGCTACACACCCTTGGTCCGACCCTGTTACTCCGACTGGAGTAGAAGGCACCTGGTACTCCGCTCCACACTTTGAAATATATTGATCAGGGCCCCGCGACCCTGCTACTTTGCTCTTCTGGTGTCCAGAAGAGCAGAGTACCAGGTCAAAGGGGTCCTGACTCGATATATTTCAAAGTGTGAGCGGAGTATCAGGTGCCTTGTCTGGAGACTCCAGACAACCAGGTGCACCACTTGAACCCGGTACCCACCCTTAAGCACCCCTCCCGGGCTACACACCCTTGGACCGACCCTGTTACTCTGACTGGAGTAGAAGGCACCTGGTACTCTGTAATGTAACACACACCTCAAAAACCACGGGATGCACGTGGTTTAGGAAGTGGCCACAGACATTTCTACCTTCCTTGGATGATTTGCCATTCTTTTGCATCCATAACTCTTCCTTGGATGTTAGCCATTCAAATATTTCCCATTCCAACTGTGGAGAATCAGGTCCGTATTCCCCATAGGGGTCACCATCCCTGCTGGATAAGTATAGAGATATGGAGGTTTGAGAAAGAGTCCCGCGACTCTTATTATGCCATTCTTTTGCATCCATAACTCTTCCTTGGATGTTAGCCATTCAAATATTTCCCATTCAACTGTGGAGAATCAGGTCTGTATTCCCCATAGGTCACCATCCCTGCTGGATAAGTATCAAGATATGGAGGTTTGAGAAAGAGTCCCGCGACTCTTGTTTGCAGCACTTCAGATTTTGACACTCGACATGAGCACCAGACTTACCATTGGATTATCCAGAAAGCCTGTAAGCAACAAGGCATAGGGGGGATTTGTTGCCAAGACATGGCAGACACCCAGAGGCAGGCCTAGGGTGTTCACACCAATGTGACCTGCCCATTGGCAGGTGTCCGAGCGCCCCAGGCTAGGCTGCTCTTAGTAAGGGTTTGAGAAACATTGTTTATGTCGGACCGCTAGGCAGACTGGGCAGCTTGGTCTCGCTTCCAATAGGACTGTGGTTCTGAAAAGCACATAATTTCTCCAAGACGCAGTTATCCCAAGCCTACCTGTGTAGACCGACGGACATCGCAAATCAAGGTCTGGTGCCACCCCAAAGGAGTAAGACAACCAGCCCAATGAACTGCAGAGGTCCTGCTACAGAGGATGCCAAACGTCCAACGGCAAACGCAGATACCTCCAGCTTACCTGTGTAGACCCACAGACAACGCAAATAAAGGTCTGGTGCCACCCCAAAGGGGTAAGACAACCAGCCCAATGATCTGCAGAGGTCCTGCTACAGAGGAGCAAAGGTGCCAAACGTTAAGCACAGCCAACCTTAGCAGATGCTCACAGACAAAGGTCTGGGCGCCACCACAGGGTAAGACAACCAGACCAATGAACTCCAGCACTGCTGCAGGGACCCGGTTTCCCCATAGGGAGGCCAGGAGGGCTAAGTAGGAAAAATTAGGACTCCCATTCCCACATAAAACTAGACCCACAGTGCACAGGAACCATCTGTAAAGATAAAACAAGACAGAGGCCCTGCGATGGTGGGCCACATTTGCACATCGACCAGACAGTAGTCCCACCAAACCCTAACCCTAACTGATCCTGGGACTCAGCTCTCCCCCAGAGGCCCAAGTTGGAGAACTCCAACTCCAACACCACTGCTCACAAATCACTACCCAGGACCAGACACTGCTCCTGGGTCACACACTTCACACCATGCACCCTGGTTGGGGCTAGCCCAGACCCTAACCCTAACCCTAACTGATCCTGGGACTCAGCTCTCCCCCAGAGGCCCAAGGCGGAGAACTCCAGCTCCAACACCACTGCTCACAAATCACTACCCAGGACCAGACACTGCTCCTGGGTCACACACTTCACACCATGCACCCTGGTTGGGGCTAGCCCTGACCCTAACCCTAACCCTAACTGATCCTGGGACTCAGCTCTCCCCCAGAGGCCCAAGTTGGAGAACTCCAGCTCCAACACCACTGCTCCCAAATCACTACCCAGGACCAGACACTGCTCCTGGGTCACACACTTCACACCATGCACCCTGGATGGGGCTGGCCCCGTCCCAGCCACTCACTGTACCCTGGGCATGACTCATAATGAGAGCAGCGTTACCCAGGCACATTGCACCAGGGTCCCATTCCATTGGCATTCTGCTCCTTTTTTTTTTTACCCCAGAGACAGTGCTTCAAAGTTGGGACACATTTTTGGGACATTCAGGGCCAATAGAACCAGAAAAAAGGCCCAGGAAAACGGATCTCTCATGCCCACAGACAGAGCTCAGTGCCAGGCATGCATAGAACCAGGATTTGTGCAAATGTCAATCGCAAAAAACGTTGTTTCCCAAAACTGCCCGACTATCCCTTGGAACAACGCAAAATGTCAAAGTTCGCGTGGGAGCAGCGTAAGGATTTTCGCGTGAGCAGCTTTAATCAGCCCGGGACTCCCGGGCTGAACCTTGTCTGCACAAACTCAGAAAAATGACTAAGTCGATGGGCGGCATATGGTACTCTGGATATGGTACTCTGGATATGGTACTCTATTGGGACTTTGTTAGAGACCCCCAGCAGCACTCTTTCTTTCTTTCTTTCTTTCTTTCTTTCTTTCTTTCTTTCTTTCTTTCTTTCTTTCTTTCTTTCTTTCTTTCTTTCTTTCTTTCTTTCTTTCTTTCTTTCTTTCTTTCTTTCTTTCTTTCTTTCTTTCTTTCTTTCTTTCTTTCTTTCTTTCTTTCTTTCTTTCTTTCTTTCTTTCTTTCTTTCTTTCTTTCTTTCTTTCTTTCTTTCTTTCTTTCTTTCTTTCTTTCTTTCTTTCTTTCTTTCTTTCTTTCTTTCTTTCTTTCTTTCTTCAGTGGGTTGTCTCTGGAGCCCTGTTGCACCCAGTATTGGCACAAATTCTACCCCAGACACCAGTGCATTATTCGAGCTGATTTTGCATGTTTTCTTTCTTTCTTTCTTTCTTTCTTTCTTTCTTTCTTTCTTTCTTTCTTTCTTTCTTTCTTTCTTTCTTTCTTTCTTTCTTTCTTTCTTTCTTTCTTTCTTTCTTTCTTTCTTTCTTTCTTTCTTTCTTTCTTTCTTTCTTTCTTTCTTTCTTTCTTTCTTTCTCTCTCTTTCTCTCTTTCTTTCGTTCTCTTTCTTTCTCTCTTTCTTTATTTTTTTTCTTTCTCTTTCTTTCTTTCTTTCTTTCTTTTTTGAGGGGGGGTTTGTTTGTTTTTTTCCACTAAATCCCAATTGAGGCTTAAAGTAGAAATAAAAAACTGTGGCGCTTAGAGGGTTAATATGAATCACAAATGTATAGATTAGATGTACAGAACTAGCCTAGTGCATAATGTAGATAGAAGTAAGACCCAGTTTAGTCCTGAGCCTTTTTTTTGGACCTAATTCAGGCTTAATCCCCAGTTTTACACCTGATTTTGTCCTAAGTAAGACCCGGTTTACTCCAGTTTTGGAGCTTAGACTTCAGGCATGATTTATTTACAGCAGATTTGTCTGTCTTACGTGAACCGTACGTACTGGCCGTGAGGGGTTGTTGTAAAAATTGAGTCAAAAGGAGGCCTGCACAGTGGAGTGGTAGGTACAAGCAGGTATGTAAAGCAAAAGGCAGGATAGCAAAAAGTGAGCAGTATCAAAAAAAAAAAAAAAAAAAAAAAAATACAAAGGCAAGTACCACGCAAGTTTAAATGACAATCTGGCGAATAGTTGAGAGATACACTGATCTATTCACCTTATTCCGGAAATTGCCTTGGGCACCGCTATCTTTTTTCCATTGTATTGGGGCAGAGCTCAACAGAAAATAAGTTCTACACGGACTACAAAGACATTTCCATGCCACCCAGGAAATCGGTGCATTGCTGACTTGTTGTTGTTCGTGTATTTTAAACATTTTACATGAATAAATCTACTTTATATAATGTTTTGTAGACAAGACTTTTCCCTCGAGCGGGGTTCTCGTCAAAATGGAATTGGAGTGTGGATCTGTGGCAAAAAGAGACAAAAGTGGGCGGGGCCGAATAAGGTGAATATTGGAGCAGGTGTAAATTGGTCTGATGAGTTCCAGGTGGGACAAACAGGCTCCAGGCAGTACTGACTCCGGCCAGCTCCACACAGATCATGGATCTATTAAATCAACTGGATAAGGCGAGGTATTGCAGCCTTGGGCTTTGTATAATTGCATATTATAATAGCAGACAGTACTTAATTATTTTCAGTATTTAAATAAAATAGAAGGAAATGTTATTTTTAACCGTTTCTTGCGTCACTGAAATTACAGTTTTTATATTAAGTGACGTCACGGTAAACATGTACGAGCCACGAGGACGAGCACTTCGGACGATACAAACAGAAGCACGTGGACATGGCTAGACTGGTGACACCTGTAAGATGTATTTTATTTCATTTCAGACACTTTCACATTTGATCTAATATGAAGGATACAATTACAATCACACAAGCTAATGTGGACGCAAAAACTTCCAAACTGCGTGATCGCTCCCGTCACTCAAAGCATCATGGGGGAATGTCTTCACATGGTGGGAGGCGCTAGCCCCTATTCAGGAAGTAATGCAGGGAAAAAAAAATGTTTTTGGCTTCATGCACCAATGAGCACATGCCATAGGGATCAATACAGCGCCATTTTGTATTCAACTTCCAGGTTTAATTATAGTTCTATGACACAGACAGACAAGGACATACAAGAGGGGGAAACAGAACCAGGCGGGAGGGGGCACTGAACTCATGACAGGGGTCTAAAGTGGACCCTGTGAACTGTGAGCCTGTGCTTTAGTGTGGAAGGATAGTCGTAAACTCATAATTGACTTTGTGATAAACCGGCGTATTGCCAGTGATGGTAACTTAAATGTAGAGCTGACAGGCTACATAAAAATCTAGCACACATCAGCTGTTTCCTATTTATTGATGGCACTCGTGTTAAGACAGAAAATACAATTTCCAGTGCGTAATACATCTACCATCAACCAAATCCATTCATTATGTAAGGGGATGTTAAAACAGAGTGTTTGCAAAGAACCAAAAAAAGCCGTAAAATCTGACAATAAACCAGAAGTAGATTATTTTATTGTTTGCTGCAGCTTTAGCCACGTCTCACAGCACCTGTAATGTAAACATCTTCTTGTGAATTGCTGCGATCCACCTTATAAAGAATTATTCAGGTACAATGTAGATTTCATTCATTAGAAATTTCTTGTGTCATCATCAACTGCTCAAATAATACACCTCTGCCTTTGGATCCAGAGCTTGAAGTGAGCCATGGTCCAGTCAAAATGCAGCTTATGGTCCTGTTCTAGTCAGTGAAGCAATGAAGGGAAAGTCGATTACTTTAGTTTTAAACAGGAGGAGATGAAGAGGCTGAAGAGGATGATGGCTATTCTGTTATTATTGGTTATTCTGATGTGATAAGGATATGATCTAGAACAGACATTTTGATATGATTATACCCTAAAATGAATGTTCCAAGCCTTATTAAAGGTGTGGTGGCTCATCCAAACTATGTCAAATGCAACATTTAGAAAGATTCACTTCATTGTCATGCTGTCTGTGGCCCTCTACTCTGTATTTGGTTAAAAATGTGGCCCTTGGTGGACACCTCTGGTCTAGGAGGTTTGCAGTACGATAATTAAACTCCAAACAAATTGAAAAAAAGTGGTAATAACCTCAAGAAATAAAACAACAGGATGGTTGACCAGTTTGGATTACATTCTTGCTTTCAGCTAATTCATACAACTTAGCCATTTGACTTCACCATTGATTACCTTTTAAATAAATACACAGCATTTTTCTTTTCTTTTTATAACTAAAATATTTAAAGAATGCCAGTCTACACTTCCTGGAGGCCATTTCCTTCTCTGGGCACCTCCATGTCGTTTATTCACAATCGCACAAACGCATTCGGAGCTCTGCATTGTGTCCAAACAGTCCGTCCCGCCCTAAACGCTCCGTCCAGCTCACAGAGTCACCGAGGCGCGGGTCATAAGTCAGAAAGGGTCTGAATGGCAGGAAGGGAGTGGGGCTCAATATTGTACTTGACTCTAATATATGGTGTGAACTGCTCTGTGCTGGAGGAGGTCTCTGCTGCCTGGTTTTCTCTTTCTGTCAAAGGCAAACTGAAAAAGTCCTGCGGCGTCTTATCTCCGCATCGGCAGACATCAGTAGCTCTGGTCACTTCCTTCCACGGAGATGTAGGAACCTGGAGGTGTTGTTGACTGCGGTGAGAAGGCGAGAAGAGGGTCAGAACTTTTGCTTTTTGGAAACACAATACAAGTCACACTGACATTTGGACTGCAATCAAGATAAAAAAGGAACAGAATAGTTTGGGGGTGAAGAAAGTGAACACAAATCTTGCAAGAAGAAGAATCTTTCTGTGCAATGTAACAAAAGTGTCCCTAAATAAAGGATAAAATGTGGCCCTATACTACAAAATCGTCCCTCAATTGATCATTACAAATCTGGAGAGCCTTTTCACTTTTTTGCATGTTTTTGCAAGTTTGACCAAGAAAAAATATTAAGATATCTAGAGGTGAGTTGTATTGTGTATCATTTTTATTAGTCGATACATTTGCAGCATAATTAGCTCTTTCTTCTACCTCTGTTCTGATTAAGTTAAGTTAAGGGTTAAAATATGCACTTTTGACGTATTCTACATTTCAGTAATCATGACATGACACCTGACTTAAGATCTGGGCCCATGGGTGCTGCACTTTAGCCGTCCACTGTACAAACATCTAGATTAAGTGTAAATGGAAGGGTAAGAACCATAGACTGTAGATATCAGTGGACCATGTTAGCATGCTAGCCGCCGCGTTCCAAATAGGAAGCAGCTATGGAGGCGGTCCTGGCTCCATAAAGCCGAGCTGCCATTCACTTTCTATTGTGACATTGGTGCCCTTTACTCTGTAACTGTTTCTGTCAAGCTCACCATCTTGGAACTAAAATGTCTGTTTTGACACACTCTACATGAATCGGGTGTTTTTTTCTCGTTAGGTTGTTCATAAATCAAGTTATTAGCAATAATAACTGACCAATCAGGTGCTTCCTTTTCCAGGGGCCGTTTTCGCTCGTGTTAGCAACAGGTTTGATTGACAGCTAGCGTCGCACGTTGCCGCCGTCTCCTCTCACCGAGGGGCAGATACCGTTAGCAACCGCTAGCAACCGCGCTCCTGATTAGTCCATGTGGTTGCCACGATACGCACTCGGATTTCCAAATATGGAGCCTGGCTCCACTTTAGCCGCTATAACTGCTAGCCGCGATGGGCTTCATTTGGCTGTAACCAAACGCTATGGGTGACGTCACAATCCCATAGTCCACTGATGTACAGTCGATGGTAAGAACTTTGTTGAGATATGACAGGGCTATCCAAAAGGAAACAAATATTCTTGATTGTAAAATATAGTTTCTTTACAAATGTCTTGATTATAAAAAACCTCTCTATACATTAAATATAATATATTATAATATAAAATATATTTCTTCTTCTTTTTTTTAAGAAAGATTTTTGGGCCAGAAGGTTTTTGGCCCAAAAATCTATTGCATCATCTATCTACAGCACTATTGTGAAAGGGAGAGAGGGGGTATAGACAGCAAATGTCAAGGGCTGGAATCAAACCCACACCACCAGAAATCACACATTATTACATACATTAAAGGACACAACTGGTTTTCCGTTAAAAATGCTGGTCCATGTTCAGTCCCAACTCTGGCAGGAGGCCGGTCCTTGAGCTCCTCAGAGTCTGAGTTGGTTCATGTAGCTGTAGCATGTCAGATGTACTTTGGTGCTTTGGAGAGACTTAAACACAAGCAGAGCTGCTTTAAAGTCTATTCTTTGAGCCTGAAGCCAGAGCAGTGACCTGAGCACAGACTAATGTGGTTCTGGTCAGGACTCGAGTAGCAGCATTCTGGATGTACTGCATAACCACCACTGCCCTTTCATAGTGGAATTTCTTTGTAGCAAATGGTAGATTTTCATTGATGTGTTTTCGGGTGTGTAACATTTTGAACCTTATGTGAAAAACCTAAATTTAAAAAAAAGTCAGCAGGGACGTGGGCAGACATAGGGAGTTTCTGGACCATACAAGATAGAAACTATATAGGGAACACCAACATGGTTTAAAGCTCATAAAAGTTGATTTAGTTCATGTAATGTCTCCTTTAAATGCACATTTCAGATCTTTTGACATTTAACCCGTTTTAAAAGCTCATTAATATCCAACAGACACTGATGCACAGAATCAGCCTGAAAGAAGATGTATCCCTCTCTCCTCTTCTGCCTTCTCATCCTTTAGGTCTGGTCTGTTGTCAGCTTCACATATCCACTCCACACACAGCCCCTCCGTCTGCTCTGAGTGCATGCAGTGCTCTGGTCCAGTGTTTTATGTGCACCCCGGCAAAGGTTAACTGCTTCCTGCTATGCTACGTTTCACTGTTTTCTCATAATATGTCATGTTACAATCCTTTCTGAGCTCGTAGGCCGTCGTGTGGAGGTCAGGGCTCGGCTGGGGTCATGCTTTTGGCCTCGAGATGTTGATTTAAAGTTTATTAATTGTTCAAGCGTTTAAAATACTTGTGGATGTTCAAGCATTGTGTGGGTTGTTGTCAAATTATTAAAAATACCCAAAGGAAACATCATAAGAGGAGGAGTGATGCTTAGAATAGAGCTTCCCGGTTGTGTCCAGATTCTTTTGTCCTGAGGGTTGTTACTCTCCTCAAACTGCCCTGACCACACAATCTGCTGACACTAATCCTAATGCTGAAGCTGCACTGAGACCTTTGACTGAGACACAAAGGCCACCAAGAAGCACAGTGAACATTTTTCGTCAATGAACTTTAATTTAATTTCTATCTATCTAATAATTATAAAGACAATTGATTATGCGATCATTTATATTGGTGATTATGTCCATGATCTCGTAACAAACCCAATCTTCTCTTTTAACATTGTAGGTCAGGATCTCAGTAAAAATATGTCTCTTGTTCTATGATTAAGAAGGGAAGAAGTTTCAACGAGGCTAAAATAATAGCCGTAGCTTAGGTCTGGGTGATTTGGTGATAAAAATCGAATTGTAGCTCGTCCCTTTGACAATCTGCTGTTTTTGTGAAATCGCTGTATCGTGATTCACTGTTTGTCTCTTTAATGCAGTTGTCTGTTCAAACCTTTCTCCTGTTGTTTAGCCTCTGAAGCCTCTGAGCAGATGACTTCATTTACCTCTTAAAGCACCAAAACGTGACTAAAAATGACAAAGACGCGACTAAAAGCGACAAAATTGGTCAGAAAAATAACAATTACATATTTTTCCTAAATTGTGCAGCTCTATAATAGCCAATAGAAAAAAGTGAACTGTGATAACATCGAAATGATGATCTGGCTCCAAGAAAATCATGATAACCCTTTTTTGCCATATCGCCCAGCCCTACCGTAGCTTCAAAGTTAGGCATTTCTTGGTCATTATTCAAATTATTCTAGTGAAGGTGGCATTTAAAAACACAGTGGAGCACTTCCTGGACTAGCATTTAATGACATCACAAGGTGGAACAATGTTTTGTTTTTTGAGAAACACATAACTGTGCAGGATTCATGTGTTAGTGAGAAAGTGTGAAAGAAACAAAACGCAAGTCCAGGTCTGTATTTGATGATGAAAGAAGATTAAACTTAGACCAAAAATATGTGTAATGTGGGCCCTTTAATCATTTTTCAAACGTGTAGTGCAAGAAGCAACAAAGTAAAATCGATGGAGATAACTTCAACATTCAAAGCACAAAAAGTTACATGGGTAAATGCCAAAAAATAAAAATAGAAGTTTTGCATAATACGTGAAGTCATGTTGATTTGAAATATCTTGCATCGTCCTGAACCTGCAGTGAAACTCAAATGCCGTGGAGGTTGCCGTGTAAATCTGCTCCAGATGTTTGCGCCGGACCACATCACCTCTGAGGTTAACCTGCTAATGTGTCGGACAGAGTGAGGACAGAGCGAGGAGAGAAGAGACGATTTAGACGTTTAACCCCAGCAGCGCATGTAATGTTAGAGGAGGGCAGTTCTGGACTATATGAAAATCATCAGTCAAGATGTACATATGCTACTTAAAGGAACATTTTGGTAATTTGTAAGAGGAAGTATGGGCTCTGACCGCAGCAGCAGTTGGCAAAGCTAACCGTTTCTAAAATATGTATATAAGAAACAAACAATTAGAGTGTAAAGAAAGTAAAGAATTCTGTTTTATTTTATTTATTTTTATTTTATTTTATCTTTATTATGCTTCAAAATTAGCATTAGCATTGACCCACAAACACCTCCATTTATCCTCATTAAACCTCGTAAAGACAGGAAGTACTTAGGCAAGGCAAGGCATGTTTATCTGTAGAGCACAATTCGTACACAAGGCAATTCAAAGTGCTTTACATAACAGGAAAAATTGCAACTGTATTTGCATTGATGCTGGCCAAGTTGTTGTGCTGGTGTTTCTAGATTTTTTGACGCGGTAAACCATGAGATCCTTCTCTCCAGGCTGTAAGACTGGATGGAACTGGTTGCCCAGCCTTGGAATGGTTTCGATCTAATCTAGTAGAGACAGTTCTGAGTGAACTTTGGCAAAGTAATGTTCTTTTAAGTGCCCTTAAAAATGGGTGTTCCACAAGGATCTATTCTAGGACCTCAACTCTTCTCACTATATATGCTCCCTTTCTAACATTTTGTTTTGCCAACTGTAAAGTTTTAATCGTAGGTTATTTTTTGTGTTTTTTCTCCCTATTTTTTTATCAGCATTGGATTATTGTTTGTACAGCCAACTCCACCTGCAAACCAAACAAACAAAGTTACCTGAGCCTGAACTTGATTTTGATCCATCCAAAGGAGATATGGCATCATGTTTCACTGCAAAGCCGATGATAGTCACATCTAGCTACAAGGTTAGCCACATGCTCTCAGGCCCCTCCTGCACTGCCTCAGTGACTTTAAAGCCTGGATATCATTATCAAAATTTGAATCACCATAAAACTGAAGTGATGGTTTGTGGTGCAGCAGGCTCCTCAGTGAACCTAGGACCATCATTACAATTTGTGAAGCTACTACTTTCAAACCTTAAACGTGACCCCCAAATAAGAGCCGTGGTCAAATCCAGTTTCTTCCAACTGCAACAACTGACCAGAGTGAAGCCTATGTTACCAACACAGCTCTTTGATCATGTTATTCATGCTTTAGTGACCATACGTTTATACACATTTTGTCCTGTGGGTATGACCCCTCCTTAAATGCGCTGGCTCAGTAGCAATGCTATCTTATCAGAAATATAATATGCTCAAGAGATCACAATAACACATTTTCTTTATTTTTTTTTTTAGTTTGATCCTAATCACCCAGAGGAAAACCACCTGGACAGAGAGACCCTTTTTTGTGAGGTGAGAGGTGCTAACCAGTGTACAGAAATGTATCCCTCCACCTTCTAAACACACAATGCTTTGTGCGTGCCCCTAAACAGATAATGCAAGTCTGACATCTTTGTCCACTTTCCCTCTGTAAATGTTTTCATATTTGTGATGTGAGCCGCAGGAAGGACAAGTCATGGCTGAGGAATTTAAGGAGGACTAATCTTTGATCAGGTTTGATAACAAGTGACTCATTTTCCAGAAAAAGATATGACTGACGCAGATGATGATCGAGCTCCCAGGAGATGTAAATTTAACACATTATGCACAGGTTTGCGGGGGTCGGGGATTATGCACACTCACTGTTTCTCAATGTTTCTACAAAAAACAAAGGAGTCTTACAGTTCTTATGGAAATCACTGGCAATAACTGGTTCTCATTTAACATCCCAAGAAAGTGATGTGGCCAATAAAATCTAAAACTCCCATGAGACAAAACTAAAATAAATCCAATATATATCAGAATGTCTTGGTATGACGTTATTCTGCTGGCCACTGAGAGTACTGCAGAGCCAGTCAGAAGCTCTGTTGCTCCATTGCAGTTCACTTTTGTTGTTTATCTCTCACCTTAAAGCAGAACTAAATAACTTCAGCGACAGAGCTCCCCCTGCAGGTCCTTGTAAAAATACACCACCCTTCCTTTTTATTGAAATAAGGAGGAACAATCACATATAAAAATCAGTCATGTCACCAAATGTAAAAACGGAGCCAAGATTTCTCAGGAGAGCTGTCTTCAGGTCGGCCTCAGGAAATGTTGCAAGGCTGGTTTTCCGCGCAGAGACAGCAGGAGGTGACAACGGGGACTTCAATCGCCACGAAAATACGTTTAAAACCACCACATGGACTTACAAAGACATTAAGTCGTACAAATATTATTCAATTCTACTTTAAAGCTAGCTGTACCTGATTTTTACTGTTTCGAAATTTGAAAAATAGAGCTAGTTCATTTTAAAGTCTTTACATCCATCACATGTATCCAAATATTCTGTTTAATAGCACTTTTCACGAGCCTGTGAGCACGTTTTGCTGTCCTGGGTGAAACTAACAAACATTAGCATGCTAACGGCGCATGTCCTGCTTCTCGTAGAATAAAACGCTGCAGAGAAAGTGTTGTGGTCTGATTTTCATCTGAATAGATGCTTTTACAATATATCTGCACTGGGGCAATACAGATTTTATGTTATTTACATGGACTAGCTGTTTTTTCACTTTTCAAAACTGTAAAAACCAGGTACAACCTCTTTTACTATATAAGCCAGTTGATATAGAATGGCCTTTTTTATTTGGTAAAGGTTGATTCTGTCTTCTATTTTTAACTGAGGGTAATTATTTTCATCAGACAGGAGTATTTATTTACCTGCTTTACATTTTTCAGCTTCTTCTTTCCACAGAAATGTCAGGTGATGTTGTTTTGGTGCCTCTTGTCAGCAACTTACATGGTTTTGTCAGACTGTGGGGGGAAGATTACGCCCTCTGCTGTCTAATGGCATCCCCAGTGTGTGAGAAGGTTTAGGCTCCCTCGTCTCGATTCGTGCTCCCTGGACCTCATTTGCTGCTCTCGATGGTCTCTCTGGTCCAGCCGTGGTGTTTGTTACTATCAGCACAGATGATCCTGGCGTTATTCCAGTCCATGATGTGGATTTTGTGTCTTGCAGTGGTCGGATATGGTGGATTTCAGGTTTGCTTGTTCTTTTAATGCTCTTGTTTGTTTGTTTGAATAGCCGTTACAGACATCACATTTCTAGACCTTGCCTGGCCTGCCAGTAGGCCTGTCACGATAACAAAATTGAAAGTGAGATATATTGCTACAGAAAATATCCCGATAAGCGATAATATTGAAGTTACTTTATGGCACGGACATCAGGAACCCTCTCCAAAAAAACTGCAGTATCATTAAAAAAACATGAGTTGCATTAGATAAATAGCACAATAAAACATTTGTAATTAGTTGGTGTCGCTGTAATGAGCCATAGAAGTTACACATTTCACTCTCTACAGCTTGATCTACTGATCTAAAATTCAACAAAAATTGCATAAAAAAGAAACTTATAGTACAATTGTTCATGCATTGTGTGTCCTTTTACTTGAGTACAATTTTGGCAGCAGCACTTCAAACATTTTTGGCCTTGTAACTACACTTTTTACTGATTTTCAGCGCTCTTTCACTGCACATTAAAATAACAACAGTATCCAGTATATTTTATTTCCATCTTATACTTTACATGATACAAAAATATTGATCACAGTGTATTTCCATGAAAAAAAGTCAATAAACAGGCAGAAAATAACATTTAATAAATTATATAATCCAAATCTGACATAAGAATACTGTGATAAAATTAATACAAACACATTCAAATTATTTAGACAACATTTTAAAGTCCTCTTCTGTCCCTCTCGGCTCCGTCCTCCTACATTTTAAGTCCTTTTGAGTCAGTGCATTTCCACCTTCATTTGACCAGAGTCTGTTTCTCCTTTTATGAAAGTATCCCGTGTGCTTCAGGGTCCGTAGCTGCCTCCACAGCTGAGGCGATGGTGAGAAAAGTTTTATCAAATGTTTGTTTTGGGTTTTGGTTTGGGTTTAGTCCAGTCGCCTCCAGTGGGACGGTATACAGCGGCACACTTCTTCACTGAAGGAGAATCCCGGTTCACAGCGCCGCCTCCGCACTTCACACGGAGGCCGGACACAACTGAAACAAAGAAAGATAGAGTATATTTAGCAAACCGACCACAAACTTGACCAAAGCCATAAATAAATAAAGGTGCTGCTTGTCGCTGTGGAGATGTTTTATTATTTTTCAATCTGAACTGAAGTTGTGTGTTTCTTTAAAGTGTCACTGTGGAGTTTGTTGCTGGAGAATATGAAACATTCTCTTTTCCTGGAGATGGAATAAAACTAAACAATCTCCTGGAGACAAGCAGCAAACCAAGCACTTTTTCGACAATAAAAACTCCTTTAAATGAATAAATGAAACACAGATGAGTTTATATCACATTGTGGAACCTTCCAGGCAAAGAAAACACGATTTTATGAGAAAATCAGGCGACAGATCCTCAACTAGAAAACTTATAGGGACTTTAAAGTGACTATGACCGGTTGGACTATATGTTACAAAATTATGGGTAAGATAAATATATTTAAAATTTTGCTAAAGAAAATTATACATTTTATCACGATTTAGTGAATTTTTTCGGTTTGTAATATCACTTCCTGGTTGTAAATGATGACATCACACTGGGAAATTACTTTGTACACTGGGCTAAAACTCAGCTACAGTCACATATTTTTTAAGCTGATAAATCAAAATATATATTTGTTGAATTAATGTTTTAAGGGTAAAATATTTTTTTCCCTTTTTTATTATGCATAACCTTTGGATGGAATGAGTCTCCCTAGTGTGATGTCATACGTTTTTCACTTCCTGTAGTTTTCAACTAATTTTTCTCCATAAACTACTGCTTTATGTACAATAGGTATTAATACACCAAATAAAACCAAAATTAGAAAATTGTTAAAACCTGTCATATGCATTTTAAGGGATATTCGCTCCAATAAAAAAATAAATAAATAAATAAAACAGAGAGAGAGATTATATGACCGTTGTCTGTGCTTTTAAATGTAGACCTATCAATCTCTTACTATGGTTTTCTGTAAATTCAAATGTGTTGGCTAAATGTTTTTGTTTTTACATAGTTCATCTTGTCACAGGTTGACCTTGAAAAAGAGATTTTGATTTCAATTAGGGCTGGGCAACATGGTGATAACAATCATTTCGTGACCTCGTGGCTGTGATGATCTGCCTTTTTGGTGCTATCCTCATATTGTGATTCTCTGTTTAGTGCAGTTTCATGGCCTGGAGTGACTGACAGCTAGATTTCACTTTCAGATGAAGGAGATGAGTTTATTTACCTCTTACAGGCGATAGAAAAATGTAAAGTGAGCATGAATCGTGATCAAATCAAAATGATGTTCTGGTTCCAAGAAAATCATGATGTTAATATTTTTCCACTATATCGCCAACCCCTTTTTACAATGTTATTTAAAAAAAAAAATCTTGTTAAAAAAAAAGTTAAATTTAAGAAAAAATAATGAAATATAATCAGGAAGCCATATTCTATGTGGCACTACCAACCTCATCAATTTGAACTGTGCTGACTAAAGGGAGTAAAGTAAAGTGGCACAATTGACTGACCACGACAGTTTGGGTTAAGATCAAGGTACTCGATTGAAATTGCAAACAGCTGCTTTATTGAATATAGCCACCACCTGCTTTTATCCAAAATGCCATTGTTTATCATCTTCCCTGAGGCCCTTTCATTAGAGGGAACGTTGTGTAAAAAGTAGCCCTGGAAATCCTCATTTCTAAATATGTGCATGGGCCATACCTCAGGGTTCGTATTAGTTAAGACTGTAATATATCAGGGCATAGAATACAACATCAACAAGTACAATCCGTCAAAATCTTATTTAGTATAAGATTGTAATATTGTTTGCTGTGTGTATGAGCTACTTTTGTGTCTATGTGAGAAAAATGCATTTAGAGAAAAACGGCCTTTAAAGCTACAATAACTTAGAGAAATCTATGGGTGCAAGTTGATTAAATGAAACAATAAAATGTGTTTGAGTGTAGATTGGACAGTTTTTGTTGTTTCCATGTGAAAACTTATGTTGAGAGAGCAAACTGACCAAAAAACAACCAAAGAAGAGCTTTGCCTGTGGTGTATTGCCTTGTTTTTTATTTGTCTCAGTGAGATTAAACTTATATTCATTTAGGAAAAGTGGGTGAAGAGTCTTGAATAACAATACAAGCAATACAACAATGATTTTTCCTTAGACACGTGAATTGAACATTTTCATCATGCAGCGCTTCATAAACTTCACGTTTTACTGTGCTCTGGTGTAATCGCTCTGTACTTCTGAGTGCTCCATTAAGACAGTCTGTGGTGTGTTCAGGGGCAAAGGTCAGAGTCATGGTTTAGATTTCACTCAAACTGCAGCCTCCTTCAGGGACTTACAGTGATTTACAGCTGAACATTCAAACAGGAGGCTACACTTAGGACAGAGTTACCACTGCGTTCAAGTGCAACGACAAGTGACATAGTAATATCGACTTTCAGTGTTAAACAGTATTAAAGGGGAAATATTATGGACTATTTGTATTGTTATTGGCCTGTAAACATGCTCTTGCTTTGCCATCTCATGTTTTAGAGGTTAAAATATACATTATATCAGTTATTTGGATTTCTGTTGCTCCATCTACTGGCAGCAAAAGAAATTCTCACTGGGAAATAAAAGCTAGCTTCCCTTGACATGCCATTGTAAGCACTAGGGCTGTAGTTGACTAAAGAAAGTCTTGGTCAACTAAAGACCTGCCCTATTGAATGATTAGTCGACCAAAAGGGGGTGTGGCAAAAATATATCAAAACTATGAAGTATTTCCTTGTATCTAACCTAAACTGCACTCAAAAGACAAAAACTGCAGAGGAATTCATGCAAAACAGGTCTTTTTACAAATAAGTACTAGGAAACTGTATTTATATGTAAAATTTTCAGCTAACTCACTCCACATCTTCTTGTTTTTGCCGTTTTTGCCATATAAATCGATTAAATAAAAAACTTAGTCGACTAATAACAATGTTGGTTGACTAAGACTCCATCGACCGATTAATCGACTAAACGACTAAAGGAGCCCTAGGAAGCACGTAGTTACAATTACCGCAATTTTAAGTCAGAAATACTCAGAAGAGTCAGGTGATGATTTAGGGACATAAAAACGGTGCAGAAGATCTCGAAGCTCTTTTTTTTTTTTTTTTTTTACATCAGAAATCTAACGGTTATTATAATTACTATAATTTTTTTTTTTTTTTTATTTTTTGAGGCTCAGAGGGAGAGGACTTGCTTAACAGGATTCATCAAACAAGCGTGAATGAAGCGTGAAACTTCATACACAACTCCAGGTATGTTTTCAAGGAGGGGACGATTTTAGAATATGGTTAAAAGCTCCAAAAAGTTAATTTTGTATAATATGTGTTCCTTAACCAAAGTTACTTCATTCAAATTTCTGATAGTAGTTTAGTAATATATATTTTTATTTGATATGATTCACTTTTTGGCCCTTCTATCCACAAGAAAAAATAGAAAAAGAAAAGAAAATGGAAAAAAAAAGTCTCCTCTCTGCAGGCCAGCAGCAGATTTGGCTGGTAATTTAAAGACTTCACACACCACATCAAAACTGGAACTAAACTGGGATTAAACCACAGCACTAAACCAGGACTACAACAGGCCCAATCCAAATTGTACATTAAGACTTCAGTGGGTTAAAACCAAGAATGAACCAGGAGTGTGAGCGCGTCTTAAAATTAGCTAAACCAACTTAAACTTAAACAGGACTAAACCAGACCCGTGCACTGGATTCCTCTGCTGCGGCGGGCTTCATAAATCACAGAGGATCGGGGTCACGAGGGGTCAGCGGTGGACAGGCTGGATGGATGTGAGAGAGTTACCGAGTGTTTCCTTCGTTTGAGGAGAGGAAATGGTTAAGTGACAGCTCACAGAAGTCATTAGCACCAGGGTTTAGATTACACACAGCTTAAGCTAACAGCGTTTACTACATTTACTACATTTACTCCTGCAGCTCAGGCGACGAGTGCTGGAGGAGGTGATGCAATCGTGGGAAAACTCAAGCAGGTTTGTGCACACACTTGTCCTGGTTTGTGCTCAATTTAGTCCAAATGGTGACATGATTGGTCCTGTTTTAGTCCAGGATTAGAGCCAAATTTAGTGCCAGTTTAGTCCAAATTTTGATGTGTGCTGTAAGTGTGAACGCACATTAAAACACATGGACATTTAAGAGCGAGTAAAGTTGCTCCGTAGGGGTTTTAGGCTGTAGGACTCTTTTTCAGTTCTTGGTGATATTTGATGCACGTTTGCACAGAGTAAGAATTGGAGATTGGAGCCACACTTTGGGGACTTCTTTAGCTCCTGCTCTGGGGGAGGTACTTTCCAGTCATTCTAATACAGTAATAAAGATTATAGATACAGTCTGAGGGAACGCCCAATAACAGACCTATCCAGGGGCAATCCATTCATTTTAATGTGAAAGAGCTGTTCTTATATCTGCTGTTCAATAACTATAAAAACAAATGCAGACTTTAGGAGTTATATTGTACCACATGCAGGCACAAAGGGAGATGAATATTCCCTCGCTCAGACTGCACCGGCTCAGCTGCGACTGCTGCGCTGGAGCGATGTTCTTGTGATAAACAGCTCACATGAAGACCAGACCTCTGAGGTGTGTTGTGTCTCAGGCTTTAATCACAGAACTCGCAAGGCCATTTGCTCATGCGGTAACTAATCTTTATTACGGGGGAAAGGTTGAGGAGGTTTTCGGTGTGGTGTGAGCTCCTCTTGTTACTTATTTGGAAAGACGGCGGCCACTGCACCGTTGTATTTTAACATCTACAAAGCAATCTGTTTACTTTCCTGATGTAACAGAACAACCTCTGTGAACAACTTGTGCTTCAAATACACATAATTCACCTGGACATGTCATAGAAGTGGGAAAAAACAGAGTTTCCTAATGAATCAACAGAAAGTTTTCACCCACACCTGACATCACCTAATATGATTTGTTGCTATCGAACAAAAAGACAGAAATTTACCACACGGTTTACAGATTATTTGTCTAATTCACAAAAGGGCTGCTGCCGTTCTATGTGCATTTGGCCATAATGTATTATGAGTTTTTAGGGGAGCAGTAGTGTGATTAGCTTGTTGTTCTGACAATGTGGCGGCCCCGTCTGCCTGGAGAAACTCGCTCTACTCTATACGAACTGTTCCTTATCTGCTTGCTGGAGGAGCTCTCTCTTTCACTGGATGAGCCACCTTCCCTCCGCCTGAGTGGCACCACAATCCAAATGGATGCGTCAGTCCTGGTCCATCTGCAGTCTGTTCGTCTCTCCTTTACTGTGGTTCTACCCAAGGTCCTACTTTTTCCCACAGGGTTTTTTGTAGTTTTTCTTTGCTGCGAAGGAGGGCCAAGGACAAGGGTCGCTCTGGGACAGTTATCCATTTGTTAATTCTCTTGAACATTCTTTATTTGAACTGTTGTGATTTGTGATGCTGCAAATATTAATTGAATTGAACTGAATTAGAATTTCTACTCAAATGAATATGTTCACCATGACACCAAAAAACACGTCTGTCTATAAGAATTCCTCACATTAACATTAGTTCCGGTGTTAAAAGCCCCCTCTCACCTGCACGTGCCCTGGTGGAAGCGTCTCCCTCTGAGGAAGCACTTGTTGGGCGACTCGTTACATTCGCACGAACACTTGGATTTGTTGAGCGGCTGGTGACGGGGGCAGGACTTGGCGCAGGTGCATTGGCAGGTGTCCGGGTCGAAGCTGAAGTGCGGGGGGCAGGTGTGGCCAGAGGGGGCGCTGCAGACGCACTGGCAGGAGCTTCGGTCGAAACGGCGATTCGGGCCGCAGGAACGATCACCGTGACGACACACGCACTGACAGGTCTCTGCGTCCAGCTCCTTATCGGGACCGCAAACGTCAGAGGAGAAGAAGTCTGCAAGAAGGACAGGAAACATGCAGTTCATTAAGTATTTGAATAAGGATCATTTACATGTAATCAATGCAATTTTAGCTTTAATCAAGATTTAAATTGGTATAAAAGTGTTAGTTTCCAGAAGCATCAGCCTCTTCATCTCCTCTACAGCATAGCATTTTCCATAGTTCATACAGTATTTTTACTCTAATATATTCTCCCTGTCAAATTTTGTCAATTCAATAAACTGTTCTTATGCTATTTCACCCGTTTGTATAAGACTGGTTAGGTCTTTGAAGAAAATACGTTTTTAATTGATTATTTTATTCAACAAATCAACAAATACTACATATTCGGAAAGATAAATTAAAGTAAAGGAAGCATATTATGCAAAATCAACTTATGAGCTGATGTTTCCTCATCCTTATTTTACTCAAAGTTGTATTTTAATTGATTTATTCATGTTTGAGTGCTGTATAGTCCTGTAACGGAGGCTTGAGTGCTCAGAAATGGCCTGTTTTCTCCGACCCCTCAGCCCTCATCCCTGTATTGAGCCCGGGATAGAACGTCAAAAAACAGCCGTTACCATGGAAATCCGCCATGTTTGTTGTTTGTTGTAAACTTACACAGAGAAACATTAGCCAAACTATGTAAAAAAAAAAAAAAAAAAAGTGAACCAAAAATCCATGGTAGAAAATGATAAACTGCTGTGTCACTTCTGGTAAATACATTTATCAATAAATAGTGTTAGAATACTTTTGAATTAATGCTTAAAGTTTAGTATTTAGCATCTTAGAATCTCCATTGATTTAACATTGGGCTAATTGAAAATTCTGTTTCTGACAAAATTCTGACAATCCCAGCTCCATTTTGTTGCTTATTTTCTAAATTAAGACTCCAAGTGACACGTGTATAATCATAAAATCAAATTCATATAGTCACTTTTCAAAGATAAAAACATTGAAATGACAATGCTTGTAGAACAGTACAACAGTGAAATGCCGGTTCTACTAACTGACCTTTCTACTCTGTAAATTCAAATGTGTTGTTTTTTTCTTGAAACCAGTAGAATTTAGATCTAAATGTGAGCGAATCATTGAAAAGTCTACAGTCAACTTAATTTTGCCTCCAGTCGCCTCCGTTCTGTAATTTTGATGACCTAGCATTTTAAAGGGTCAATAGAACAATAAATAAATACATAAAACACCAACTTTACAATTCCAAGTTCCAGCAAAGAAAATATTTGTCCTTTGGCGTACCACCAAATTTAACCTGGTCTAAAACAGGATTGGTCTAAACCAAGCACTAAACCAATTCTAAATAGACCTACACCGCTGTTATACACGTTTTAAACAAAGACTCACCCAAAGGAGTAGAACAACTGATTAAATTTACTCTAAATTCAGTAAATATTTGAACTGCAGAGCAATCCACCTGAAGGAGTCCCACAGTTTGAGAACAAAAAACATAAATAACATCTTACTCTATTAACAAATACAAATACAACGCTCTTAAAACCAACTTTGAGACCCAGTCCTGCTCAAAGTGACGCTATCTCTCTGCATTTACCAGCAGCTAACTTTGTATCTGATCCGTGATAACCCCTGGACCGCATCTTCAACTTTTGTCCAGTACAAGTGCGGTGATTTTCCTGTAATAAATTTCTAATCTGGCAACGCTGATAAACTACGACACGAGACATTCCTCTTTGTGTTCGGTTTCCTCTGAGAAAACACAGATGGTTTCTTTTGTGATTCTGGCAGATGCTCTTCGCTCGTGAGGCTGAACGGAGATGGAATTTACTCACAAATACCATCAAATAAATCGCTATAATACAGGCTGTAAATCCGCACAAAACGACACTGATTAAACTTTTTAGAATGATCAGAAAGTACTTTATTTAACTTGGTGACGATGCTGAATAAAGAAGCTTGATTTATGCCATAATAACCTTTCAAGATACTCAAAGTGTTTTCCATTGCGTCCATTCATTTCACAAACAATAGTTCATAGTTTCATTGTGATAATATTAGTCTCAGCGATTTTAAGTATTAAGTTGTGTTTCTTAAATAAAAGTAAAAAACACAGGACAAAGAAAGTACTCAAGAATAGCAAAACTAGCACATTAAAAAGCAAATTAAGTAAACGTTTTGAAGTACAAGTTTAAAGTCTATATGACAGGTTAAACAATAGACACGACTATATTTAATTTTGATTTGATTTTACTAAACATTTTGCTGATTTTCCCCCAGTTTGACAGTTTTCGAAATGTTTAAGATGTAACTTCTTGTTAGAACTTAGGCATGACATAAATAGAGGTAATTCCACAACTGTCACCTGGCAACCATTTTGAAAACAAGAGACAAAATCCATATAAATTACACAATAGTTATGATTTGACAAATAATAAAACCTGATAACACCTTTGTTTTGTTGAATAACGGTTTAAACTGTCAAAAAGTTCTGTCAGTTGTCTGTAAATTGTCTCTATATTTTCAATGGTCCGTCGCTTTTTGGTGACATCATAGAGGGATTATATTGTAGAACTTAGCACTACTTCCTGTAATTTTAAAGTTCTTTCTTCACAAACTGCAACTTCATAGACTATAATAAATATTTACCACAGGTGCCCTCCCACCAAACTATGTCATAATCAGAACATTTTGAGAATATAGTCATATAGTCACTTTAAAAATGTGCTTTAAAGCTGGGGTACCTAATTTTCACACATGTATTTAAATGTGTCTTCACTAGTTCCTCGCTCTCACAAACCCTTTGGCACATTTCTAATATATACAAGCTTTCATTTGCAGGTGCAGGCTCAGCTTTGGAACAGGGTTTTTCAAACAGCAAAGTGAAAGTCGGGCTACCTCTCCAAGCACGGCCAATCAGAGCGCTGCTGCATAGGGTCAAATTGAGTAAAAATCTTTTCATCACATGGCTTTTGTGTTCTAAATCTTTTTTGTCTCTAGTGCCCCCTAAGCTTTGTTTCACGCTTAGAGTACCCTTTAACTTGAGTTTCGGGCAAATAAATGCGTTTAAAAGTTGAATATAGTCAATTATTACTATTATATTTTTATTAATCATGTTTATGGTCCAAGATTCTCCAAAAAGATGCAAAAATTTACAACTAATTGCACTTTTTTATTCAGATTAAAGTACGTTTCATCTTCTTTTAAAAATCGAACCCATTCCAAGTACCCCCTGGTAATTCCTCATCCCAAAATTTCCTCACCCAACAATATTAAATACAGATGGTGGGCAGCTAAAACGAATATTGTTAAAATGCAGACTTTTGTTTTAATACAATGAGTTCTTAGGTCGAGTCACTGAGAGAAATCATCCGGTTTAACATTTGTGAATTTACCTTTGAGATATTTCATGGCAAAGTCCAATTCAATCAATAGAGAAAATTGGCTCTTTCAGCCCTGAATACAACTCCACACAGACTTTTCCACAAGTGTTATTGGGATCGTTGAGATTAGAGCCACAAATGCATTTAAAAATTTGGTTTGAATTGGACTAGACCAGTTTTCCTGGCGTGCGTCTAAATGTAGTGAATGTGACTTGAATTGAAACACTCAACCACAGTCACACTTATTACTGTATTTTAACCCGACACACGAGTTATAAATATAAATCACACTCTCGGTTGTTATGCTGTGGTCGCTTTCTTTTCATCTCATTTTTGACAATTTTGCATAGATGTGAGAATATAAAAGAGAAATATTTCATACAGGCCCTTTCTGGTTGAGATAACACGAAGATAAGCAAAAGTTAAGGCTAAAACATATTTTTTCATATTGTTATTAGCCTTTAAACATGCTCTTGAGTACCTTAAATTTGCCATGTCACGTTTTAAAACAAAAAAAGTTTATTATGAATTAAGGATTTCTCTGCTGTGTGCAATGACACGTACTGAGTGCATCACGCTTACACAATTTAGTCATGTTAGCACTTTAAGACACACAATGGTCAGGCTAGCAGTAGCAGTGATCATGTTTAGAGGCAGAAATGCTCAGAGCGAGTCTGGCGATGATTTAAGGACTTAAAACAGTAAAAGATTCTAGAATAAGTGACAAATTAAATCTGAAAATCATCACGGATCGAAGGAGTTTAGCAGGAAGTGTTTTTGATGCTTGGAGCAGGGAGGATTTTCTGATAAACATTCCTCGAAACCGCGTGAATGCAACTGAATGCAACTTCAGGTATGTTATTGATGACAGAACATTGTTAGAAAGTGGTTAAAAGCGCAAAAAAGTCACTGTAGTGGAAAAAGTGTCCTTTAAATATCTGTCAGTATCAGTTAAAAGGGGAAAGTCGTTTCAGATCGATGGTGCAGTTTACAATGAACAAAATTGATTATCTTTTGTTGTAGTTTAATACTAAGCACCAGAACACTTCAAGTTCTGAGTGACGGGAGCTTTTTAATCATTTAACTTCACTTTATGACAGATATGGCTCTCTTTCTCACGTCGGCTTTTTCCCAGGGTTATTTTTGCCTGAATATTCTTTGTTTTGACAGATCTGCAGTGTCAGTTACAGCCTTATGCAGATCTCACTGTGGTTACGGCGCGGAGCCCTGATTTTGACTGAGTATGACAGTCGTGGCGCTGGTCAGACCTCCAGATCAACATATCCACCGTGACAGCGCCTGGACGAGTCTTCTGAGTGGGCCGAAGCGACAGATTTGTGGCCGTGCCTTTCACATGCAGGGCTGCAGCGAGCGAAGCATCTTTATTGTTTTTGGAGGGCTTTGTTCTTTTGCTCCTACTGGGAAAAACGTCAAGATGGAAAATTTTAAAGGGTTTTTCTAAATATAAGTCTGAAAGTTGGTGACCGCGGCTGTGCTCTGTGATATTACTCATGGTGTCAGAGTGGAGCTGGTGGAGGCTGAAAGTGTTTTGGCTCAAAGGGACAAGTATGATCGCACTGGAGTTCATGATAAGTCCTGGTTCAGCTGAGGCCGAGTTTTGATTTGAGATTGACTGGCGCTCAGAAAGCTTCAGACAGTCCTTTTTTACATCGGAGACACTGGATCAGGTGTAGAGGTTGTCTTATACAGGGTTTTTTGAGTCGCCACACAGTATTTTTAGGTTGAAAAAACACCACAGCACACCTAGAACATTACCAAATTTGACCTTTTAGATAAGCAATGTGTATTTAATGAAAATAAAATAATGTCTATATTGTTCTTTAAGGTAAGACACTATAAGCAAAGCCCTTTATTTCCTTTCAGCATTTTGTTTTTTGGTCAGTTTGCTCTCTCAACATATCGGCTTTCATGGAGAAACAACAAACTTCCAATCTGCTCTTAAAGATGTTTTATTAATCCATTTAATCCATTCATCTAAAGATTTCTCTGGGACATTGTAACTGGCAGTTTTCTTAAAATGCATTTTTCTCCCCTCGGGACATAAAGAGCAGCCTTAAAGTAGCTCCTACAAACACCAAAGTTTATAATCTTGTCTTTCTCTTTAACAGAACGTACAAAAGGATTTGTTGATATATAATTCTAAACCTGATTTATTAAAGTTTTAAAATTAGAAATGAGGCAATAGTTTACTTAAAAACTAAACAAGTTAAACAAAAGACCCTCTGTACATTTTATGACTAACAAATGAATTAACTAATATGTGAACAAAATTAACCAAAACATTTAAACCTGGTTCTGTCCATTTTTTCAGATTTAAATGTCCTAAGTATGTACAATTTTTACCATTTTTACACATAAAATGCCTTATTTCTATATGAAAACACATGATGAAAAACGTTTATGTGAGTAAACTACAGGAGAAATTTCAAATTGATATCTTTAAATGTAAGATTTTTCCCTCTTCACCTGCAGCGTTTCAGGCAATGGTGTTAGTTTTTTCATTCTTGGTACAGAAGTATGTCCAGGACTCTCCAAAAAGCTCAATTATTCATTTAAATCCATCAGCAAATCACCATTGGACATTTTAAGGCACATCTGGCAATAACTCAGGGTACACTAGTGTTCCTCGGCACGCTGATCGAAATCAAGGATCTTATAAACAAACAGTTGGATGTTGAAACCCCAGCTCCGACCAATGCACTGTCAATGGGCAAGACACTTCGCCCGCAGGCCTGTGTCAGTTTGGAGTGTTTTCACAGAGCTGATTGTAAATGTTTATGCAGTTTTGTTTTCTTGGTATTCATTCCTGCTCTCTGCACGCTCAGTGTCTCTCGGCTGATGTGTCCACTGAAGTGCTTTGCTCATGGACAGAGGAACGTGTTGGAAAACCGGCAGGCAAACAGCAACCTGCACCGCTGCAAAGCCAAACCTGAGACCAAGAGACCAGAGAGGCTCCAGGATAAGAGCAACAGCACTACAGACGAGTTTCACCTCCTCCTGTGTCAACAATAAGGTAAGATAACAATAACGATAAGATAAGATAACTAGAGCTGCAATGAACATTTTAAGAACTGTAGATGAATTGAAACATGCAATAAAAACAATATATTTAATTTGTACACTTTGCTCTTTTACAAACTGTGCTAAAAGAGCAAAAAATTAAATTAAAAATCTTATAGTAAGTGGCTATGAATATGATTGTGTACAGTGTGGCCTTGGGAGCAGAGTAAATGACAGGTAAAATAATTTAAGGGCAGTGGTGGAGGAAGTACTTAATTTTGTTCCTCAAGTAAAAGTACAGATACAGGTGCAAAAATTTACTGAAGTAAAAGTATCATGTTAAAAAATCTACTTAAGTAAACATGTTGAAGTACCTGTTTGAAAATGTACTTTAAGAGCAAAAAGTAAAAGTATTTCATGCAGATTTTGAGACCAGTTTTACGTATTAAACGTCATAATTTTGGTGAAGAATTGTGCTTAATTTTGCTCAACAAAGGTTTATTCAAATTAATTTTATGTGAATATGTTTGTTTGCATGTTGTTGAGCTTGACCTCAAAACCTTCAGGCAGAATGTCACCATCAACGAGCTAAAAATAACCCTCAAACAAAATGAAAAGTATGTTCTACTTTCCCAATTAAAACATGTAGTAGTGTATGTGTAGTAAAAAGTACAGATACTTGGTCTCAAATGTAATGAAGTAAAAGTAAAAAGCATCCACTGTAAAACCGACTTAAGTAAAGTACAATTACCTAAAAAATTTTACTTATGTGCAGTACTTTACTTTTGTCACAGTGTTGCAATTCAATTCAATGTATTTTTTTAGCGCCAAAATCACCACAGCAGTTGCCTCGACGGGTGAAGACTAGAAAAGCAGTTTAAATAAACCACGTTCAAAGGAATTTATCAAATAGATAACTTATTCATTGGGTCCCTTGAACTAAATGTGTGCTGTGGCCTTTTGAGAGACAAAAATCTCAACTGCACCTGCTTTTTGTGCGAAAACGCTTACTACATTTGGCCTTTGTGGATGATTTTAATGTCCAACAGCGTGCAGCCAGCTTTAGCTAGAAAATGTTGATCAAAAGTTATGTCCATGATCCAAAATCAGCAGAACTCAACTCCCTTTAGATCCCTTACTTATTTTGTCCGACGCGTTTCGTCGTCCTCTGACTTTTGTAGCGTCTCTCACAGTTCCATAACCTGCCGACCCTCATCTGTCTTCTTCTGTAACACGTTCTGTATCTCCTCTCACCCCATGACGAGGGGTCAGGCTTGTACGTCCTGGGACCTCTGCCACGCTCCATTATGGGGGTAATATTTCCTCATTCTCTGCTCTCTGGATTGGACGTGGGCCACGGGCTGTCGGGAGAACGTGCCAAACTCGGCTCATGTTCGAACACTTTGGGGGTGACGCTCGGGTCTCGCTCCATCAGGCGAGGTGTCTGAGTCCTGGGGTCCATTTTATGCCTTTTGGCCAGACAGGTTTTCTAAATGAGTCACTTCAGCAAATCCAATTTAGCTTCTGAACGCTTAAAGTGTTAAAGCTTGGAGCTGACTTTACTTGGTCTACAAAAAAATGGGAAAAAAGGCTAAAAAATATATCCTGCGAGGTTTAGGAATTGGAAAGACAGTGCTGATATTTTTATTTTAAGAAATGTTGGGCCATTTTCAGGTTTTGTTTGATTGGACAGAGCTTAGTTAAAGGGGGAGAGAACAGGAAGAGCAAAGACAGAATTTAAATTCAGGCAAGATGGATCTAGATTTGGATGGTTTCATAATTTTAGATGGAAGGTAAGGGTCGATTTAACTCTGTGGGAGATTCAGTGTTTACTTAAGAAATATCATAACTTAAAGGGAACATATTCTGCTACAGTGACTTTTTGGAGCTTTTAACCATATTCTAACAATGTTCTGTCATCAAAAACACATCTGGAGTTGCATTTAGCTTCTTTCACACTTTGAGAGTGCTGGTTAGAAAATCCTCTCCGCCGACTGTCAAAAACACTTCCTGCTGAACTCGGTGACGTTGACGTTTTTACTGATTTTAGTTGTCACTTATTCAAGAATCTTCGGCTGTTTTAAGTTCCTTAAATCATCACCAGACGTTCTGAGCATTCCTGCCGTCTAAACACGATCACTACAAACTCACAAGTTCACTCGCATTTTAGTTTAACATGTGTAAGCCGCTCTTTTTAAATTTTTAAATCTAAAACATGACATGCCAAACTTAAGGGCATGTTTAAAGGCAAATAATGATATGTTAAAAAATCCATATCATTAACTTTAACAGAAAAAATTTTATCAACTGTTGTTTATTTGTGCTGCGATGCAGCATTTTCTTGGAAATAAAGTCCTTGACATTAAGCTTATTATTCTTCATACAGATTATCAAGCTCTCCAGCCAAGGCTCTTTCCTGATACAAACAATGGGGGTTCTTGTCTGAACCCCAGTGTTTTGATGGGCAACACTCACAAGTGTAATAAAATGCACATACTATCCAAATCTGCATTTGCACATTATAATATTGTCAAAAACATACCTGGAGTTTTTTCTTTGTTTCAGTCACACTTGTTTTATGAATCCTGTCCTCTGAACCTCAGTTTCAAATTCCCCAGATTTGTGATGTCAAAAGTAAGAATTGGACATCCTGTGCTGTTTTTAAGTCCCTATATCAGCATTTATGCTTCAAATTCCGTTCGTTACAACTGCTAGTTTTTGTTTATTTCTCCATTATAAATCCTTCTGCCAATGGATGAAGTGCAAGCACCAATCCTGAAAAGGGAATGCCTCACTGTTATAAGGTAATGTGTGCACCAAACCAAATAAAAATGCTCTGAATATTTAAGACTTTACAAGGTACTTCAGGGCAGTGCTGTTGCTGAAGCGCTTTCCAAACTCGCACACTGTCCCAGAAAACACTTCAATTGTTGAACCTGTTACAGAATGACTTCGCTGTCTGTTTCCTGTGCAGGGGATTGATCGGTTCTATCTGTGACACTGACGTCTCTACATTCCTCAATCTCTCCATTGTTTACTCGGCGAACAAACTTCCACATAGAGACAGACTTATGTACTCACAAATCCCAGCTGTTGGCGGGACACACTTCAACGACAATATTTCCTTTTGTAATAATTTACGAGACAAAACAATCAGCCAGAGTTTGTCCAATAAAAACTCAAGCATGAAATCTAAGAAACAGCTTCCTATAATAAACATGTCTGGTTTACTCATCCTCGCAGCGGAGACGGAGGAGGCAGAGAGAGGGTTTTTTTCTTGATATTTGCATTATTCTTGACTCAAAGGTGCACTTTTCTGGTGGAGGGTTTTTCTACTTGCTTGTTTCCATGGAGATATTATCGTTTTACCTGGAGTGTTCCAATAAAATCAAAATTTTTGCAATATATTCAACAGCACATGTTTTTATTATTTGAAACACCTTGAAAAACGTACTGTTAATCATGACGCCTCTCCACAGAGCTGACCTGTAACTTGGCTTGGTAGCGCCATCTGCTTTTCTCCATGGATAGATCAAATTAGATAAAGGGATAAAGATGAGATAAAGTTCTGCTTTTTCAAGAGGGCCAGATTCTTCAAAGAGCCGTGGCCCCTAAGAAAACACACTAACAATTGTGACAGTTTGGTGTCGCACAAAATGTTCCCAACACTAGATCTGTTTCAATGATTATAATAATGTAATGTATAATGTAACATCAACTACAATATTACATTGTGTGAAAAATAAAAATACAAAGGCTTTACCAACATTCAACATTCAAACCAACACTGAACCAGAATGAAAGCAGGACTATTCACCTTATTCTGGGAGTTGTCGTGGACGCTGCCAGGTTTTTTTCCGTTGTAGTTTACACGGGGCAGACGAGCTCGACAGAAAATAAATTCTACACGGACTAAAAAGCCATTTTCAGTGCGACCAGGAAAGCGGTGCGTTGGGACTTGTTGTTGCTCGTGTTCATTTAACACGTTACACATCAATCTACTTTATGTATTATTTTAAGCGACGAGATTTTTCCTTGTTTGCTGTTTGCGTTAAACCAAGAGTATCTTTATGTGTGGATCTGTGGCAAAAAGAGGCAAAAGTGCGCGGGATGGAATAAGGTGAATACTAGAACCAATCAGGTCTGAACCAGGAAAAAAAGAAGGTCTAAAGCAGGATTAAACAAGGATTGAAAATCTATTTTTAAATATTTGGCAGAACTCTTGGCCCATGGGCAGGACCAGATTGTTTGCAGGGCCTGATCTGGCCCGCAGGCCTTTAGTTGAATTGGCCTGGATTATTGCCTTGCTATGGATGGAAAATGCTCCATAATCTAGCATTAACCTGTGCAGATTTGTTCCTTTAGGATGTTGCAAAACGTGAAATGTTGTTTGAATGGATATATTTCCTTAGATTTTTTTTTTTAATTAGTTAACTCAAGCAGAACAACACAAAGACACAGCAAAACAACAATAAAAGCAAAACTAAACCAAACAAATTTAACGAGCGTTGAACGTGGGACTCACCGGTGTGCTGTCGGGCCGGTCGTGAATTGGGCCGAGGAGGAGGAGGAGGAGCGTTGTAGTAAACTCCAGAACTCAAATCCACACAACGACACACTCTGGAGCTCCAGGTCTGACCGGGAGCACAGGTCCTGTTGGCGATGGGACAACTGTGACAGAAAGAGAGGGAGATGGTCAGACTCCTGTGGCTCTGTGATAAGATGATACAATTAATGACATAATCAAACACATTTACAGTACACTCTCTGCTGTAACTATAACTTTTTTCCTTAAAGGCATTAATTCTACGGCAAATGCGTTTATTATTGCAGCGGTCTGGTGTAATCTAAACCAAAAAGGAAGAAAGATCATTCTCCAGAGGGACAGCTTCTCAAAAATGCTGATTTGATCAAACAGATAAGGCTTTGACAATCCACTGACCGGTGTTAGCGGTGCAATTGCTCCCGCAGGTGAATACTGCCGTTGTGTCCTTGGGCAAGACACTTAACCCACCTCGCCCCCAGTGTTTGCGTACTCTGGTGTGTGAATGTGTGAGTGAATGGGTAAAAAAAAAAAAAGGGGGTTCGAATCCCGGACCACCCCAACATCACATGATCTCTCTGGGTGGAGTCTGCATGTCCTCCCCGTGTTACCGTGGGTTCTCTCCGGGTTCTCCGGCTCCTCCCACCGTCCAAAGACATGACTGTGTAGGTTAATTGAGAACTCTAAATTGCCCGTAGTGTGTGAATGTGAGAGTGAATGGTTGTCTGTCCTTGTCTCTGTCTCTCTGTGTTAGCCCTGCGACGAGTTGGCCACTGTCCAGGGTGTACCCCGCCTAAGGCCCAAAGTCACTGGGATAGGCTCCAGTCACCCGCGACCCCAGAAACGGGAATAAGGGGTAGAAAATGAAATGAAGAAGGTTTGTGTTTGTTACTGTATTACAGTTTATGTATGGAACTTACTTTATGTGTATGAATAAGAATAGTTATAATTTCCTGGTAGTTTGAGTGCAGTCTGTGATTTCAAACCTTGGAGGCTCCTCTTAGTGTAAATCCTTGTTTTCTGTCCAGTGTGAGCTGGTCCTCTGCCAGTGACACATCTGAACATTTTGACTTGCAGTGTTTACACAACGCCAAGGATACAATTCATTAGGGGGCAATTATTATTGTAAGCAAACCTACAATAGCTAGAATATGTCTACAGTAAAGCAGTCGCACATGATCACCAGAAGCCATTAGACTTTTAATACGTTATATGTTTGAAAATGCGAATATGTTTTAATAGTCAACATTCGGAGCACCGTTGAGTGCTTATTTTCCTGGCGCTGGATGGAATTTATGTTTAAAAATTCTAAAACTTTAAAAACTTTCTAAAACTACCTAAACCTCATTTGTCAAATGCTACATAATATGTATAATAGTGGAAAGTCTACTGTTTCACAGTTTGTTGTACAACACGACCTACAATGTCCCTGAGCCACTGATGGGGCTTAGGTTTATTAATACAGTCTCCACTGAGTTGTTGTTTTTTTGCAGTTTTATTTGTAATGCAAAAGGCCACTGAGCAGTGTACCTCGACTCATCTGTTCTCCTTCTGTCAGAAGCCTGCAGTGGAAATGAGTCCAGATGCCCAGACTCAGGGTCCGATGGAGATGGTGGTGTGTCGAGAGCGGAGGACGGCTTGCTGGCACCACCTAAACCACCTCCTCCTCTTCTTTTTTTCGAGCTGATCTCGGAGCTCCTTGATCTTCTCCTGGTGTTGGCTGTTTTCTGACACCAGGGCGTCGTGAGCTTTGAAGGCTTCCTCCAGGGCAGCTGAGAAAGTCTTCTTCTGTGCCTCAAAGTCCATTTGGAGTTCATGGACTTTGGAGCACCCTGTGCTCAGACGCTCCTCGAGCTCCAGGACCTTGTCCGTTGCCCCTTCAGTTTTGTGTCTTTGCTGGACGAGGTCAGACTCGAGGGCTAGAACCTGCCTCTACAGCTCCTTTTTCTCCTCTTTCTCTTTCTGGAGCTGGTTTTGGACTGCGGCCAGATGTTTGTCATTTTCTGCTTTAAGTGTCTCCATTTGCTGCAGGAGAGCCTCAATGGCTTTCTCGATTTCCTCCACCTCGTCCTGTTTTTGGAGGGCAATGTCCTGCTGTTTACGAGAAAAGTCCCTGAGGTTGGCATTCTCCTGGCGCAGGATTCCCACCTGTTCATCAACCGTCTCTTTGATGAACGCCAACATTTCTTTTCCAGACTCGGTGATGTAGTCCTTTTCCTCTATTGGAGGCTTTGGCTCATTTCCAAAAAATGAGCCAAAGCAACTGAGAAGGATCTTAGCCATTTTGGAGGCACTGACTATTTAAATGGGAAAGGGATTTAGATTGAAGAATGACAGTTTTGGGAGAGATATGAGCTTTTGCAGGAGAGCTATAGTGTTGTGCAGAACTGTAATTCTGCACAACACTAATGTAATGCAGAATTTGTTTTGCCAAATGATCTTTGGAAATCACTGACTGCACTCAAAACTTTGGAGTTTTGAGAATGTAATTTCTATTTGAAGAAATTAGCCAAACCAATGGAGAAAAACTATAATAGGGGTATTCATGATTAACCAAAGAACTGTTTTAGAAAATAAAATTTGTGAACAAAGTAAGTAAATATCAGCGGGCGTACCACGGGGAAGGACTGACTGGACTGACAGAGCATGGAGTCTTGTTATGGTTAAAAGCTCCTAAAAGTCAATTTTGCACATTAGGTCTCCTTTAAGGGTGTTCTATTCATAATCAGAACTGAACACTGAGCTAAAACAGTATTTATAGAAGCTTTCATTCGGTTGTGTTGTGCACAGGACGTCTGTGAAACCCACTCACACTTTACGTTTTTGGAAATTATGCTGTATGAATTTGTCAACGGAAAATGTACAATTTTCACGTTTTGCTAATTATGTTACATAAGAATGACAATCAAAAATGTACACATGGTAAAGTTTATCCATCAAACCCTAACCCCAGCGCAGACTCCCTAAGTTACAAAACGTAACATGTGTACGTTCCCCACAAACGTACTTATTGAACCTATTTTGACAATGAATGGCTACGTAAATGAAAAAACGTAAATTATGTACATATTTTTCTGGAGACTGGGTGGGGGCTGTTGTGTCAATCGTTGTTCCTTACTGCGTTGTTGCGATCAGAAGAACAACAACGTGATCACAGTTCTTCTGATACAGTTTTGGCTCAGAAGCATCATTATTTTCCAAAAGAACCTCTTGTTGCTTAATTGTGATTTTAGTTCCGGGCTATGTCTTTACCACAGTTTGTTTTCTGTTTTGTGTGATTTTTTACAGTAATTTTGTAGGGGAAAAAAAACAATAACAGGCTTGGATAAATTCTCGGATTAGCTCAAATCTAGGCATAAAGCGGAACGTATAAACATTTTTTATTAATACCAGCTTCAAAGCATGGACAAAAACAAAACAAAAATCCTAGACATAATCATTTGCACGGTACTACGAGTACTAGAGAAGTTACAAAGTGCACCTTTAAAGTGGCGGTTTAAATCATGCAAGTATGTCCGTTTTCATATCCAGATTCTCATTTTCATACAACTGCTTATTTACACCAATTTCTAGGAATAATTTGGACAGTTTTGAGTTACTACATCAAGATAACGACGTCTTGTTTGGATGCTCTGCAACAACAGAAGAAAAGAGCCAAGACAAATACTCTCCCGCTCTCACAAACATCCACACGGCCAATTAAGAAACAGAAATAAATACAACAAAACTGTTTGGACACAGAGCCAGAGGAGCCGACAGACTAACTGTTTAAAGTTGTGAAATTCTCTGGCAACAAAATACGATTCAGTGTGTTTGTAATCTGCCCTGAAGTGACACTGCAAAGTCATCTCTTTGAGTTTTCTATAGATCCAGGTTCAAACTTGATACTTTTTAGCATTTCTCCTGTTGAATTGAGTACTTTTACCACAAATGTAACAAATTTTCCCGTCATAACTGTATTATTAAAGTATTAAACATAACATTGTGATAAAGATCTATGAATGTAATATTCCAAGCCTTATTAAATGTATGGCTTTGTCAATGCTTCTATAAAATGTATCCATGAACAACTAACTGTAACTGTGGCCCTATGCTTCAAATTTTAGTGGAAAAAAGTCTGAACACTTCTGGTTTACATTATACAGCATGGTTTTAAAGTAATCGCTTTGAATATGACCGGTGAGACAGATTAATGAGACATTAATTCAAAATTCTAGCCTAAATCAGATAATGAGATTTTTCCTTTTTACGATGTTTATTTGTTTTTATTTTTAGGGCTCAAGCTTGAGGGCGACTGGACGAGTTAGACACTTGGCCGCCCTGTTATTATTTTTTCATTTCCGCCAACTAAATTGCAGTTGAGAGAGCCTAAACATGCACAATTATTATTAAAGTTTGACTCAAATTTAAGTTAAAAGAAGAGGCAAAAATCTAGGTTACAGGATGGCTAGGGGGCGCTTTCTCTAAACCTTTTACATCGTAGACAGATGAAACTTTGCAGATACATGGAGCATCTAAAGATACACAGACATTTTTTATTATGGCCAACCTTAAAGGAAACATATTATGCACTTTTATATTTTTATTGGCCTGTAAACATGTCCTGAAGTACCTTGATGAACAAAATGAGCGGCTGTATTTCGACTGTTTCCCACGGCACAGTTTAGGCGCCATCTACTGGCTACAAAGCGCTTACACAAGTTAATTAAAATGTGTTTTTACTCAAGGGACAACAGAAACTAAGTCTGGCGATGGTTTAAGAACTTAAAAACAGCAGAAGATTCTCGTATAAATGACATAAATTATCAGAAAAACGTAATTCATCGAGGGAGTTCAGCAGGAAGTGTTTTTGACAGCTGGAGGGAGAGGATTTTCTAAGCGGGATTCATCAAGCTTGCGTAAATGAAGCTAATGCAATTCCAGGTATGTTTTTAATGACGGAACAGTGTTAGAACCGGATTTAAAGCTCAAAAAAGTCACTATGGCATAATTGTTTCCTCCACATGACGTCGTACATTTAAGTTCAGACTTGAGAAGTCCAAAACAAACAAAGTCCAAGGGTTTTTATAGACAAACTCCAAACTTGGGCAGCATTTTAGGACAACTCTTGGTTCAAAAGTAGTTCAAATTGGAGACAAACGACACATGGAGTGGTCAGGACGAGCTCTTTACAAAGTGGCAATTTAAAACACTTGAAAATCCTTGTAACTTTGCAAAACATGGTCAAACATCGACAAACCCAATGAGGCGTTTGTATAATTTGATGAGCAGGACATAAAGATGCACGGCTTAAACTTTCATCTTTAGAAAGGGCTCTCCGGCGCCCTCTGCAAAGTAACGACACCATCCATTTCTGACCACATGTGCTGAGCCAGAGTCGGTGCAGATTTGTCTTTCGTCGCGAGTCGTAACAAGAAACATACGCGAAACGATGTGTGACGGTGGCTCTGATCGTTTCAAAGTGAGAAAATCTTTACAGTGTGTTTCCTGGGCCACGCTAATCTGACATGCTGCATTGAACATGACTTTATGCTACAGTCAGTCAGTAGACATTATAGATGAGACAAATGACAGCCTCCAGAATATCACAGGAATAACAAATACCCTTCGCACAGAGCCACTCGCCAGTCGTGATGTCATTTTGAGCTACTTCAGTGCAGTTTAATCCCCAAATGTCTTCTCTTTTTGTCAATGTAAAGTCTGATAAAGGTCGTGCATTGTTTTAAGTACAGCTGTCACAATAACAACGTGAAGTGCGATAAATTGTAAGAGAAAAGATCACGATAAACGATAATATTGAAACTACTTGATGCAACCAAAACCCATGAAAATTCCACACAAGGTAATTCTATGACAAATGAATAGCCAAATATAATACTTTTTTAGTTCGTTTATACCAATGGAGTCATAAAAGTCACTTATTTCACTCTCTATTATTCAAATCGTATCAAAAAACAAAGAAAAAGTCCTCAAAGTGCAAACAAACGTCCACATGATAAATATTGAGCCTCAAATACAGTATATGGTTTTGTTCACAATAAAGCGATCATCACAGGCCTAGTTTTAAGTCATTTTTTGTTGTTTTTGAATCATTTTTGGTTTATCTACCCATTTTGGACAACAGACTTTGTAACATTTATAACATGCATGTTCCAAATGTGGTTGTTTTCCCTCCAAACTCCACCAAAGGCAGCTCAAATCTCCGAGGCAGGAGTTTTCTCAGTGCGTCCGATGTGTTCAGGAGGAGGGGCTTCTCTGCAGACCACCACCTGCTGAGTTAAACTAACATCGGGCTGGTGTTTCACAGCTGCAGCCCAGAGACGCTCCTGCTACTGCTCCCTGAATGGGGTTTGTCATTTTAATGAATAGCCGTTTCTACAGTCATTTTTCATGCAGCGCTGAAAGACTCTGTGGATGTTCTACGTGTGAAGCCTCACTTTTGTCTTTATGGAGAGTTGTCAAAGGGAGGTTATGGATGGACATTGTTAAAGAAATTAATCTCAGTCTGTTCAGTGTCTTATCCTAACAAGAATGTATATTTTTAATAAATCCATGAAAAAGGTGCAATCAAATCCCTAGTGTAGGTCACATTCAACTTAACGGAAAAATATTATGCATTTTTCATATTGTTATAAGCCTTTAAATACGCTCTCGAGTACGTTAAGTTTGGCATCTCATGTTTTGGAACATTTTGTTTCTTTTTGAAACAAGTCGCATTTAGCTTCCAATGAAGCTAAATGCGACTATAGGTATGTTTTTGATGATGGAACATGGTTAGAACATGATTAAAAGCTCAAAAAAGTCACTAGCATAATATGTTCCCTTTACATTTTTCAAACACACTTAAAGTACCTGTACCTGATTTTTATTTACTCCAGATAAATTCTCTTTACACTAAACATTGTTTGATAGATGCAACTTCATGGGAAGACATTGGGTTTGTAATGTATAATCTGTGCTTATTATAAACGCACTTTGTTAGGAAAGAACTAGCGCAGAAGATTCCCTGTCATTCTGCAGTTTCAAAAGCATTAAAAGTCACTTTTAAGGAGAGTTAGAGGAACTATATGAAAACAACTGCATAAAACTAATCCAGACTGTTCTGAGTCATGGTGCAATATTGAGTCAAAGGATTGACTAAGTGGGCGGAGCTAACAAACAAAAACATGTTTCTGTCTCACAATTCAAAATCAGGTACAGGCCCTTTAAAGCTAAGGCACCTGATTTTCAAATTACAAAAAGAGGGGCGTTATATATCGACGTAGTTCTCTTTTTATATACGTACATTTTATTTTTTCAAAACTCTGTAGAATTTTGTTCAAACTTGTTATTTCAATTGTGGGAATGTTCATTATCCAGCTTCAACATAATTCAATATCGGTAATGAAAGAGGGTCTGATTCCATGAATACTGCAGATTTTGTGAGCCCTACAAATGACCAATAAACCCATCCATTTCTCAAAGAACCATACATTTTTGTGCAGTGTTTATAATTAATCCTGTTTGCTTTGGCTGTCTAGAAAAGCAAAGAGGGAGAAGACGTGGATTATGAATTGAAAACAAAAGAGGCCCGTGGAAATAAATGGCAGGAGTGTTGTACGTATAAAAATAAAACCTACAAATGAATAACAAATGTTCCAAGGGAGGTTGTACATCACGGCAGGCTTCTGGACCGACTTTGGTTCATTTCCTGGAGACATGTCCCAAACACAACACGCCTGACCCTAATCCCAACACTAACCTGACCCTAAACGTCAGGGACTGAGGCGCACGGGTCGCTAAGAAATACAATCCTGTGCAACGTAATGAGGACATGACCACAACATGCACACAAACAGAGAGAGAGGGAGAGAGAGAGAGAGAGAGAGAGAGAGGGGGGGGGCGAGAGAGAGGGAGAGAGAGAGAGAGAGAAAGAGAGAGAGAGAGAGAGAGAAAGACAGAGAGGGGAAGAGAAATGGAGAGGGAGAGAGAGAGAAAAACAGAGCAAAAGAGAGAGAAAGAAAGAAGGAAAGGGAGAGAGAGAGAAGGAGAGAGAGAGAAAGAAAGGCTGATAGAAAAAGAGAAATAGAGAAAGAGACAGAGAAAAGAGGGAGTAAGAGAGGAAGACAGAAACACGCAGAGAGAGAAAGGAAGAGAGCAAGATAGATAGGGTGAGAGTAAGAGAGAGAAAGAGGAGAAAGAGAGCGAGGAGAAGAGAGAAAGAAAGTCAGAAAGAAAAAAGAAAGAAAGAAAGAAAGAGAGAGACAGAGAGAGGCAAAGAGAAAAGGAGAGGAAGAGAGAGAGACAGAGAGAGAGAAAAACAGAGCGAAAGAGAGAGAAAGAAAGTAAGAAAGGAGGACAGAGAAAGAGAGAGAAAGAAAAAAGTAACAAAGAAAGAAAGAAAGAGAGAAAGAAAGAGAGAAAAATGAGAAAAAAAATAGAGAGAGAGAGAGAGAGACAGCAATAGAGAGTGAAAGAGAGAGAAAGTGAGAAATGGGGGCGTCAGGACATTTGATATGCTCTGTATGGGTTGCATTAGAAATTGATATTTCAGTTTAGACGAATAATCTATATCTAAATAACATAAAATGACTTGAAATCAGATTATTCATCTTGATTTGAGTTCAGATTCATGTCGTTGGCGAGTTTCAAGTTTGTAAGATTTATTTTTTACAGCCTGAAAGAAGCCATATGTTGAGTTCTGAGTTGAGTTCTACACGTTATTAATCTGGCATTGCTCTCGTTGAAGCGTTCAGGAAAAGAAGGAACGTTCAGATGAATGTTTCAAGATGATCGGACGAAACACCACAACAGCAGAGCAGGCAGAGAAATCAAACTTTTCCACTGAGAGAAAAACACCATCTCCATCTCAAAGTGCACGTCACCTATGATTCCATGGAAATAGAAAGTTCAAACCACACGTCTAAACATTCTCCATGAAGATAAGAGAAGATTGATTCCATATTGTGGAATAAATTAGTCAAGGGAACACAATTTCCATAGAAACAAGCACTCCTGCCACCACGTACAGGTCAGGTTTGTGGAGATGCAAGCCCGGTTTTTTGTGTAGAGTAATAAAAACATTTTAAAAAAGCTTTTATTTCAGTCCATTTTTGGCTAAAATAATTTGTACTGGGGCTTAAAAAAAAGTAAGGAGGCAAAATGAAGTTGACTGTTCATTTTTCAATGATTTGCTCACATTAGATCTAGATTCTACTGATTCTAGTGTTTGTGTTGGAAAAAAGCAACACATGGTTAGAAAGGTCAGTTAATATGCTTTTCTATAACAAACGATGGACAAAATACAATTTTCTAGCTTTAAAAATGTATTTTAGCTTCAAAAGAATCAAATTTATGGTATAGTATCTAATGTATCTCTATAAAATAAAAAATTATAGTGGTCTTTTTCTAGTAAAACCCATCGATCTGGATTGTTCCTTCATCAAAAATGCAAAGAGTTTATCATCATTTCCTTAAACATAATGTAAAAAACAATAATAAATGTGTTTAAAGCAGCTCTGATGTCACTCACATGTGTCTTTTACTTTTACAAAATAATCTACACTTTTTATATTTTGTGATATTCTGAGGTTAAATCCCAGTTGCTCCAGAGAAATCACATTATGTTGCACTTCACTTTTGCCTCCATTACAAATTTAGAATGTTTTTGTTTACAAATTGTTAAAGGGTCTATTATTTTAGTACATTGTTAGTTTTGCTGATTTTGTGTTTTTTCTTAAATCAAGCTTGTGCAGCACTTTATAAGTTTATTAGTTTATAATCTAAATCAAGAGGATGGATGGGTCTTGTGTTATTTCTGTTGAAGAATCAGAGGCCAAACCTACGAACATCCATCAACGCCGCCATGTTTGTTTGTTTTGGTTCGTTTAGGAGCTTCACAGGCTTCTGCGAGAATTGATAGAGAAGTAGAAGAGTCCCATCCGTCTCTTTCTAAACTCTTTGGTTCCATATCAGTTTTGTCACAGTCGGACATGAGTAAAAGTAAAGTGCGACTCACTCCGGCAGCGCTCGGCGGATGATGCTGTGCACTTGCTTGAACACGTCGGGTTTGGAGAGGCAGCTGCACTGGGTGTGATTGGCCACGCTGATGGTCACAGGTTTAGTGCCCTGCGTGATGGGAACCGTGATCTCGAACAGCTGCAACACACAGAAAGAACATTATTGTACAAGTCAGAACGCAGACGTGTGGGCAATAATGGGTAACGCTTTATAAAAAAACTACATGCCTTAATAAAGCATGAACAAAGACTTGATTCAAACAGTTTATTAAGAATGATTCAGGCTTAGTCACTACTCTTTTTTTTTCCTGGTCTGTTTGCTCTCTCAGCGTATCAGCTTTCATGTGGAAACAACAAACTTGTTCAATCTGCTCCTAAAGATGTTTTATTATTTCATTTAATCCACTTCATCCATAGATTTCTCTGGGACATTGGAACTTCAAAGGCCGTTTTCTTAAAATGCCTTTTTCTCCCACAAAGACATAAAGATCAGCCTTAAAGTAGCTCTTACAGACACCAACTTTATATATTTAGAATCAACAAGATTTTGATGAATGTACAGAAGGATTATTATTATTATATATATATTTTTATATCTAATTCTAAAACTGATTTATTAAAGTTTTAAGTAAAATAAAATTAGACAAAATTTGAATTTTTAAGCCAATTTTCAGTAGGATCTAGTTTACTCAAAAACTAAATAAGAAATCCATAATCCCCCTTGAAAAAAAATTGTAACCAATATGTAACTGTTATACAAAATGAACCAAGACATTTAAACCTGGTTCTGTCCATTTGTCAGGTTTATATGTCCCAAACATGTGCATTATTGTCCATTTTTACACATAAAATGCCTTATTTCTACATGAAAACATGACATGATGAAAAACCTGTTTATGTGAGTAAACTACAGGAGAAGTTTACAATAGATATCTTTAACATTTTTTCACCTTAAGCCTGAATCATGCTTAATTACCTATATGTTCATTGTAAATTAAGTCGTTTTCATGCTTTATTAAGGCAAATTAAGCTGTAGTTATTATAAAGTGTTACCCAAAAATGAATATCTCAACATTTTTTTGAAGATTAACAACATTCAAACGATATTATGTCAATACAACAGAAATGTGTCAAAGCGCATCATTTGACATTTGTATGGCATTTGACAAATGTGAAATGTCTGTCAAATTAATCACAAAAGTGAAGAAATATTACCCTCATTTTTATTGTTTTGAAACATGAAAAACAGAACTAGTTTGTGTCCAAGTCTTTATCGCTCACTTTCCTAATGCAGTCTCAGCATCCTAAATATTCACAGCGATGAGTTTAGAAGCACTTTTCAAACAACAAACACAACGGTGCACTTCCTGCTTCTCGTAGAATAAAATGCTCCATAACTAGATTCAGAAAAAACACTGTGGCCTCATTTTGCTTTTCTGTGCTGGGGCAACACAGATTTTTCTTTATTTCTAGCAGAAATGGGGAACATGAACTAGTTTTGTGTTTCCCGTTTCACAACAGTAAAAATCTGGTACAGCCCCTTTAATCCATTATTTGAACGTCTACAACATAACTTATTTATTTATTTACTTTGTTTTAATCAGCTATTTCTGAAGCTATTTAATAATATACTCGATATTACCACTTTATGATAAGGAATTAGTTAAGTAGTTAAGCCTGAATAATTCTGAATAAACTATTTGTTCATTATCAATAAAGTCTTTGTTCATTGCTTTATTAGGCAGGAAAAGTGTAGTTGTAATTAAGTTCATTAAGAAGTTATAACTGTAATTGTTGTAACTGTAAAAGTGTTTTTATAAAAAAAATAGCATATCTTCAAAACAACATCAATCTCTACAAATAAGCCACCAAAATCTTAAAAAAAAACAACAACACAATCAAGACACAATGATGACGGAAAAGTGTTGGTTTATTGCGTGAATACACCTCGCAGGTATAAAAATCAGCAATGTTTAAAAAGCCAATGAATCATTCAAATCCAAATGCCTGCTTTCACAACATGAACAAACACAAACAACACAACTCTGGCAAAGTTAAATGTATCTAATATGCATAAAATAAAAGAATAATTGGACTGAAGCTGGACTGGTTCACCCTTGAAACAATCTTCTGAGGGCTACACAGAGCTGCACAAACCAAACATTGGCTGAGAAACTAATTGGTCTGAGAGTCTCTGTGTGAAGCCTGTTTAAAATGCAGCTTGTTTGTGATGAGGAGGTGATGAAAGCTGACCTCAGACTCTGTGACCTGGCACTGCTCTGAACCGGCCGCAGATAAAAGACCAGGCTCTGCATCGTCACCGGGATGAAAGCTCTACATGCACCGGCTCAAGGGGACAAGCTTCAGTCCATCAAAGAAGTGATAAGATAAATTAAATCCTGTATGACAGGATAGACTACGTATTTCATTAAAACGTAGTACAAATGATGATATTTAAGATTTTATGAAATGTTATGCTTTGTTTGTCCTAACTTTGACAGTTTACATAATGTTTAAAGGTCCCATAACATGCAAAATCGACTTTTCAGAGGTTTTAACCTTCCTACAGTGCTATTTGGGCCTTGTATGTGTGCCCAAAGTGGTTTTTTGATTGATTCCCGCATGTTTTCGCAAGAGAACTGTCTTTTCCGTCCCCCTCGGCTGAGCAGCAGACAGGGGCTCCTCACTAAGATGACGCGGCTTCACAAGGATGACGCGGCGCTCAAGCCACGCCTCTAGGAAGTGCGCAGCCGCAAGAATGAAAACAGCTAATGCTAATGCTACACAGTAATTACACGATGGATACGACAGATCGAAGAGTTAGCTTGTTATTTACCAAACGAAACAAAAGGACGTAGGACTCAGCACGACGCACCGTCAGGACGGATAAAATGTTTATTCCTGTGTTTGTGTATCGCTGTTTACCGGAGCACACGGCGCATGTGCACCATCTCCGCTCTAGGCTTCGGCACGAGTTGGCCGGGGGAGGCGCGCGAGTTGGGCGGGAGAGGCAGCCTGCTCTCTGTTCGGGGGGGTCAGATCTCAGAGTGAGCCGTTTGCTTTTGCAAGGAGGGGGGCCAGTCCAAGAGATGGGTGTTTTTTGGAAACTGTTATGTTACGGATATTGCACAACGCAAACATTTATCAACAAAGCCCTTAGAATAGACTGTGTAAAGGGCAAAATAGCAGAATATGGGACCTTTAAAGGACAAATATTATGTCAAATTGACTTTTTAGAGCTTTTAGTCATGTTCTAACAATGTTCCATCATCAAAAACATACCTGGAGTAGCATTTAGCTAAATTTATGTTTATGTTTGAGGACGCTTGTTTGTAAATCCCCTCTCTCCGACACTGTGTTCTGAACTCCTTGGATGTGTGACGTAGATGATGCTGACGTCATTTATCCCAGAATCTTTTGCCGTTTTAAGTCCTTAAATCATCATCAGACTCGCTCTGAACATTTCTTCCGTCTTATCGCGATAACTACAACTTCGTCGGATCCACTCTTTACTGCAATGCATTGTGGGTATATATTTACATGTGTGTAATTGCTTCTACAGCCAGTAGATGAAGCCACAGCTAAGTCAAAATGGCACCTCCCAACGCTGTGATAAAGTTATATTTTTCTTTGTAAAAGCATTTATTTTTAGTTCTCAAACATGACATGTCAAACTGAAGACACTTAAGAGCAGGTTTAAAGGTTAAAACAATACAAATAATGCATAATAGTCCTTTAAAATGTTACCTCCTGGTTGAACATGGGCAGCAAAAATGACCTAGCAACCATTTTGAAAACAAGGGCGAAAATCCATATAAATTACACAATAGTTCTGATTTGACAAATAATAATAATAATAATAAACTGTCAGAAAAATATGTCAGTTGTGTGTAAACTGTCTCTGTATTTACAATGGTGCGTCACTTTTTGATTCCATTTTAGAATTTAGCACTACTTCCTGTAATTTTAAACTTTTATTTCTTCACAAACTGCGAATTCACAAATGTCAAACTATGCTAGATATTTACCACAGGTTCCCTCCCACCAAACTAAGTCATAATTAGAATATTAAGAGAAGCCGTCATATAGACTTTAACTAATGAAGGATGTTGTGTTGTGACAGATGAAGAGTGGGAACATGTGCATTACAACGAAGAAGGACAAAATTGACGTGTTCGGAAAGAAAATGTATCACAGTATTTTATAACACTGTGTCAAAGTGCACACGATTCACAGAGAACTATTAGAAGCTGGCGAAATTGTGGCTCTCAGGAAGTCCATATAAATTAAATAGATATTCAGAATCTCTTTCACATGAGACCTGTTCAAGTTAGCAGCCAACATAATAAACACGGTACAGAAAGCCCCAAACATTTGAAATTGTAAGGACAACTCTCTGAAACAACATGGCCTTTCTCAGTTCCTCCACTTCCCTCGCTAACCCTTATCAAGTGACACTACAGATTCCAACGCAAGGTCTTTCTGTAAATGATCCTAAAACCAACGCGCCGAGAATGAAAAGCCTATTTTCTCAATTCTGTGAAGCACCGAGGCATGTCGAAAAATAAGGCATCCTTATTTTTATTTTGGGATTGTCTTTAAATAATGGACTGAGATTAATAAAGCGGTGTTAACGTTCATCTTTCTGAACACTGAAACTATGCATGTGGCAAAATAAATCATCGGCAATGGAAATAATAGATGTGTAACTGTGAAGTTTGCTTTTGGCTGCAGAAAAAAAGTCATGACATTCATAATTCATTTGAAATCCGGCTTAAACTGGACATTTGCAAGACTTGTAACAGCGACATTTTGTTTTCCTCTCTGTCTTGTTCTTGTTTTGTTTTTTTCAGCTTGTATTATACCATAAAACTTCATTAAAAGAAAATAAAAAGATAGATACACTAACTGTTCACTGGGCAATATTGGTCAAAAATATGATTACAGATTGTTTCCCCAAATGGTAATCAAACTCTCCTCAGCTGCTGATATGTGTGATGACTGCTGTGTATAATGAGCCCCAAACTCAGAGGTGATACTTCAGGCAGTAAACTTTGCCACAAAATCCTAGAGTGATTTGGCTTTTACAGAGTCCAAAATATGAAGTGGAGCTGGCAGCAGATGATTGACTTTCCTGTGTCCGCGCTGTCTGGAAAAAACAACCGTCTCAATGTCATAATCCACTGTTTTAGACATTTTTGAAGTAAACCAGCCTCAATGAAACTCAGACACTTCACACATAATAATTAACAAGTGGATACAGCGAACATGTGATATCAGCGTTCTTGTATTATTTTACAAAATAAGAAATCACATGTTGGGTTCCTTTCTTGTCTGTTAAACAATTCAATCAATGGGACATAATAAATCAACTGCTGTGAAGAAAAAAGTCAAATATAGCTGTTAAAAGCATTCTGAAAAAAGAGTGAGCTAAACCATGAAGTAAAAGACACATTATGTCTTCATCACAACAGAAAGATTCCCCCCATAATAAATCTAATCATTATTTAGTAAATGTGTTTAATGTTTGTTTGTGTTGTCGTAGTGAGATATATATTTTTTTGTTTTTTATTTCATTGTTCATTTTAATTGTGCTCACATGCAATACATTCAAATAAACAAAAATGCAAATTGGTTTGATGATCTGAAACATTTAAGCAAACTTCAAAGTGGCGGCCACTCATTAATTTTTATATTAAGATGATAAATATTAAACGTAATAAGGCAGGGCGGTTGTGGTAACTAATGTCCAAAATGTGGTTGTTTTCAGTTCAAAAAAATGCATGAAAAACTTTAAATCTAGCAAAATGTTTTAATAACTTTAATAACGGTTGATTTATTTTCATAAACCAATTTGAAATCAGATTCTGAGTCTTGTGCTCATCTTCTCTGTTCCTGCTGGTGTGATGGTTCCCTCCTCCAGCTCCTCCCCTCTCCTCCCCTCTCCTCCCTGCTCCTCACCCCTTCTGTTTACTATTTATCAGTTCCTGTCGCCTTCACCTGCAGAGCTCCGCGGCTGTCCCATCCTACAGTCACCTTTTGTATAAAGTTTCTACTGTCCACCGCTCCAGTGCCAGATTGTCCCGTCACTCAAGTGGTGAATCTTTATTTAGCCTATTTCTTGATCACGCTTTTGAGTTTATTTGTAAACTCACCAGCCTTTGTGTTTTTCTTCAGTTCCTTTGCAGTAATCGATCGCCTCCTGTCTCTCCACCTCTTACCTCCTCTGCTGCTGTCCTGGATCCATCCTGCCCCCCGACTACCTTTGTTAAAATCAACTTTTCTGAACTGCTTTGCTGGGTCCGCCGGTCGTTATTTACTTACACCTGGACTTTAGTTAATAAAACTAATAAGACACTTTATAAGTTAAGTTAAAATGTTAATTATTTGTTAATACCGGGGGTTTAGTTGATAAATCCTTTATTTTATCCTTTATTCTACTGATATATAAATTTTTCATTTTGTTTTTTGATTTTTTTAACCTCTATTTCCTTTGTTATGAAAAGAATTTCCCCTTGGGTTTGAATAAAAGCAATTCTGATTCCGATTCTGATCAGCTCCGAGAAAACTTTCAAACATTTATTTTGTATTTTGTCCAGAATCCCTTTAGGAAAAAAGAACGGAAAATTGACTTCTGCGACCAATCACTGCTGAGCCCCTACTTTTTCTTCCAACTTTAAATCAATATTGCAATTTCAAATGTACAAAATATAAAATAACATCCGATGAGTGTCATAGAGCAACCTTTTCTGAGTCGCAGCACACTTTTTTGACTGAAAAGACACCATGGCACACCACCTAGTGAGACATTAACAAATCAAACCTTCTAAGTTAAAGAAATGTGATACGTACAGTGGTAAATAATGTCTGTGCCACTGTCTGGTTCTTTAAATTTGAAAATGGGGATTGTGTTGCTTGCATTTTTGGTACGAATGTTTGCTGAGCGCACTCTGGCGTTGTAAATTATTCAAATAAACCCATGTGTGAATCTGTCAACTCAAATTGGACATTTTTTCAAGGCACACCTGACAATCCCTCAAGGCGCACTAGTGTTCCCCAGTGCACTGGTTGAAAATCAAGGTCATAGAGTATAGGCATATGCAAGAAAAAAAAACATAAAACCAAACAGCCTATGTCTTCATTCATACAAAAGTCTATCAAATTTGTTGTGCCTACTTCTGTGCGTATAAAACATACTCTGTCATCTGTAGAGCACACTTCCCATCGCTTGCACGTCAGAGCAGGTGTTAGACTTTTAAACAAATAAGCAGCAGACGACCGCAAACATTAACAGACACTTAACGTCAGCCCAATAACAAACGACGCATTTTAGCAGCGCGTCGACCCCCCCGGCCCTGCGCCGGCGGCACACAGGGCTTTCAAATCCCGCCAAGCGCCTCCGTCTCTGCCAGCGCACATCAGCACGACGCAACTGCGAGGATGGCTGAGCTGACCGCGGAAACACCATTAGCGCGGCCCCGGCAAACGCAGGCAAACCTTTCCATATGGCTTTCGAATCACGGCGAGCAAATGCGTTTAAGAAGTCGGGATGAATTGTAAAACACGCTCGCATCTGCTATTCCGATGACGCACTGTGAAATCTATGTAAATGTCCAAAACTGCGGTCGGTAGTCTGGGTGCGCGGCCAACAATATCATTTAGGGAAAATTTGTGGAGTGAAAGAATGTGTTGTGAAACCTCAAAAAGAAAAAAGAAAGAATCAAAGCTGTTGCTGCTGTTGCTGCCAGGCGAACGGCGCTCAGATTCAACCTTGGATCGTTTCTTACGGCGACTAAAAGGTAATAAGCATCGAGACGTTTCTTTAAAGCGAGATCCAAAAGCGATCAGAGACTATTGAGCGGTTAAATGTGTCAGCGAGTTTGAGGTTTGGTTAGAGGAGCTTGCAGTTTCAATTTGTTTACCTGACGTAGCCCTTCTGTGGTAAAAGGAGTAGAAACCCAGGGAGTTGTCTAAAAGTAGAACGACGTAACTTTTCCGGTGGAATGTCTGCCACCTGTGAAGTGTGGCATTAATCTTTCTCCTCGAAGAAAAGCATGTTTTTCAAGGTATATTTAACAAAAAAACAGTTTATTAAATGCAAATATATCTATGTTTAATGCCGTACTTGAGAAAATCTAGATGAGCGAAGCAGTGTATCCACGCAGTCATCAATCTTCATTTATGAACTAATTAATTATGTTTTATGTGTTTCGACTAGAAGTGGATGCCGCAAAAGTTATCAAAACGTATAAAGAATCTACACGTCTCTGAACCAAAATGCACTGAAAAGACCACAACTGCACAGGAATTCTTGCAAAAACAACTATTTATACAGAAAAGCGCAAGGAAGGAAAACAGTGTATTTATATGTTATGAGATATACAAGTTGGATTAAACTCATAATTCACTCCAAAATCTTCAGCTAACTCACTCCACATCAATTTGTTTTTGCTGTTGTGCCAAAGAAACACTTTTAATCTAAATAAATAATTAGTCAGGGGTGCACGATGGCAGAGCGGCTAGAGCTCCTGCCTCTCAATAAGGAGATCGTGGGTTCGAATCCCGCACCACCCCAACATCGTGGTTTCAAATTCCGAACCACCCTAACATCACACGATCTCTCTGGGTGGAGTCTGCATGTCCTCCCCGTGTTACCGTGGGTTCTCTCCGGGTTCTCCGGCTTCCTCCCACCGTCCAAAGACATGACTGTGTAGGTTAATTGACAACTCTAAATTGTCCCTAGTGAATGAATGTGGGAGTGAATGGTTGTCTGCCCTTGTTCGTGTCTGTGTTTGCCCTGTGACTGTCCAGGGTGTACCCCGCCTAAGGCCCAAAGGCACTGGGATAGGCTCCAGTCACCCGTGACCCCTAACGCGAATAAGCGGTAGAAAATGAATGAATGAATGAAAATAATTAGTCAACTTATAAAAATGTTGGTCGACTAAAATACCATCGACTGATTAATCGACTAAACGACTAAAGGATTACAGCCCTTTATTTATCATAGTTTTACATTTGTCAAGATGCAGTTTGTTTGGAAAGTTTGAAAAATAAAAGCTTAAAATTACAGGAAGTGGTGCTGAGTTCTAAACCCCTCTGTGATGTCATCAAAAAGCGACGTGCCATCGAAAATACAGGAACAATTTTTTTTTTTGGCCAGGTTTTCAAAATGACTAAATGGCAAAAATTAGTTCTGAGGATGGCATTGTAAATGGGTGACAAGTTGTGTCTTAGGCTGTTCTCTTCAGCATTTGAGTCAAAAGTCAAAAGAATTACCATTTTGTGAATGTTTTAGGCTGGAAAACTGAAAACTCATGAGGATAATGTGCAAATTCAACGCCAAAATGCCAATAAACACTTGCTGTACACCCCAAAAAAGGTTGCTTTGCTTCTACAATAATTCCAGGTCAGACAAGGTCGACAAATACTAGATTTAAATCATTCCTTTGTTGGAGTATTTATTTTGATTTTTTATGCAAATTTCCCAAAGCAGCCGATTCCTCTATTCAATAATTGTCGGACTGGAATAACAACACAGATCTACTTTCTTATAAAACTTGGACTTGGACTACATCAGCAGATTTCTACAACTGTTTATTATAGTTTTAATTCCTTCTGAAACGATTTAAACCGTAAAAGGAATAGACTCCAATCAGTTTAATTATTGAAAAACAATCTGCTGCCAATATCTGACCACAAAGTCTACAATTAGCGTCCTGGTGTTGAGTGAAAAGCAATGTTCTGGAAATAATTTCATGAATCAGTTGAAGTCAGATTTAGCATTGATGGATTTGTTTTAATTTCTACGTATTACATTACCAGATAAGCGTACGAACGTTGCCAAAAGGAATAGTAATGTTGATTTGAACAGTTTTGAATAGAGTTGTCAAAGAAACGTTACCCAGATAGTATTCAAACAGCATAAATTAAGAAAAATACCCCCCATTGTACCTAAAAATCTGGCTCTACACGTACGACTTTTCTTTGTAAATCTCATAATGAACCAAAATTGTCTAGGATTCAGAATACACACAGCAAAATATAAAACTTCTAGATCAGTTAAAATGATTGATTTCAGGATATTAATCTTAAAGCAAGATGCAGGTGAATAGGAAAAAAACTTAAATTTAAAGATATATAATTTGAAACTTCTCCTGTAGTTTTCTCACGTAAATGTAAGACAAAAACGTATTACAGGTTCTTCATGATCATTTATTTCACATAGAAATGAGGCGTTCTATGTATAAAAACGGCCATAATTACACGTACATCTGACACATAAATCTGAAAAATGGGTTTAAATTACTTGTAACAAACTTGGAGCTTTGACTTGTTCAGTTTTTGAGCATGAAACGAGTCAGTAAATCAAAGTCCAAAACAACCAACTCTAAAGTCAAAATGCAGATGTAGATATGTATCTTTTAAAATATCAACTATTATCCTTATTTTTCAATCGTTGCTTTTTTTGTTTAGTACGACTGTTTGTAGTATATGTTCAATTGTAATTGTTCTATTGTAATTTGTTTTGTCTCTTGTCTACAAAAGTAACTAAACTATTAAAAAACACATATTTTCTGATTCCAAGTCATTGTTAATATTGTTGTTTATTTATTTGATTCATGTATGAGTTTTATTTTAACAGTGCGTTCTTGACCGGTGTCGTTGTGTTTTTTATACGGGGTTTGAACGCTTGGATTTTACTACGCTGTTTTTCAAGGTTGGTAAAGTGCTTGCATTTTGGAAAAAGTGCTTAAAATACAATAAATTACTAAGGATTTGCCCAAAATTTCCAACAAAGCACACTTCACCAACCCTTGTGATAATTTTGATCACATTCTCAAAGTGCATTGTGGAAGAGAAACATATTTTATTGTTTTGTTGATTTCAAAAACTACTGTTTAATTTGCAAGTTTGTCCTGAATGCTGAAAATACCGAGTTAAGTGTAAAGGTACTGGAAAACCCTGCGACTCTACCTTGAAAGTGCATGAAAAGTGCTTGAATTTATCTTTGCAAAGGTGTACGAACCCTGCCCTGAGCTGATTGACTTGAATGTGAACATAGTAAAGTGTTATCAGGCCTGTAGATCTGGGACGGCTCATTCAGGAACACCGAGAGGAAATGAACAAAGCAGCTGTGCTCAAACAATGCACTGTCAGACTGTGTGAGGCAGTTCATTAACAACACGACGGAACGCAATGGACTAAACACCTGTGAACGTCCACAGAGAGCGAAAGAAAACACCGCGGGAATAAGAGAGCTGGGATGTAGACGTGTAAAAGGCTTCTCGAGTGCTGCAGCTAACCATTATGTGGGTAATCGATTCAGGGTTCGTACAGGTGCTTGATATCCTTGAAGTGCTGTTTTCAAGGTTGGGAAAGTGCTTGAAATTTAAACTAGGAAATCCGTACCCTACGCATTTTGGCACAAAAGACAGTCTTACAATGTTCTAAATGTGCAGACATGATACGCTACGTGCTGGTGTTAAGGACTAAACCATGACTAAACCAGATCTAAACCAAGACTAAACCAGGATTAAACCAGGTCTAAACCATGACTAAACCAGGTCTAAACCAAGACTAAACCAGGACTAAATCAGGACAAAATCAGGTCTAAACCAGGTCTAAACCAGGATTAAACCAGGTCTAAACCATGACTAAACCAGGTCTAAACCAAGACTAAACCAGGACTAAATCAGGACAAAATCAGGTCTAAACCAGGATTAAACCAGGACTAAATCAGGACAAAATCAGGTCTAAACCAGGTCTAAACCAGGATTAAACCAAGTCTAAACCATGACTAAACCAGGTCTAAACCAAGACTAAACCAGGACTAAATCAGGACAAAATCAGGTCTAAACCAGGTCTAAACCAGGATTAAACCAGGTCTAAACCATGACTAAACCAGGTCTAAACCAAGACTAAACAAGGTCTAAACCAGGACTAAACCAAGACTAAACCAGGTCTAAACCAGGTCTAAAACAAGACTAAACCAGGTCTGAACCAAGACTTAACCAGATCAAAATCATGTCTAAACCAGGACTAAATCAGGTCTTAACCAAGACTTAACCAGATCTAAACCAGGACTAAACTAGGTCTGACCCAGGTCTAAACAAATAAGAAGAGATTAAATATTTTTGGAGGATGGATTGAGGGCCGGCTCATGTCCAAACACTACTGAATCATGTTTTTCATCCCTGATTGGACTACTTCTTCATTTCAGCTCGTCTGCTCGCTGCATTTGGCCTGAGCTCTGTTTCTTGACACTGACGCTAACTGCTCTTGCTGTAAGTCACTCACCGCCATTAACTCAGTCTGACCCAGCACCACATCTTAAGCCTGTGTTCGATAACAGTGTATTTAATCTGCAAAGCTCCCTTTGCCAGACTTTGTAACAGAAGATTAGGACAAAATACTTAACTTCCCTTTGGGCTTAAATAAACTCCTGCTCGGTTCACGTTAAACACTTAAGATAAGTAACAAAAGGCACATTAGGGACAAGTCCATTTCAGTACGTTCTGTTCACAACCAAATCATTCAAATCAACATAAAATAACAAATATCTTGGCTAAACGAATAAAACTTTGAGTCAAAGTTCGTAGAAATGATCATGAATTACTTGCACGTAGAAGAAATTAATAGCGTTGCAATGTGACAAAAAGTTAGACAGTGTGCGGGAGTTTTTCTTTCCTCTAAGAAAAGTTAAAAAATATATCAAGAAACGAATCTTGGTCTAACTCCAGATATGTTTTGGAAAAGGAATAATAAGGCCTTGTTTACAGTGCAATTGTGTCTGAAAAACGCACCATTCAAGCCTAATTCGAACTGCATTCAGACAAAAGCTATACGGTGTGAAGAGAAACTATTGTAGGTGTGAAAAGCTGCAGTACACACATTTGTCCACCAAAGGGCGCTGTGCTCCCTGCTGATGCACTGCACTACAGAGCAGAAGTAATCTTATCTTCTGCTTTTTGACAATGGGCTTTTCAGTGGCATTTCTGGCGCTCTCTAAAGTAAAAGTAAGTAATTATGTGATAGTGTTGTATTTAGCTCCATTGATCCACTGATTCAATAGGAAATTCAACTTTTTCCCTCTTCTAAGACTTTTGCTGGTGAATTATGTGTGTTTTAAGCGCAACTAATTTAAGTTGAGTCACAGCTGAGCTTTACCAGATGTGGTTGACCTGGCCTTACCTCAGAAAAGTAACCTGATTGTTCTGTAGATGTTAAAATACAGCAGATGGTGCTAGCTTTAGGTAATTTTAACATTCTTGCATAACTGTACGGATTTGGGCAACACTTTATTCTTCTCCGTGTCTTTGTGTCTGTATTTGGCACAGTAGACCCTCCTAAACCTGGCGTTTGCTCGTGCAGTTGTTGAACAGTGGGTGATAGAGCTGGTGTTCTCCATTGACAATAATGTATTGTTTCCCAAACGGAGGTTCTATAATAGGCGTTCCCTCAGATGACGACTGTATCTTTGTCTCTATCTTTGTGAGAAAACCTGTGTCCAGTTAGGACTGTCACTATTACACATTTTGAACTACCATATTAATGTGACAAAAAAAAATATTACGATAAACGAAAATATTGAAACTACTTTATACAACTCAATAAATCTAAAGGAAAATAACCTTTTTCCAAGTGAACCATGTTGTAAAATACAATAAATACAATACAATAAATAAATAAATCACTTAGTTCTAGTATCTCTAGTTTGTTCTAATATTCAACAAACTTCCTTCTGTTATCATACAGACAAAATATTACAAGAAAATAATAAAATCCGTACTAGTCCAAAGAAAAGGTACATATGATAACTTTGGACTCTGAAAAAACATTGTTCTTTCTTTCATATATTGCAAAATAAGTTGACACAGTATTTGTCATGACAGGCCAACGTCCAGTATTTATGAGCTCAGAATGACCCCCCGTCCCCCAAATAACTACCTCTTCCTGCGTTTTCAGCTGAGTGCACATTGAATGAACATGTTGATTCAATAACCCTAAAGCTGGATAATCCCAAAAAAAGTAAATCTATATGTGAAATGTTCTTAAAAAGATGCGCTACAATAAATAAATAGCTTAATGAAACACCTTTTTGGTTTGTTAGTGCTGATAATGAATCATAAAAGTTACTTATTTCACTCAAATTATATATAAGTTCACCAGAGTATATACAAACGTTCATGTGATAAATATTGAGCCCTAATACATTGTTCTTTCTCTCATACATGTATACTGAATGATTTAGTAATTACGGTGACAGGCCTACGTTAAAGGGAACATTATGCTATTGACCCTTTGCACCTAGGTCACACGATCACGTGGGTGCACCATAATGGACGGCAAGTGTATGCGAGCGCAGAATTACGGGGAGCGCAAAAGTAACAAACTCACAGTGATTGCAATTATTTTTGTCACTTAAGCGATGGCTACTTCTAACTCATGTTCAGTTCAGTTGTCAGTGGAAGCAGGACAACTTTTACGCGCTCACAAAGCGCGGTATTTTGAGAAAGTGAAGATCGCTAGCTTAGAAACGGACCCTTACCTCCTGCCATGCTCACCGATTTAATCAAAACGTCAATATCATTCATTTTCTACCGCTTATTCCCGTTAGGGGTCGCGGGTGACTGGAGCCTATCCCAGTGACTTTTGGCCTTAGGCGGGGTACACCCTGGACAGTGGCCAACCGTGGGTTTCTTCCTGGGTTCTCCCACCGTCCAAAGACATGACTGTGTAGGTTAATTGACAACTCTAAATTGCCCGTAGTGAATGAATGTGAGAGTGAATGGTTGTCTGTCAATGTCTCTGTCTCTCTGTGTCAATATCATCATAATCATGATATTTTATTCACAAATAATAATTCTGTGGATGTAATATGTATTATCCATTTTGCAGGCTTGAGTCTATATACATACATGCATACATACAAGTTAATTTCTTGGCTGGATAACTAACGCCGTGCCCCGCATAACTTTGACTGTTTCACATATTCAGATATGTTTTCATGTAAAATGTCATACACTTGTAACATTGGCATTGACTTAACTTGTAAAAAGTGCTCACTGCAAATCCATGAGTACTTGGAGGGCTTCCAGTTCTTTCGATTTATTGCTGCTACCCATCGCCGTCTTCTGTCTTCATCAACAGGTAAACGATAAAAGGCTACATTGGGCTTACGGCTTTGCCTGTTAGTGCAGCCAACCGCACAACAGGATATCACCATTTTACATGTAAAATTGATCAATGTTAGCTTACTAATAGTTAGGTTTACGGCAAATTTTGATCATTTTACCTCGCACAAACAGCGCTTCCGCCGTCCGTCATGGCAAAGTGGGTGTTCCGTGACGTCACATGCAAAGTCACCTTTTGAGCTTTTATCTAACAAGGTCCCGTCTTCAAAAACACACCAGGAGTTGCATTTAGCTTCATTCGCGTTATTTTGAAAAATGCTGGTTAGAAAAGGCTCTCTCTCTGACCATCAAAAACACTGCCTGCTGAAGTCCCTCGATCAGTGACGTTTTTCCAATAACTTCCGCCACTTAAGTTCTTAAATCATTGCCCGACTCGCGCTGAGCCTTTCTGCCACCTAAATACAATCACTGTAATTACTAGCTTAACTCACGCGTATCATAAACACATGCTTATGCTTGTGTAAGTGCTCTGCAGCCAGTAGGTGGCACCTAAACTCAATAAGTGCCAGGGCAAACAGAACCAGATGTTAATTTTTTTGTTTTAAAACATGAGACGCCAAACTTAAGGCACTCAAGAGCATGTTTAAAGGCTAAGAACAATAAAAATGCATAATATTTTTCCTTCAAGGTACTCTGCATCTGACCCATCCTTTAAAGCAGCACTCAATGACCGATGATCTCCAGATCTTAAGTTCTGGTTGATCAGGATCTTAGCTAGAGGAATTGTGCATGTTTTCCGTTGATGGGAGAAACTGAAGCACTCGAGGAAACCTAACCAGACACAAGGAGAAACATGTAAACTGCGTGCCGCTCTTGCATGCTCTGACAGGCTTGTGCCGCTATGACTTTCCAATGTTTGACCCTTATCTTTCCTTTCCACAACTGCAGTGTTTCAGGGGATTCCTGGTAGTGTTACTGCGCTACTGTGAACTTGTCTAACAAGTGCTCATCTTTATCCAACCGCAGCAAGACGTCATAATGTTTATAGAAAACACATGCCCCGGAATCTGCAGCATCCAACAGAAGTATGTGTGAGCTACTGTTCAGTGTCTGCTCCTGAACAAACACGAGTCCACAACAGACGCTCATCTGATACATCAACTCAACATGGGCCTCAGGCTAAAAATGTGCAGTACATAACAGAAATATGGTTTTATAGGCACACCAGTACGGCTTTAACATGTCCTATCTACCGATTAATCGAAAAAATATATCAAACTATAAAGTATCTACATATATGTGACCCAAACTGCACTGGAGTTCAAGCAAAAACAACAATTTATGCTGAAAAGTGCAAGGAAACAGTGTAGGTATCATGATCCACTCCAATATATTCAGCTGACTCTCTCTATTATTCTCATTTCTGCTGTTGTCTCATAAAAATCCTTGTAACCAAAATGAAATATTTGGACTGAATATAAATTTTGGTTGACTAAGACAGTGGTTCCCAACTTTTTTTGTCTCGAATACTCCCTGGGCTTTGCTTCCCACAGAGAACTTGAGTTTCAGCCAAATAAATGGGTTAACAAGTCAAATATAATCAGTTACTACTATTATATTTTTGTTTTAATTATATTTATGGTCCAAGATACTCCAAAAAGAAGCTAAATTTACAACTAATGACACTTTTTTTGTTCAGATTAAAGTACATTTCATCTAACCTGAAACCATTCCAAGTAATTCCCCACGTGCCCCTTGGAGTCCCTGTACCCCTGGTTGGGAAACACTGGATTAAGACATCATGGCGCGATTAACACGACAGTGACACGTATTATGATTCTGATTAGTTATATTCTGATTTTGCAATATATGTTTTAAAAGTAGGACTGTGTTCAGGGAGTGCACATTGTAAACAACTCCAAGAGCTTTAACATTTGAGAAAAGAATGAAAGATCAACAGATACAGGAATCCCATGAATTGCAGATTACGTTTGTAGAGGTCTTAACAAGAGGTACAACTAGATTTTTCTTTAAATCATATAAAAACAAGGTATTTTAGTCTTTGCAGGAGACATTCTTTTATCTAAATAACTGCAGCCTTTGCGATTTGATAATTGCACCAACTCAAATTGCGATTTCCATTCGATTGCCAGCAGCTATGAAAGACAGACTAACATCTATAAGTCTGGAAATAGAATTATTAATGCTTATAATAGTGAGAATAAAATGTTATGAATGATGAGGGCCATCCAAACTGTGCAAGTTTTAGGTTGTTGGGAAAAACCTGAGCACTTTGGAGATGAACAAACTTAAGATTATTTTCTGTTTCTGTCCAAACGGTAACAGCTACAAACAGGGTATTTCACTAATCATTGGTTACATGGAAAAGTCGTTGGCGGCATAACACAAGCACATCATCAAATACTGTTTCTGGCAAACTCAAAGCAATAACAGAGAACGCAAAAGGTAAAATCCTCCAGCTAAGGTCTTGGCCAAGCCGAGCTCAAGATGTGGAGATGGATCCACTGTTTGGGGACAATAAAGTAAAGTACAATGGAGACGTTTGTATGTAATTCGGTGAAAAGGAATACCATGCATTTTAGTAATCCCAAGTGCCAAGTTTAAAGTTTATAGTTTCATGGAATTGCTGGAGGCTTGGTATAAATTAGATGTAAACATGACTTGAACATACATAGAGTTCAATAATGTTTAGCAGAAAGAATGAAAAGGCTGTTTATTAGTCAAGTCTAATCCAGCGAAAACGTATTTATGTAAAATCCCCTTATTAAACATCTTTGTGAGTCCGTGTGGTGGTTACATATATGTTTTCGGGGCGTTTGAAGCTCCTATCGTCACCCCCTGCTGTCTCTGGGTGGAACTTTTGCAACTTTTGCTGACACCGAACCGAAGACAACTGTCCTGAGAAACACTCGCCCTTTTTTTTTTTTTTTTAAATTTGATGACGTGAAATGTTTTTTATGCTATTGTATTTCCTTCCTTAGTATTTAAATAAAAAAGAAGGAAAAAAAGGCAAGGCAAGTTTATTACCATAATTCATACACAAAGCTATTCAAACAGGAAAAATTGCTTTAAAATCACAAAACACAGACAGACAAGACAAACAGAATCATAAAAAAAAAAAAAAAAAAACGCTTTAAAAGAGAAGAGTTCAGATGGATCTTTCAGTCGTGTGCACATCTAAACAAAACTGTTTTTAGCCTGGATTTAAACAGTGTCAGAGTGGAGGCCTGTCTCACATCTTCAGGAAGACCAGATTTTAGGTACTAAAAACTGAAACGCTGATTCCCCATGTTTAGTCCTGACTCTGCACCATAAGGAGGCCCATCCCTGAGGTCCTCAGAGTGCGACATGGTTCATGTGGCACTAACATGTCAGAGATGTAAAAGGAAAAGCTGTTGCGTCTTTTCACTAACAGTGTATTTTCACAAGAGACCTGCAGGGGGAGCTCTGTTGCTAAAGCTACTTACTAAAGCTTGCTAAAGCTCTTTATCGAAGCACTTTGCACCAAACCTTTTTGCAGCCACTAAAAAGCCAAGACTTTCCCAAAGATTCTTAACTACACAAAGAAAAGAACAGAAGCAGCAACCTGCCAACAACAGTGTTGCCTGCCAGCTTTTGACTTGCTTTGAATGACTGACCAAGATCAAAAGTCTTAATTTGACCAGCAATTTCATAAACTGTTGAGAATCCATCTAGTCAGGCTCGAGCTGTTACATTCAATTGTGATCGGGCCTGAACGACCAGTGAAGCGGAAACTGGATCAATCACAGAGCGGCATTGTGGTTTGGACGGAGGCAAAAGATGAAGTACAGAAGTGAACCAAAACAAATATGGCGACGTCAACGGACTTCGACTTATTGTAGCAGAATACAAACTATTTGGGTTTTAAAGACATTCAGCGGGAAGTGCTTTGTGCATTTGTGGAAGGAAAGATGGTTCTCATAACTGGATTTGTCTAGAGTTAGATTTCTCGTCTCTTTCTGCTGTCGTGGCACTTCTTGCAATTACTGTGAAGTTTTTTGTTTTTTTTTACATTCTGATCTCTTTCAGCAAGAGCCTTTCCAAATTGATAAATATGTTGAACTCAATTCAGACGCAGAGTGATGCACATCAGTCTGGGCCCGGTTAACAAATGCTTTATCACACTGAAGAAAAAAAATACTACATTTAATACAAATATTTATCACTTAAGGGTCAATCTTTTGCAAATGGTTTGAATGGAAATATCTTTGCCATGATTTTATACGCTTTTCTCCACTTCCAAACGCTGACCTAACTCATGAATATTGTTTGGGCCATGGAAAATCTCAGTAACAAGTCATTTACTACTTGGGTCGTTATTCATTCATTCAATCACATTGTTTTTCTGGAAATTTTCTTGGAAGAGCAGGAAAGACACAAGGAACTGATGCACTACATTCACATAATGATAGACTCAATTGAAACAAAACAAATTAGAAAACTAAATTGAATTATTTTACGTTTTTTTGGAAAGAATTAAACAGTTACAATTCCTCAGTTACACCTTGTGACTGAAATGTGGCCAAATCTACATCTAAACATCCCCAATAAAGCAAAGTGCATGAAGTGTCTTGCTCAAGAACAGAACGAACCAACTGCAGCTCCAAAACCGACGGTTATTTGTGTAAAATATGTGTAACCCTGTCTCATATTTTGTCTTTAATGAGTGATTGCTTTACCATTGCGCCGCTGTAACCCAATGCCTTTCCATAAGATACAGTGTCCAAATATTAACTTAAAAATGACTTCTTAATCTGTGCCTGGGACCAAACCACATCCCGGTTCGATCCGTCTATTTCACAGTGATTTATGAGCAGGCGGTGCGTGGGGCAGCCTCAGGAGGGACCCCAGCAGAGAGTGAGAACATGCTGGAACTTTGTCTAACCTCACAGACGCTCCGCAGAGCCCACTGAGCAGGAACTGAACGTAATAAACCCCAACAGCAGAAAGACAGGGCGGCCTTCAACGTAACGACAATGAGAGAGAATGGAAAACAACCAGAGCTGAAGATGTATTTGACCTGTATTAAGAAATGTTCAAACAATTTTTGCTGAAAATTGAGTCTGTCCAGCAAAAATTGTCTGGACATGTATTAAAATACAATCACCTGGATGTTTTATGAACTTCATCAAGTCTATTTGGACTAGGTTTGACATTAATAAAAGCCATGTCACAATCAGCTTGTTTTGTCCCTAAACCATACTCGATCTTTCATATTTAAACACACTTTATCATCTCCCCATCTACACCGGAGCAGCAGAACCATCAGCCCCCTCAGCCTCTCTGACTCTTCCCCTTCACCGCCAAAATCTAAGCAGTTCAACGTAGAGGGGAGAGATACAGCATATACATTGATAACATTGCAATTGGAGAAATAGTGCCTCAATTATTGTTTGATAAGGATAAAAACAACTTAAAAGAGTGATTTAAAAATAACAATAAAACAAATTTGCAGTGCTATATTTCAAACAAGGACACAAAGTTATATTTATGCACTTTATTTTTACTTGAACCTAAACCAATATACGTGAAGTGTGTGACCCTTCTGTCCCAGGACAATCTTCCCCCATGGGAGACAATAAAGGATAATCTCATCTTATATTTACGCACTTTTCCATTGTTTAACCTGCATACTGTCATCGAGTTAATGCCAAAAGATATATAGAGATTATTCACTTTTGTCAGTAAAGGTTAAACAGGTGAAATCACAACAGCCACAATTTTAGCACTGAGTGACAAAAATGCATGAGAGTCAATGGCGAGTGATGACAACACAAGTAAATTTGAAAAGACTGCTATACTCTACCAACAAATATTATTGTTTACAACTCTGCTAAATGTTTAGTTTGTACCTGAAAAAAGAAAATCAAGTAAGCCATTGCAGAAAACCAGATAAACAATAGGAACACCGCAGCTAAGCTCACATTTATCACTGATACAGACTTTGGGATCACACACAGTTGAACTCATTACATTTCTCTCTTTAAATGACATGTTTCTGTTTCCAGGTGTCGAGGAAATGGATTGTTCTTCCTTCCTGACGTTAGAGAACAATCTAGCTACGCTCTGTCGCAGCAACAACGGAGAAACCACTTTCAGTTTCTGTTTTATAGTTACTTTGAGCGAACAAAAAGATGTGGCATAAAAAAAAGACACTGCCCATAGTTCAGGCAATTAATCAAAATGTTGAGGAGCATTTTTAGAAAGAAAATTATGTCAGCGCTATTCCAAAAACGATCACTCAAATGTACTTAATTTATTCTGTCTCGTTAGAAATTGCCAGTTCGTCATCCTTTTACACATTCACAATATTCTAAGACGAAAGAGGCACTCACGGTCTTGCTGACGTATCCGGTGGAGATGTTGCGGCACTGTTTGTCCTCCGAGTGGCAGCAGCCTCCGCACCTGAACACGGACACACACGGAGGTTTGTAGAACAGGTTTGTGGGGGCCCCGAACTCCCGGCCCACGTCCACACAGACCTCCCGCGGCGTACACTGGGTCTTCCTCCACTCAGACTCTATACCTGCACACACGAGGACATTTAGAGTCATCCTGGTCGTCATACTTTTACAAGATCATATCAGACATCGCGTTGAAACATAGCACAATATCTTAAATAGTTTTAAGTTAAAGTTGATTTGGTCTTCTTATTGATTCAGAGAGATTCTTTGTTTGTTTTTCACTCCAGGACTTCTCCACAGAACAAATTCTCAATGGCACTGAGACTGGGAAAATTAAAAACCTTGGATAATTCCTCTGAAACTGGAGGATAGTTGGTTCAAATATCACTTTTACCAATTAAAACCAACATGTGGTCGTTTGGAGTTAAGAAAGTATTGGTTTTGCGTTTATCGTAAGCTTCAGATATTTGTTTCTGTGTTGACACCTCAACAAACTGACTTAAATTATTAAAAGATATTGTTCTTTCAAGCCCGAGTTTGTGCATCACTCTCCGTGTTCTTCAAAGTTTTCACGTCATGCCAGATTTACACAGGTTTTTTTACTCAAGCTGGATGAAAGAGCCATCTTCTGTCCGACTTCTTCACAACAGATGCAAGGAACTCTAAATCGAGAAGAAGGGGCTGCTCTCAAACACCTGGGATACTATTCTGAAAAAGTTAGACTGAGGATGACGCTTTTGTTATACTTTATCGGTAAAAAGACAGCGCCAAAACCTGCAAAATCACATGACCACTGAGTAAGACTCCAGGAGAGTTGAAACTGTCAGCTATAAAAAACAAACTCTGGTCTGAAAAAAGAATTAAATAATTCAAATTAAATAAAAAATAACTGAAGTAAACGTTTGTTGAGGTGACAATGCAGAAAAAGACCCTTTCCTGGACCCTAATATTTAAAGGTTCACTATGTAACCTTTCTGTTCGAGGATCCGCTGCCTGTCTTTTTCCATGTAGATGTCAGTGTTGTTGCCAGGAAAGTTCCACATAATGGCATTAAAATATGTTTCAATTTCAGTTGTTTTCATCAGAATCATTAGAATGGTTTATTGCCGCTGTCAGTGATCAAAATTCACAAACATAGGACCTTGCTTCGGCGTAAGGTGCAACATAGAACAATGAATAAAATATAATTAAATATATAAAAGATGCATGCATAAGATTAAGAATCAGATCAAATAAAATAGACTAAGACTATATACAGAAATGTACAGTTGGCAGACAGTGCAAATGTGTTATTGCTCAAAAACATCTTGAAAAACAGGCATTCTCCACCGAATTGGCTTGAAGCTCAATGCCCTGTTGTGGAATATTCAAGGCAAAACAATAATATCTCCATGACAACAAGCAGGTGGCGGACCCAAATCTACGGCCAGAAAACTTCTTTCTTCTAAGTTTCGTAATTTAGGCAAGGCAAGTGTGTTTGTAAAGCAGAACAATTCGTACAATTCGTAAAATCACAAAACAGTTTAAGACATGCAAAATCACTATAAAACATATTTTACAAGAGAAGAGTGCAGATCGCGTTGTGTGTCTTGAAATGATCCTTTAATGTATCTAATTTTTTCAGATTTCTTTCTTTATTTTCACGTTCTTTTTCCTTCTTTTCTGCAACTGCTTTTTCACGCATTTTACATTATTTGGCGTTTGATTTGGTGATGTTGTGACCAAGACAGATGCAAACCAAAAATGCGTAATCCGTACTTTTGAGCAGGTCGAGGTTGAGGTAGGCCGCAGCGTACGTGGGCTCGTCCGACTCCGAGTGAGGCCTGGATCTCCGCGTCTGAGCCTGGGCCTTGAGCTTGGAGTTTGAGCCGGCGGCCGACAGTTTGGACCTGCACTTGAGCGCCGCCCAGAACGAAGGGTAGATCAGGCTCATCAGCTCGTCCACCGTCGACGCCGAGCGCAACCGCTGCTCCATGTCCAGCTGTGGAGGGCTGTCCTGGGGAAGAGACAGACGAGGAACGGACAATTACGGTTAACAGCAGTGATTATCTCGGTAAATACTGCTGCTTCGTGTCTTTTAGAATTCTATTTTTTGAGAATATGCTGTAGATCAGCTGCTGTGTCTGCCATAAAAAAAAAGACAAAGAAGTAGAATTAGCAAAGGATATAAATCAAATTGTGCTTTAGTTGTGATAAAACTTTCTATCCTTGTTTCTGCCTGTCGCTAGCTAACAATCTATCTAAGCTCTGTCGGAGCAACAGCAGAGAAACTACTTTCATTTTCCATATTATAGAGTTAATTTGAGCACAACAAAAGCCCCACGGACAAAAATGTGGCAAAAGAAACACCTTTTATAAGTTGTGCTGCCCATAATTCTGCAACTCAGTCAGAATGTTGAGGATAAAAACAACATACAGTACAATCGAAATCAGGAAATAGGGCAGGGTGATATGAATCGAACTGTGATTTAATCCCTGTGACAATCTGATCAGTTGTGATATTGTAAAATCGTGATTCATAATATCTCTGTTTACCATAGCTGTCTGTTCAAACACTTTTCCCCACCATCCTCTCGGCCTCTGTAAGCCTCTGAGTGAGTGGCAGCTTCTTAACCAATTGCAGTGAAGAGGGAACTTTCAGGAGAAGCAGATGACTTGATTTACCTTTTAAAAGCAATAGAAAGATACAAAATGCTCATGAATCTGGATAAAATGGAGTTAATGATTGTAAAGTACTGGAGATCAAAAGCAGGACCAAGCCTCAAGCTCCTGCCCCTCCTCCTGCAAACCACTCCTGCACTTCTCAACCACAACCTTTAACTGACCAGAAGCCCTATTTATACTGGTCTACCCCAGTATCAGTGAATCCCAGTAGACTGTGAAATGTAAATGGTGCTTTAGCTCCAAAAAAAATACAATATACATTTTTTTGCCACATTATCCACCCCATGAGGAAATAAACACACTCTTGTTGGGTGTGCAGCTAATGCGAGGCAGGTTCAGGGCGTACAGAGTGGACAGTTGCAGACGCCTGTTACACTCACTACAGGGCACTGCACAGCGGTGCTACGACAGACGCAGCACAGATTCACATGGATTAGCACCACAACATTTGTCTAATGCAGAGGTTCTCAAACTTTTTGAGACCAAGGACCCCTTATTGGTATGAAAATATCCCAAGGACCCTCTGTTGTTCTCCACAGTGACATCACAATACAATTCAGAAGTTCAAACCATGTTTTAATCTACATTTGTATGAAAGATTTATTTTTCATAATACTTATTGTATTGGTGCAGTTGCTTACATAAAAAAACACTGTGTTTGGGAATGTTTATTGTAAGAACATTTAGTATCCAGGTAATACAGGACCCCAGTTTGAGAACCACTGGTCTGAATCTACCTGAAAACTGCAGTGTCTGGGAAAAATAGTCCTTGCAGATTCTTTCCACAGACCCACATGTCCCCCAGACCCGGAGCAGTCTAACAGGGCACACTGATTTAATCTCTATTTTTCGCGAGAGATTTTAAAAAATCTCTCTCTCCTTCATTTCATTTCCATAAAAGTTACACAGTGCACCTTTACGCCAGTTAAGAAGCTTCCACACATCAAACACAGCACTGTAAACATTCGGCTCGAGGTCCAGCTGTGGCTTTAAAATGAAACAGCACCTCTTTGTAGAGCTGGTCTTGGCCGAGCGCTCGCGTTGACAGGACAAACTGCTCCACAGGTTTGGCTCTGGTTTAGGAAGCGATCGGACAAACGTGACACCTGCCTGCGCCGATAAGTTCCCCGCGCTGTCAACATCACATAAACACGCAGCACCCACGGGAGACGCTCTGAAGTGAGGAAATGTGAAGAGAAGGCCGGGAGGGAGCGGGCGGCTGAGCTCGAGCAGATCTGACACACGAGCTGAGGACGTTCACATGGAGCGCACAGCATTTGACGTCACACTTTTCATGTTGTTTTATTGACTTTCTTCTGTCTTGGCTGGTTAAAAGTAAAAAGATATAAAGAAATGTAAAGATATTTAAACAGAATGAATCTGATTTGATTTCAGAAATAAACAATGTGCTGAGGTAGAGCATACATCGATATATCGTCTTCTAGTTCAGGAAATCACAATTTCTCCACACACATTTGTAAAAGCAGCTATAGTTGTGATACAAAATGAGACTGAAAGGGAAGCAATTGCCAGAGACTGACACTTTTATCCAAGCAGATATGTTGTTGGATGACAACATTCTTTCTCTGACATGATTCAACATCAGAAAAAGAAAAGGGGACGCTCTGTGCCTAGGGCTATAGTCGATTAGTTGTTTTGTCGATTGATTGGTCGATGGTGTCAACCAACTTTTTTTTTGTTGACAAATTATTTCAATGTAAAGGATTTATACGACAAAAACAGCAAAAAAGTGAAGATTTGGAGTGAGTTAGCTAAAGATTTTGGAGTGAATCATGAGTTTAACCTAGTATATATATATATATATATATATATATATATATATATATATATATATATATATATATATATATATATATACTGTTTCCTATTACTTGTTTTTTTGCCTGAACTCCAGTGCAGTTGTATTTTTTTGAATGCAGTTTGGGTCAGATACAGAGAAATACTTAATTGTTTTGCCACACCCCTTTCTAGTCGATTAAACAGTCGATATGGCTGGTTTTTAGTTGACCAAGAATTTCTTTAGTCAACTACAGCCCTATATGTGCCCTTTAACAATGTGCAAAGTGGTCAAAGAAAGTAAACATCCAAGATCTTGATTAAATCATTTATGTTCTATGCGATCTCTAGACGCTCCTTAAACAAACATTACTTCCTTCCTTCTTTACTTATTTACAATGCCTTCACCAGAGTTAAACTTTTTTTACACTCTGCATTTTTACATTCACAACATACATTTACATTATATTTAAGGCACTCCTGACCAAGATTTCTGCTCAAGATTTGATCCCAAATTCTTTGACAGCTTGACCCAAAGGTTAAATTTACACTTCCAGGGACTAAAATAGTTAATTCTGTGCATTTTGACTGATTTGCCTAAACTGTCTCCCCTGAAAGCACCCACAAAACACCTTAACTATGACGGTATGTGTTCCTTTCGACGGAAAAACGTGCACACTTTTTTCTTTTTCTTGTTGATTTAAATAAAAAATCCCATGGACGAAGGGTACACGGACCAATGACAAATGCATGGACTGTTTTAAATATAATCCCTCTTCCTGCCCTTCAGAATAACGGTCAGCCGGTTAAAACAGAATCATGAACAATACAATAGGGCTCTAAATCGAAGGCCATCACAGACCGAAACGGCTCTTTGCATCAGAGTCCAGACAGTGAGAAAAGCGGCCTATTGTGTTCTACTGAGGCCGCGGCTGTTTACTGCAGAACAACAGTATTTCCGATGTGAAACAATGAACATTTATGAGTTGTATGAGCACATGTCTGAGAAAGAGGAGGTCTTTGTGCATAAAAGTGTCCAGACTGCTTCCTCGTCTCTGTGTAAAGTTTATGTTTATATACTGTACAGTTTTATATACATTTCCCTTCATAAGTCTGAGTCAGCTGTCACTTTGGAATATATTCTGAAGAGCAAGCAATCAACAATGTACAGCAATTTACTTGAGGTCAGTGAGTTTGTACGCATTCATCAAACTTTTTCTGCTTTTTTGAGTCAGCGTTCAAATTGTCTTCACAATCTAATTCTGACAACAAACTACAACAGATTGGACAAGTTGAAACTAATACATTTTCAATTAAGAAATAAGTTATGAACTTCTTTATGTATATCATGGACATATTGTGCATTTCTTGTGGCTTTAATTCGCTTTTAAACATACTTTTAGTCACATTTTGGTCACATTTGTAATTGGAAAATACACTCCAATTCCAATGAGGTGTTTAGGCATAGGAGCGCCCTCTGCTGTCACACTAAATATAGTTAATTTTATTGAAATATTGTTAAAACATAAATGATTATCCGATTTTAAGTAAAAAAAGTTCAGCAAGTATCAGGAATCTACATTTATCAGGAATCCAAATCGTATAGAAAACAAAGAAAAAGTGCTTAAAATGCAACAGGTACACATGATAAATATTTGGCCCTAACAATATTATTCTTTCTATCACATTATGAACGATAAGTCAATTATTGTGTCAGGCCGAATAGTAAAGATATTTATTATTCTGCCACTGTCTGGTTCTTTACATTTGGCATTTGTGACTGTTTTACTTTCTTTCTCGGTACAAAAGTATGTTCAGGACACTCCAAAATGGTAAAATATTCAACTAAATCCATGTGTGAATCAAAATTAGAATGTTTTTCAGTAAGTGCTCGCATAACCCTAAAGGCCCTGATGTTTTTATTTGTGAACGATATTGATCTAACTTAATAATATAACCTGGTCCACTGACTTCTTGTTCAAAACTGATTCTCTGCAGCTGGTCTTCAGTGGCATCAACAGACAGCTTCTTATTGCAGTGTTTTATTTTTGAGAAATGGCTACACAACATTTTTCAGCCTTATGTGTAATGTGAATTTGTTAAAGAATTGCTAAAAAGTACATGGCAGTGGGCGGGGAAAGAGTTGTTAAATACTAAAGTTAAAAACTGGATTTCGATACTGAAGAATACACAGTACTCGATACCAAAATGATAAAAACAACACGCCTTTTTAAAACAATAATAAAAGTACTTTCTTTGTGGTCTCGTTCTGAGTAAGCTGAACATTCTAAAACAGTTCGGCCCTATTTATATGATTTTTTTTTTTTTAATAAATACTTGATCAAATTAGTTTCGATACCAGCTCAGTTTTGATTGTCTCGCTGCTGACAACTCTCTGTGCAATTTTCTAATCACTGCGTCTCAAATTCAGGACAATACAATTTAAACATGCATAAATCAATCGACACAACTCCCTCATTTGATTGCAGATTAAACATGTGCTCATGAAAGTTGATTTTGTATAACATGTCTCCTTTATTAGTGCTTTTTTCTCTGCCACAATCACAGTCAAACCCGTGTATATTGTGATGTCATCTGAAACGCTGCAATAAAAGCTCGAACAATGAAAAGAGTGACTGGCCTTGGTCTCACCGTGCTGATGTCACCAAACGGCTGCTCTGTTTTTAGACTTTAAAAGAGGATATTTTTAGCTTCTTTGGGCTCATTGTTTTGCTTTTACAGCTGGTTCTCACTGTGGGTTTACAAGTCCTTCACACACTGCTCAGGAATTTCAGAATTTTTAGAACAATGGAATAAAAACACGTCACTGCATTTTCTTCTGTGAACCAAATTATTGAAGAAAATGCAGTGAGGTCTGCAGAGGGCTTGGCTCCATTCAGATGGCCTTGAATGTTCCACGTATGGCACCAATAATTTACCTAATTTACAGGTAAGCTCTGTTTCAAGGCGAGCAATAGAACATCTTGAATAAATGCAACATGGACAGAGTAAAACCAAGTTAAATTATTTTTTTCTGAGCAAATGGCACCATGTCCAGCAAATTGCAAAACTCTGGGAAATGGAACAGTTTAAAGGCAACATATTAAGCTAAATATACTTTTATGAACTTTAAAACATAACATTGTTCCCCGTTTTCTTGAAGTTGAGAATTTAAGTCGATGTAATCCCTTATTCGTCCAGGAGAGTTCCATCGTAGAAAAGGTTTCAAAGGTCGTCATTGGGATTGTTCAATGTTCAATGGAAGTCGAAACGTCTTAATTTTCAAAACAGCATCCAGATGACGACCTTTGAAACCTTGTCTACAGTGTTAAGTGTTTAACTTAATTCAAGGGGTTTGCGAGGTCCTCTCTCTCTCTCTCTCTCTCTCTCTCTCTCTCTCTCTCTCTCTCTCTCTCTCTCTCTCTCTCTCTCTCTCTCTCTCTCTCACACACAAGCAAATTTTACATCCATAAATCATCAATAGACTTGTTTTGAAAATTTCTGCTGTCAAATCACATTCATTACAATTACTTATATTAGCCTGTCAGGCAAGCTAGCTATATTTTCCCCATGGTAATTCCCTCTGCTGCCAGTAGATACACCAATCCTGATGAGGGGACCTTGCAGAGTGGTTTTCAATCAATATATTTTAGGTTCAAAAACATGAAATGCCAAAGCTAAGGTTCTCAATTGCACGTTTAAAGGTCAGTAACAATTGTGCTTTAAAGGTTTTGACAACAGATGCTTTGGGAAAGAAATTTGGACTTAAAAGACATGGGCTGCGTCCAAATGTCCCTAATCCCTCATTCACTCCACCGTTCTGCACTTTTAGGTAGACTAAATAGTGCACTCAATCCCGGAACGATTTGGACTCCTAGCTCACTACTTTCTCCTCACGGCAGGTCAGAAAAAGAGAAAAAAAGTTGACATAACTCCAATAAAAATGGATTTAGGTAATGAATATGGGTCAAATCTGCCTGACACATATTTATGAATTAATAATCATCACACAAGCTTTATTCAGAATGGGTTGCATGTGAAACAACAAAAATAATGGATTATTCAACTTTTTGCATGAGATTTGAGATCTATTCACAGCTCAAGCTAAGGTTAGGTAAGCTAAGGTTTGTTTAAAGTGTTTTGTTCATAATCGTAGCTCAACCTTTCATTTAAACAGCTCCTCTATCGGCTTCATTCAGTCTGTTGCATCCCGTTAAAGACCTGTCACTGTCTGTGGTTGTTTTCCCGCCTAGTGACCAGCGCTGGACACCACTTTTCAAAATGCATTGTGGGAAATTTTGAGTGCACTATTTTTTCAGCCATGGAGTAGGAGCAGCTCATGACTTCAGCTGGTCCAACAATAAGATAAAGAGTACAATGCATTTGGGATGTCCCAAAACGTCATGCACAAACTACAATGAAATCATTCATTACATGTAATCTACCCATTGTCTAATGCGGTGTTTCTCAAACTGGGGTACGTGTACCACTGGTGATGCGCAAACTTCTTCTGGTGGTACATGGACTCAACGGTAATGTTTTCTTGATTTGGAGAACATTCCATTCACATTTTCTGCTATTCCTTTAGTAAATTTCCTGTTAAACCTACTGTGTCGATGGTGTATTCCTCCCTAATTTAGACCTAAAACAGTCCTGTTATAGACCCAGAACTCAGAAAGCTAAATCTTTTCTTTGATGGTACTTGGGGTAAAAAGTTTGAGAACCACTGGTCTAATGGATCTCTATTTGATTGCACCTCATGTAATTAAACTCTGAATGATAATGTGACATAAACAGAGAGTAGGTTGAATTAAAACGACTTATTTTTCCTTCACAAATTCTCACTATTATTATTTTTTTGGTCCTTACAATTATTACGACATCGTGACCTCACCATTATCGATTAACGATATCGTCTTGCCATCCCTATTCACTGGACCTCGTAAAAATGTAAAAGTTAAACAATTTGCACCGCATAGTTTTGGTTTTTTCCTCTCAGTTCTCACTAGAAACGGATTGACAGCTGCCCCACAGTTGTCCGACGCTGCAGGTGTGAGTCTGTGATGATAAGCTCCTCTGAGGATGAAAACTCAAACCAGCGTTCAGATCTGGAGTCCACATCAGACAGCCTCCTCTGTGTCTGTGTGTGTGAGCCGGATCAAAACCAGGCTTAACCCAGGATTACATTAACGCTCCACGGATTTAGGAGTGATTCAGCCTGTGATCGTCTGTCAGGAGATTTTAGGGAAGATTTGGACAAATGAAGTCAATCTATTGGCTTGTGTGACATGGGTTTATTAAATTGCTCACTTTGCAAGAACGAAGAGAACTCTAGATGCAGGAAACGTAACATCTTGAGATCAAAATTGTAGTTTGAAAACACACATAATTACACTATTAAGTTAGTCATTACCAATTTTGAGCTGAATAGTTGTTCTAGCAAGAATTACTGGTCTTTCTTTGGGATATGTTTGCATGTTTTCCCTGTTTCTACACATTTTCTCTTGATTTAAAGAGTGGTTCTGGGCTGAAGTGCAGGTCTCGAGTTGCAGCCCAAGTACTTTTGAAGAAGAAGTAAGATGCAGAGGACAAATTACTTTAAGAAGCCAAAAGAGTTGGACGATTTGAGAAAAATGTCTAATTGCGATTTTCCTGGCAAGAATTGCAATTAGATGTGCGATTTATTTTCAAAGATCACATTTTAAACACAGCCAGAAGAACTGACCAAAAGACTGAAATATGAACTAATAAACTAACTAAGCTTTTCGTTTTTGTCTCTTTTGATCATATTTTTGTTATTTTTTGTCGCGTTTTTGTCATTTACAGTCATGTTTTTGTCACTTTCAGTTGTTTTGACAATTTTTGTTGTGATTTTGTCACTTGTTTCAACAGGGTTTCCAACTTCTATGCAGATTATATATTATTATATTTTGAGGAGGAAACTATTACATGTTAAAAATCCCAGCCTTTGCAATTTGCTATCCATTAAAATTGAGATTTAGATAAAATTTCAAAGCCAAAACAAAAGTTCTGGACGTTCCCACACACAGTCAAGGGTTTGTTTCATGCTCTTTTACTTGTGAAGCATTAATGACTGGCATATTTAAACAGATTTTTCAAAACGCCTGTAAACTACAACTGAGCCGTCTTCACTTGAATCTCAAAGATCTCAATCAAACATGTCGAGAAATCAGTGTGTAGATCATCAGACATTACAAACATACGCCCCTTCACTGCGGATGGCTTGTGTTGTTTTATTTTGGTCCACTACTTCAAAGTGAAAGTAAAAACTACCAGAGCGTCAATGTGTTTATTTGCACTGCTGAGAGCAAATAACTTGACCTGGCCAAACAGAAAAGCAAATGCTCAACATAAATGAGTGTGGTCCTGTGTACGATACCTGTTTTTATTCCCAATTACAGATACAGAGTTGTAGTTCTAATGCTAAATACTGGGGCTGTAATCCGTTAGTTGATTAGTTGATTAATCGCTCGATGGTGAATTCAACCTTTGTATTAGTTCACCAGTTATTTTATTTAGATTCATGTTGTTCATGTTTTATTTATGTTGCAAAAAGAGCAAAATTGAGAGAATATAGAGTGAATTATATGAAGGATTGAACACATAAATGCACAGTTTACTAGTACTTTTCTGTATAAATCGTTGGTTTTCCATGAACTTCTGTGCAGTTTGGGCCAGATCGGTCGATAGGGCAGGTCTTAAATTGACCAAGAATTGCATCAGTCGACCCTAGAAATGACTAGACTTGATTTGGTTGGTTAGATTTGGTTCGGACAAGAGTGATCTGACAGGTTTTGGGGCAAATACAAGTTATTGTTATTGTTTCACGCACTCTGAGTCCTCTGTGCATGTAAACATAGTGACTGAGCCAGAAATCAACACAAATCACTTTTTGGTCCAAGATTAGTCCACGAATCACTGCCCGAGCAAAACGGCATGCTAAAAACTCCAAACCGTCAACAAAAATGACGATAATGACCTCCAAATCAAGTTAATTGCTCCCTTTATTAGCAGAGATCCTTGTCATTTCAGTTCTGCCAGTTTAATTGAGTAAAATAAACAGAATGACAGCCTGAAACCCAAGCGTTGCCACAGAGCCAGCTAACAAGAGTTTTCCGAGCACGATCCAGGGCCAATAGAACATAACTGGGGGGCATATGTTAAAGCACTTAGACTGGAAATGGTCTGGTCGATCCCCAAACGCTGCACGCTTCAAAGAAAAGAAAACCAACATGGATTTGAGTACATCACATAAACCCAGGACTCTGTAACGTAATAGTGTCAGAGGCAGCAGACACAGCCACACGGTTCTGCTCTGGAATCATGTAGGAGTGAAAACAGCTCCTGAGAGGCCATAACACGCAGTAATAGTATCATAGCTTTACATCAGAACATAAATCGCATGTTTCCCGGAGCGTGTTCAACTTAGACCTGGTTTAGACCTGGTTTAGTCCTGGTTTAGACCTGATTTTGTCCTGGTTTATACCTGGTTTAGTCCTTGTTTAGACCTGGTTTAGACCTGGTTTAGTCCTGGTTTAGGTCTGGTTACGTCCTTGTTTACAGCTGGTTTATAACTGGTTTAGACCTTGTTTAGTCCTGGTTTAATCCACGTTTACAATTGGTTTAGTCTTGGTTTAGATCTGTTTTAGCCCTGGTTTAGTCCTGGTTTAGACCTTGTTTAGACTTGGTTTAGTCCTTGTTTAGACCTGGTTTAGCCCTGGTTTAGACTTGGTTTAGTCCTTGTTTAGACCTGGTTTAGCCTTGGTTTAGACTTGGTTTAGTCCTGTTTTAGACCTTGTTTAAGTCCTTGTTTAGACCTGGTTTAGACTTGGTTTAATCCTTGTTTAGTCCCGGTTTAGCTGTGGTTTAGACTTGGTTTAGTCCTGGTTTAGACCTTGTTTAAGTCCTTGTTTAGCCCTGGTTTAGACTTGGTTTAGTCCTTGTTTAGACCTGGTTTAGCCCTGGTTTAGACTTGGTTTAGTCCTGGTTTAGACCTTCTTTAAGTCCTTGTTTAGACCTGGTTTAGACTTGGTTTAGTCCTTATTTAGACCTGGTCTAATCCTGGTTTAGACCTGGTTCAGTTCTGCAGATGTTGTTAAAGCTGTTTCTAAAATAAAGTAGAATAATATTTTGGGAGCTCAAAACGTAGAAAAGGATCCTCAGGAGTGTCACGGCGGTCGCACACGGCGCCTCACAGCAGCTTTGAGCGATGGGTCAAATGCAGATGACAGTGGTTTCCTGTGTAGACTTAGTATAAAGCTGTGGGGATTATCAAACTGTGAAAGGAGGAAGACAAACTGTCACTTAAGCTCTATTTGGACAGGATTAGTTTTATTACAGATCAAAGTGAGTTCTAACGAGGGAGAGGCCTCAAAAAAGCATGAATGAAGTTGTATTGTTTTGATGATGATTCATTTTGGATTATGTCAAATGACTGTTGCTAACGTGTATTTGCTTGATTTTGGTTTATTTGTAGACTCAACATGTTAAGTTATTGTAAAAAGAAATACATTGGTTTATCACAAAATCAAGTCAGCGTTTGGTAAGGAATGATTTTTCTCTGTTTGTATCTGCTTTTTGCCAATTTATTTTTCACCTCTGCGTTTTCTCTTGTCATTTTGCGCTCGAGTGTTTTGAACGCTAAACCTTGCAGGGTCCACTTTATCGCTCAAACGGTTGGTATGGCTCACTTAAAGTTTACGTAACAGGTTAGACGACACATTTCACTAAAACAAAAATGATTATATTTAAGTTTTTACAAGACATTTTGCCTTTTTGTCCCCAGTTTGACAACTTTTATTGAGTTTATAATTGCATTTCCCACTTGAACATGAGAACATGAGTGACATAGGTGGAGATTATTCTACGACTATTACCTAGCAACCAAACAAGGACCAAAATCCACATCAATTACACCATAGTAAATAATTAACAATACTGACAATAAACATTGACAATAAATAATAGGTAATACCTTTATTTTATTGAATGATTGCAATTAAATGTGCCAGTTGCTATAAATGGTCTCTGTATTTTCAATGTTATGTCGCCTGCTGATGACATCACAGAGGGATTCTATTGCCTCAGCGCTACTAAACTTTTATATTTGAACATTTCTTCACAAACTGCATTGAAACGGATTATTTACCACAGGTTCCATCCACCAAACTAAGTCATAATTACAAAAACGTAACGATCCGCCCCAAAACAAAGGTAAAGAGTGGAAATGAGCCTGCATGCATCACCTTTAAATGCATGTGCAAAGTAACCACGGCGACCAAACAAAGGCCTTCGTAGGTGGTCCCCTTCAAAGCAGTTGTTTGTGTTTCCCTCTGCTCCTCTGTATGTTCTGGAGTTAAAAATTCATCACGGCTGCGTGTTTGTTTAGCCGTGCGCTGTTTGATCGCACACAAACAACACAACCAAAGCCAGTCTCATTGACCGGCCTCATGTCCTCGAGCCACGGGACCAGTCCACAAACCCAGAGCTCCAGACAGAACCAGTGAGGTCTGTGGTGACAGGAGGAGACACAACACACTGCAGCGAAACTCCAAAACACAGATTCATCACTTTATTATTGATAAACCGCAGAGAATGAACACGGTTCCGGTAAAGACTAGTTGTTATGATCTTTGTTGAAGTTATAGAACAAAAAAATTGGGGTATAGATGCTCGAAGTCCTTTACATTGAATCACTGATTGATTAATGATTGACTTTCTTGTTAATATATTCCCTATTAAATCTATTCTAGCACAGTACAGAGCTAGTTTTAGATTTATGTGAATGTGCAAGCCATGAAAATGCAAACAATCAAAACAACAAATTAGAATTTCTCAATTTTACACATCAGATACTTCTCAAAATGTTCTAATCACGACTTAGCTTGGTGGGAGGGCACCTGTGGCAATTATTTATTATAGTTTTACATCTGTGAAGTTGCAGTTTGTGAAGTAATTTAGAAAAATTAAAGTTTAAAATTAGAGGAAGTAGTGCTGAGTTCTACAACTGAATCCCTCCACTATGTCATCAAAAAGAGATGTTCAGTGGAAAGTACAAAGACAATTTCCACATACCAGACTTTTTTTTTTTTTTTTTGACAGTTTAAACTATCATTCAACAAAACAAAAACAAATGTATTTGATATTGTTTTGTTTTATTTTGACAAATAATACAAATGTATTATTTGTCAAATCATAACTGTTACCTATTGCTAGGTAACAGTTATGGAATTACCTCTTTCTATATCATATTTGCTGTCCATGTCCAACCAGGAAGTAACATTTTAAACCTTAAGAAAAATCTTAAATATAATCATGTTCACTACATTTTAGAGAAATGTGTCGTGTAACCTGTCATATAGACTTATCATATAAAATGCTATGTCATCAGAAGGTTCAAAATTCCAGAATAGAGGCAACTGGAGGAAAAATGAAGTAGACAATAACACACTTTCAATGATTAATTGACATCAGATCAAAAAAGTAATGATTTTAAGATTTGGTGATTAAAAACAAGCAACAGTTTTGATTTCCAGGCTAGAAATGTCAGTTAGTTTGCCTTTCTGCTACGAAGGATGGAGAATATACACTTTTCTTGCCTCAAAATTGTATTTAAGCTTCACAAAATGTATAATTTGTGGTAAAGTTTGTCATATATCTGTAGATAAAATGAACTATTGTGGGTTCAACATTTCTTTGAGTATTTCTCCAGTAAAATCTAAGAATCAGATGCCAAGAGTTTATAAGCTCCTAATAAATAGAAAATGAGAGAGAAAAGAAATGTCTTAAAATCTGATAATGAACGTGTTTAAACTTTTCAATGACTGGTTCACATTAGATCTAAATTCTACTGGTTTTAAGTGTTTGTGTTGGAAAAAAGCAACACATTTGAATAGAAATGTCAGTTGGTTTGCTTTTCTATAACAAACGATGGACAAATACAGTTTTCTAGCCTTAAAATTGTATTTTAGCTTTAAAAGAATCTAATTTATGGTGTAGTATCTACCTCTAGATGAAATGAAAAATGATTGTGGACTCAACATTTATGTGAGTCCCTTCATCAAAAATGCAAAGAGTTTATCATAATTTCCTAAAACATAATGTAAAATACAATAATGAATGTGTTTAAAGCAGCTCTGATGTCACTCATGTGTGTGCTTTTCATTTTCCAAAATCATCTCAATTTTTCATATTTTGTGATATTCTGAGGTTAATCCCAGTTTCTCCAGTGAAATCACATTATGTTGCACCTTACTTTTGCCTTTAGTATGTTTTTTTTTTCAATATGAATAGTACTGCATAATTACTAAACTGTACATACAACCTCTTTTTACGTCTTTTGATTTATAGAACGTTCACAACACATGGGCTGTATGATGAGCCCCTTGTAGCCACAGCTGCCCTGGGGTCGACCGACAGAAGTGACTGCATCTGGTCAGTGCACATCGACAGTAAAGAGGCAAATGTGGGCGTGTGAGATGTGGCTCAGCTGCCAGAACTCAGCAGGTGAAGATTTATGTTCATGTGTTCCTTTCATTTGACTGTTTATGGTCGTGTTCCTCTCGTTCTCTCATTTTACTGGTCCATGAATGCACCACTGACCGTCGTAATGGCCTCTGAGCTGTATTTACACAAGTTATAAAACCTATATATGACTTTATGTGTAGATGCACATCCAATACTATGTTTCAATTCACCAGATTCAGGTTTCCTTTTGTTTAGAAGTGCATAACGAATGGAGGACAACTTTATTCACAGAAAAAATATCACTGAATGTTTGTTCAGGTTTATTTATTGCAGTGAAAAAGGACACATTTTATAAAGAAAAGAAAAATACTCAAACAAATACAATACAATATTAAGTTTGAGCTATTGTTCTGATCTTGCGTCCTTGTGTATATATTGTATTTCATTTTAATTCTACACATATTTTATTTTTGCATGCCCTTATTTTATCTTATCTTTAGCATAGTCTAAACTTTTTACCTTTCTAATATTATTGTTCATAGTTGTTGTACCTTACCACCAAAGTTCCTGGTTTGTAAATTTTGTTCACTGACAATGGCTAAAATCAGTGTGCTCTGATTTTAGTGGAAACCAGAGCACACTTTGGAAATCTAAGAGAAAATGTAAACTCTATTGGGCTGCAAGATGAATCACAATCAAATGGAAATTGTAATTTAAATGGACACTATTAGCAAATTGCATGAAAGCTAAAGTTTAGATCTGTACAAACATTTACAAACTTTTATTAAGTTTGTCACTTCAGTTCAGGTCTGTTTCAGTTTTTCTGTCATTTATCCTTTACTGTGTGAACTTTGAACAGAATCCTATTATTGAAACATAAATTGCTAATCTAATCGCAATCACAATTATTTATTTTTCCCAAAATGTGCAGGGATGTCTGGTCGAATATTTGAATTTAGGGCACTATTGTGAGAAAGCGTAAGAGTGCTGATCACAATTATTCAGAAGATCAGATCAGGAGAAAGGTCCCAGGCCATTGACTCTGCACTGTGTGGTAATTAACTAAATACATACCAAAAATAAAGCATTCAGAATACACATTTTTAATAGCTGTATTCCAGATCAGTACAGCAGCTCTTTCTTTTGGTGGTATTCAGATGAAGTCACTTTGCTAAAACAACGAGAACCCAGTCCACGCAAATGGCAAACGAGGGAAAAGTCTCACCGCTGAATATTACATACAGTAGACTGATTTGTGTAAAATGTTTAATGTACACGTGCAACAACAAATTAGCAACGCACCGATTTCCTGGTCGCCCCTGAAAACATCTTTTTTGTCAGTGTGGAACCTATTTTCTGTTGAGTTCGCCTCCATGTTCGCCTTCATGTAAACTAATACAACGGAAAAAAGATGGCAGCACTCACGGCAACTTCTGGAATCAAGTGAATGGATTTTCAATGTATTTTTACCAAAACTGGTCAAAGGCAGAGCACAATTCTAGACGATCTACTTCAACCTTAACCTGAATATTCAACAAAGCTTAAATACAACCTTTGGAAAAACGCTTACACTTCAATTACATCCGACATTTTCTTCTTCTTTCTCTCTTAATTTGTTACAGTGGCCCTGCTCCAGCTCTGCTCTGGCCTGGGGTCTCTTACGTTCCCCTGTCCAAATCACTGCTGGGACCAAAAAGCTTGTATTTCCCCCAATAATAACCTCCCGACACGCAGCTTAGGCCTCCACGCTCCATTACCTGTCCCATCTCTGAACCCTGCGTTGGTCAAGAGGAGCGCGGTTTGGCAAAGTCCAGGACGTCCCCCCCGCGAGGATCTATTCTATACGACCATTTGCAAGTAAATGTAGCCCAAGAGAGGCCGGGGCGCGCCGCCAGCACAACCGAATGAGTGACGCTAACCTAATAATAAGCCCCCAAAGCAATAGCAAAGAAAATCATTATGCTACATTTATTAGCGCTGACAGATCTAAAGTCAAACATTTGTGCATTATTTCATTTCCTTGTCACAAAGCCCACCCAAGTAATTCACTTTCCTTGTTTTAGATGGAATATGTTCTTTTCTGTTGTGGCTTTTTGAAACTCTTTTGGGCAGCACTGGTCACTGTGTCATGAATCACAATGTTTTGCTACAGAAAGTATCACGATAAATCATTATATTGAAACTGTTTTGTGTTGGTCACTGTTTTGTGGCCTGCTGTTTTTGGTGCAATTTGTCCAGCATAATGTTAGTTTTAAGAAATGTTTACAATGTTTACAATAAAGGTTGTAATGCTCCTGGACCCTGGCAGTTTGCCTTCAATTCAAGTCAAAAGTGATCCATATGAAATGATCAAAACACACAGAATACAAACAACAACAAATAAAATATAGATCATAGGCACTTCTTAACCTGGTCAGATTGTATCACTTTAAATTGAGTTCTACACATTTATCAATCGCCAAAAGCCGCCGGGAAAATGTGTAACGTCATGATGGACATTTGAAGCTGATTGGTTGAAAGCAAAACAGAGGAACGAGCTGAGAAATTAAACTGCTATTGAGTCCACTTGGAGAAAAGCACACTTCTTCAACAACCTCAAATGCACCACGCAAAATAGTCCATAAATGTGCTACTACGGGTCAATTACGTTTTAAGTCATGTTTTATAGGTTCGTCCATTTGACTTCCGCCCAAAGCACAATGTTTCGCAGCAACACGGGATTCGGCAACAGCAGCACGCGGGATTCTCAAGTATCTTCAGTAAGATTCTCAAATATTGAATTCATCTGGCGGACCAGGTTAGGCACTTCTTCCAGAGTTCAGAGGTGAATCTGACTCTGCTCTGTCCAGAAGTTTATTAAAACATTGGTAACTTGATTTATGGAATCCTTCTGATCATAGCATTCATTGTGCATTATCATCATACAGCAGACTTTGAGCAAACACAAAGTGCATTATTTTAAGCGACCTGTTTGTGCACCTACAGGTGGATCCCTGACTCTCTTCTCTCTGAACACAAACTTGTGCCTCGTCCATGCTGCCACTCAGGAGTCTGGACTAAAGCCAGGACCAGTGCAGGATCACTTTAGAGCCATATGACATAACCAGGACCTACTGAAATAAATGGGTCTTCAAATGGACGCTCATAATAACATTGCATTCTCTTCTTAAATCAAACCTGGAATATCATCTGGAACAACATTTATTATTGCAATAGAGTACATTGTTTTTCCATAATTGATTATATTGTAAAAGTAGCATCTTTTTCCTCAGTTGAGAGAATGGTAGGAAGAGTTTAAGTCTTTGCGTTTTGGATGAGAGCAGGTTGTTTATGTGAGTGAGGTCCACGTCAACATCAGGGGAAAAAGTAGAAGCTGTGTTTGTGCCAAAAAACTGTGCATGTGCATTAGGACTGAAGTGCAATTAATCAACTTCCGATCGAGATTGAGTCATTTCAAATGGTTGAATGATATGCTTGGGTTTGTTTAACTGAGAGGCCCACAGCCAATCGTCTGTCAGTAAAAGCACAATTCAAACTTTGGTGGAGGAAATTTGACAATTTTTGTATGAAATGACAATGATTAAATGTCTGAAAGCCACTTTTCGTTTGTTTATAATAAGAAAAAATACAACTGAACTGATAAACGTGATTTATCAATTTGAGAAATAAAAGTGTGGTCATTTTGTCGTTTTTGTCACATTGTCCTGCACAATGAGTCAGCTCTTTTTTTACTCCTTTAATTACGTTATAAAAATCAGGTGACACAATATGAATGTTAAATGATAATAAGAAACAACAAACACATTAATTTTTATTACACCCAATCCAATATTAACGACGTAAAAACTGTTTTATAATATTTTTACTTTGCACATGTAACTTTTCTGGTGGATAGTTCATAACCGGCTGGTCTCAATATTATTACTTTGTGAGGCGTTAAACGTATATAACTTGCCTTTATTCAATTATGATTATGCATTTATTTCTCGTGTGACTTTCATCATTAAGTTTATGATCTGTAAAAAGACAAATTGACATGGAAATGGGCCAAAGACTGTTAAAAAACTCTGCACTTTGAGGTTTTGAGAGATGAGCCGAAGTTAATCTGAAGAAGTTTGTGTAAGTGTGGATTTTTTTTCCACGTGGAGTTTTACAAATGAGATGCCTGACCTGTAACTTGGCTTGGTCTCATGCTTGTCTCCAGAGAGAGATACATAACTGTAGCGACATTCATGGATTTCAGAATGATTAAAAATTAGGACCATTGCCAAAGTCAAAATGTTGCAGATAAAATAGGGCTGGGCGATATGGAAAAATATGATCACGATTTTGTCCTCATATTGATTGATCTTGATTTTCAATGTTATATTTCAATGATTGACTGAATATACAACGTATTAACTCTTATACAAACGGTTCAAAAAACACAACCATAATGGACAATTAGACATCACTGAATCTCAACCATAACCCTCAATCTTTTGATTAAAGGAGCTGTACTTGATTTTTACTCTTTTGAAACATAAACAGAACAGAAGGTTCATGTTAAAGTCTTTTCATCAGTCACATGTATCACCTACTTCCAAATGCAGTCCCAGCATCCTAAATATTCACCAAGAAGAGTTGCGTTTACAAGCACTTTTCACGAGTTTCTGAGCCCAGAGTGAGTTTTACCTTTCCGTGTAAAGCTAACAAATATTAGCATGCTAACGATGCACTTCCTGCTTCTCAAAGAATAAAATGCCCTATAAATAAATGCAGAGAAAGCACTGTAGTCTTATTTTCACCCGAATAGATGCTTTTACAATATCTGCATGAGGCTAAAAACTTTATTACATGCAAAAAATCTGGAACATTGACTAGTTCTGTTCTTCAAGTTTCCAAAAAGTAAAAATCAGAAACCTTTACTCAGCCCTGAACCTGATAGCCACAATTATTTTGGATAAGGTAAATAATAATCTAGATTTCTTTCTGTCAGTGTTGTCTCTTGCACAGCTTCCACAACAAGACTCAAACGGCTGAAATCCACCCTCTTTGTGCTTGTAGCTGAAGTCTTAGATCTGCAGGGTCTCCGTGTCCCAGAGGAGCGCTGCCTTTTGCCCTCTCTTTGAAACTCTCTCTCTCCTCCTGGCTTTATTTTCTCACTGACCCTCGCTTGCCCCATTCACCGCGGCTCCTCCCCCTTTTCACTCTGTCAGCTCCAAAAACAAGAGCGTGTCAACTGGTTAACCTTCACATGTCAAAGCCCGACCACCACGGCCCGCAGACTTTCAGTTTAAAGCACCAGCGGATTCAAAGAGTGCAGTATATTTGACCAAAGCAGTGCTACGACTTAATTAGGTGTTATTTTTCTTGTTATAATCCTGCAGGTGTTGGGCCCGTTAGGAAACATCTGTATCCTCTGCTGGGACACTGTGGCGTTACTTTGAATCAGATTGTTTGGAGTTATCTCAGTGTTGATTGCTTTTATCGCTGTGTAATGGCTCAGGGCTCCAGATGGATGCGTCCTACTGGGAGGAGAAAGGATCAAAACATGGAGCTACATGAAGCTGTGACGCGCACAGGTCTTTTCTCGATATTGTGAGTGGGCCTGTGGGGGATATGGGACAGGGAGCGTGTACGCACCGTCATGAGGTGGAGGATTTAAGGGTTTAAATGCCACGCTCCAACGACACAAACTCCCCTCACAGGGGGAGCCACGGGCCGCCTGATTCTGCCCCAGTAAAATGTTAGTGCTGTCAGAACAGACCATAATAAAATGACTCTGTAACTCAAGTCATTGAGAATGTAAGTAATCCATAGTGATTTTGTTCGTTTTTATGTCCTCTCTTTTAGGACCTGCCTCACTCTGCTGCAGTCAGCAGTGGACGGTAAGTGTTTTACCCATGAACAGTTTGCACTGCAGGCGGGACTTGAACCTCATAACCTCTGGATGGACGGCAAAGGCTCAAGGACTTACAAACTCCTGCTTTAGAAATTGTTCCATAGACATGATTGAGTTATCTTTTCCTCATTATTTATGCAAATTAAGTATTAAAAGTAAATATATGAAATAAAGTTTTCATGCATTATTTTCAAAACCTTTAGCCATAATATACTTTTACCTTTTTACATAAAATTAAACAATTCATTTAATATATTTTTCTCCTAAAACCACCCTCATATATATATATAGAGGGAGAGAGAGAGAGAGAGAGAGAGAGAGAGAGTTTGTCTGTAACTCTGTGGTCACAGCTGAACTATGTTTCATTAATCTTCTTATAATATTAATTAGTGTCATTCTCACACAAAGTACACTGAATATTCTATATTTGTACATTTCCGTACACATTCATGTAATTAATATAGATTGAGGCAGACTTTTGTTTGCACTATTAGACCACATTCAAACCTGTTTTCAGTCACATTTGGAGAATGATTATGTGCTTAATTCTCATGAGCTCCGATATCAAATAAAAGGGAAGCGCCTCAGGAAAGACATTCATCTGAAGAAACGGATTTGAAAATAAACTGTGATAATGAAGTAAAATGAGCCAAATGTGGAGACTATTCATAAAGAACCAGCTGTGAGCAGAATACAACATCTGTGCGTCCAAACACAGAAATACATTGTGTTCTTTTCTTTATGGAAACAAATGCATCGTAATCACTGCTCTTTGGCAAACTCTCTTTAAGACAATAAACTTATTTTACATCATGATGAGTATTTAGAACTAGACTGTTGCGTTCCATAGATGAGATTTAACACCTGCAAAATCTATTTTAATTATTTTAATCATCTGGAGTGACAGGGTGCAGCCTGGAGCTGTGAACGCACAAAGATCAATACCATATTGCACTGATCATCATTTGGGTATTGATACTGTCATGTAAATACTGACACTAATTGTGTACATTTTAAGGCTATGCATTACTTAGAGAACATGTTAGGACCAGTTATAAAATGTTCTGTGCCAAAATAACCAGCTGCAAATTGGACTGATCCATGTTGGATGTTCTGTGTGTCCTTTAGAGTCTATTTGAAAACAATCTGTAAAGAATACACCAATGATCTAGAATGACAAGTCGTAGTATGACATATATGCTGAAATATCTTTCTCTAGAAGTATTGATATAGGTATTGACATTAAAAAATCACCTCCAAGTGTGGTATTGTCCCATGCCATGTGTCTACACAAGACTCTTAGTTTAAATAGCAAAAAAAAAAAAAAGAAAGAAAAAGAAAGAAAAATACAACACAATCTGAGTGTAAGTCATAATGTTTGTAAAACTCATATTGCTGAAGAAACGAAAGTGAGGAGTGAAGGAGGCCATTTTTGTTGAGGAATGGTTGTCTGAGATCCAGCCTCCTCTCAGTGCACAACAGCCTCATAAAACATTATCATAAAGCTGCTGATGAGGCCACAGTTCTGAGGTGGAGGTGGCCAGACCTCAACAGGCCTCAGTGACCCAAGTTGTAATGGTGCGTTCAGACCGGTTCTTTTAAGAGCAGAGCAGACGCTGCAGACACGCCTCTTTGATGCCCTGGACTCATGTTTGAAGTCGACACATATCCGCTCGTATCTGTTGCTGTTAGTTGAGTTTTTGTTATGTTCAGTTGTGTTTGATATTTAAGAGTCTTGGTCACTTTTAGTTGTGTCTTTGTCGTTTTTAATCATGTTTTTGTTGCTTTTAGTTGTGTTTTGGTACATTGTGTCACATTTGTTGTTTGTAGGAGCGTTTTGTCACTTTTTAACACATTTTTATCGCTTTTGGCTGCACTTTTGTCACTTGTTTCTGAACATGTTTGTACAAATCCAAACTACAGTGTCTGTAGGGCTGTTAGGGCTGCACCGGGCGCTGGGCGCTGGACCAATCACAGCGCTGCATTGTGGTTTGGGTGGAAGTCAAATAGACGAACCTAAACAAACATGGCGGCGCCGACGGACGTACACATAGAAGTGCTTTGTGCATTTGAGGATGAGGAAGAAGTCTATGCTTTTCTCTCAACTGGATTTATTGATTTATTAAAGCGGAACAAGCTCTTGTTAATAAATTAATAAATCTTTTGTGCCACTGCAACCAATCAGTTCAAATGTACCTCATGACGTTGCGCATTTTCCCAAACGACACAGGGGCCTGTCCAGATTGATGATGTTTAGGGCTAATTCAGAGTGATACACAGATCAATTTGGCATGAGCAAGGTTTATTTACTAATTGCAGCCAATTACGATTTTGCGTCGATTTTGTTTAATTGTGCAGCTCTGGCCTTTAAGAGGTAAATAAAGTCATCTGCTCAGAGGCTTCAGAGGCTAAACAACAGGAGAAAAAGTGTGTTTGAACAGACAACTGCATTAAAGAGAAACAGTGAATCACGATTTGACAATTTCACAAAAAAAGCAGATTGTCACTGGGACGAGCTCAACATTCCATTTTTATAACTGTATCACCCAGCACTAGTCACAGTATTACTCAAAGTTTAACATTTCGGGGAAATTTGTGAAAGTAAACGAAACATTTAGACTCCTCATAACTCCATATCCATCGTATGTTATGAACAGAATAATTATGATTGTGAAAGGGAAATTATCCAGATGCTGCAGCTCCAATAAATCTCCAAAACAAAGTCTAATGCACACACAGCAACAATGCATCCTTTAAATTAATAATAGAACGGCCAATAAAATATCACTTTCATCAGTTCAGTGCTAAAAAGAGAGTGAAATTAAACAGATGCTCTTTGTTAATCTGCCTCGCTGGGATAATCTGACCATTTGATTACAGTTTTATTCCACTTATTCCAGACAAAACACTGGCTTTAAACTGTGTATTCCTCTGAGACATCGCAAAAAATCCTCTGAAAAGGCGTTTAATTACACATCACATTCTTCTGCGCCGTCTGGAGGTTGTGAAATATGAACAACAAACAGAGATGGACGGGAAAGAAGAGCAGACGAGAAGAGATAAATTTAATCTAGTTTATGATGAAGCAACCTGCGCCTGAAATACAAATGACTGAGTGCTTCTTGGCGGTGTATTTTCTGTTTCATCATAATAAGCTATTTCCAGAATACATGTTGTAATCTATAAATCAAATTAAATCGCTTGTTGTAACTGGATGGATTTGGAGGATTTGGATAATGTCGCGTCAAATGTTGCTGCCCATTCTAATGCTTTTTGAACCACACATGTTCTTTTTACATCATTTGTACAACTCTGTGATGAACAGAGTGGTTGATATTAAATGAATACAGCTAAGGACGTCAAGATTATTGTTCATTAATTGTCAATACAATCAATACAATACAATTTCAGAAGAGAAAATGAGTCATTTTAATTGAACTAAATGTTAATATAGTACTAACCTTTTATGAGCAGCACATGTACCACCCCTTAAAAGTTATGAAAAATTGCAGATATATTCCTTGCCTCTGCGTCTGGTTTTTCATTTGACAGTGATGATTGTTTTGCTTTCTCAGCTGGTTCAGAAGTTACTCGGGACACTCAAAAATAGTAAATGATTCAATAAATGATGTGTCACACTAGTGTTCCCCAGCACTGGCTGACAATGTGAAGGTAAGACAGTTTATTGTTAGTCATGGAGTCAAAAATCAAGAGTAAATGTAAAATGATTGTTACACTATAATTGTGTATCAAGTCATGCCTAATTATGGCAAACATAGACATTAAAATAAGTCTAAATAGACATCAATAAACATGAACAATAAGATGATTCTACCGGTTCTTGATCCATGATCCAAGCTCAAACCCTGGAGAGTCGGTCAAAAGACAAATTCCAGATGAGACCTAAAATAATGTTTTATTTATCTATTTTTATTTGACTTTTATTTAACCACGTTGAATTGAACTTATTGAGTTTAACAATCTTTCAAGAGTGACCTGCTGAGGCAGCAGCACAGGGATCAAACATTTGACGTTCAGATCATTCACGGACAGAACTTTCATTCACACCGGCTTTTCTCCAAGTCTATTAAAAGCCAAGCCAATCACAGCCAAGCTTTCCTTTGCCTCTCAACCCAGTCATTTCCATAAACACACTCATCATCCTGATGTTTGAGCCTCATACTGTGATGTGATGTCATGCCACATACTCCATACAACTGGTCAACAACTTAACCTTATGCAACAGATAATCTTATTTCATGATCGCCTCGTGTTATCTTCAGGTCATTTTGACCCTGGATATTTCTAGATGTTTTATTTTTATTTAATCACTATGAAACTTTCATGGCTTCCCCAAACATCACTCAACATACAATTTATGCCAAATTTAATGTAAATAAGTATTTTTTTCTGATAAAACAGTATGTTGCTCATTGACCAAAGGTGCACAGCTCAGATGAAGAGAGCAGCACATATCCATCTGTGCTCTGCATCTCCTGACCTCATCTCTACTGGAGTTTAATTAAACCTGTTTGTATATTTGTATATTCATTCAACACAAACTGTAAGCTATATCTTTTACTACTTCAAATATTTTGAATTGTACTACCTTTGTTGCCTTTTGTTGTTATATTGCAGGCATATTCAATTTAAAGGGGTGTTTCCACTGGCTCCCAGAGGGTGCCAGCTCGCTTTAGCGCAGACCGGTTTATGATAGGACGAGAGAGAACGAGAGAGAACGAGAGAGAACAAAAGAGAACGCAGACGGAGGTGAGAACGAAGTGGCAAAAGCAGATATAAAGACAAATAATCATTCTTCAAATGCTGACTTGATCTAGTGACGATAAATTTGTTTGCTGGGCCGACAGAGTTGGCAAAACAAAGCGAGCACACATTAGCATCAGCTGTTTCCTGTTTATGATGCACAGCATCATATTGACATGTTGAAACGTGGCGTAGCAGTGCAGAAAAGTAAAATAAATGCAGAAGATGACAAAAAAAACGGAAGCTGTGTCTTATTTACGCACGCTTTATCCACGCCTTGCAGCGCCACAAACGTGTAATTACTAAACGTCTTTTTATGAATGGGGGAGATCGGTTGCATGAAGAAAAAGTGTAATTCAGGTGCGGTTTATAGTCACTTTTGGGTGACGTCAGCTGCTCACGTAGTGGGCCCCTGCGAGCTGGACCTCTGCAGGAAACACAGTCTGCCATTAACAGAAATGACACAAGCTGGCCCCAAGTGAACCAGTCTGAGGGACCAGGTTTAGTGGAAACATGGCTGAAGTATCAGTTTAACAGATGTGGCCCTTCAAACGATCTGATCCGGCTCACGGCCCATCTACTAAAGATTATAAACATATTTTCTCCTGTTTACTGGTTTAGTCCATGTTTGGTCCTGGTCTAGTCCTTGTTTGGTCCTGGTTTAGTCCTTGTTTGGTCCTGGTCTAGTCCTTGTTTGGTCCTGGTCTAGTCCTTGTTTGATCCTGGTCTAGTCCTTGTTTGATCCTGGTCTAGTCCTTGTTTGATCCTGGTCTAGTCCTGGTTTAGTCCTTGTTTGGTCCTGGTCTAGTCCTTGTTTGGTCCTGGTCTAGTCCTTGTTTGGTCCTAGTCTAGTCCTGGTTTAGTCCTTGTTTGGTCCTGGTTTAGTCCTTGTTTGGTCCTTGTCTAGTCCTTGTTTGATCCTGGTCTAGTTCTTGTTTGGTCCTGGTCTAGTCCTTGTTTGGTCCTGGTCTAGTCCTTGTTTGGTCCTTGTCTAGTCCTTGTTTGGTCCTAGTTTAATCCTTGTTTGGTCCTTGTCCTTGTTTGATCCTGGTCTAGTCCTTGTTTGGTCCTGGTCTAGTCCTTGTTTGGTCCTGGTCTAGTCCTTGTTTGGTCCTAGTTTAATCCTTGTTTGGTCCTGATCTAGTCCTTGTTTGGTCCTGGTTTAGTCCTTGCTTTAGACTCAGGACAAAACCCCAAACTAAACCTGGACTAGAACAGGTCCAAACAAAGTTCAAACCAGGAGTGAAATACTCTTACGACCAAATAATGACCTATGTCGATCACAGCAGCAAAACCAGCCTCCTCAGCCTCTCCATCCCCTGCACCTTTAGTTGAACCTGTCACAGTCTTGCCGTGTGCTGCAGTGAAATATTGTCTTGTTTCGCTGTATATGTGGAATTTAAATGCTTTATTTTTTCAACTTGCTTTTACAGAGAATGTTACAATGCCTGTTTCGCCATTATTTTTAGAGTTTTGGCCCTAAAACAGGAAATTGCACGTCTCTAAACCATGGCCTGCTGGTGTTCGTCCTGCCGCGGATCAACTGAATAACAACTCAAATATTTTCCTTCAAAAATTATAATTACGGCACAGAGTTAATGGTCTGAAACTGGAAAAACACTGCTGTATTGCACAAAAAAGTCAGGTAGGCAGGAAACAGAGCATTTTCACCTGAATGATAAGAACTATAAGAGCAGGCCAAGAACATTTAAGGTGGAATGCTGCAATACGAAATGGGAACCAAGCAAGATTTTCAGGTCTTAATGTGCATTTACCTCCAATAAGACCATGTACTGTGATATAATTAGGTTTATTTGGGGGTTTTAAAACTGCTAAAATGTAAAATCATGGATATTTGTTATAGAGGTTATGCAGAGACATTTCTTTATTCTAAAAATCTCTTCAACATTCCAAGTTAAGCGGCGGAATTATAAGAAGCACAATTGATTTTATGCTTTTCTTTGGCATCATTTTTGTCTGCGGAGTTGTTGTTTTGCTCAAATCAACTGTATACGGTAAAATGTCAACTGAAAGTAGTTTCTCGTTGTAGCTGTGACTGTGCAGAGCATAGCTTGCCTGTTTGCTAACTGCAGTTGGAGATTTAGGACACTTCAACTGCCGCACAACAATTAATTTCCTCAACAGACAGACAGACAGAGGAGAGAAATGTATTGAGTTCACGTGTGTGTGATCTCAAAGTCTGTATCCGTGATAAATGTGAGCGTAGCTGCAGTTTTCCTGTTGTTTATCTGGTTTTCTACAACTGTTTAGTTGTTTTTTTTTTCCTTTTAGATGTCAGATACAAACTAATTATACAGTACAGTTGTATACTTCTGCATTTGTTATTAGTCTTTTTCACATTTAACTTGTGTTCTTTTAGCTTTTACAGGAGAAAATGTCATTACTTATAATTGACTCTCATGCGTTTTTGCCACTCACTGTTAAAATTGTGATGTCACCGGCATAACCTTTAAAAATATCATCATTCTCCAGGAAAAACACTATATCCATAAAAACAAATATAGATATTCAAAAGCCTTTTTGCTTTTTTAAGACAAAATTTGGTATCACTTTATAACAACTACACCTTATTTTGCCTTAACAAACCATGAGCAAAGACTTAATTCACAATGAACATATTGTTTATTAAGTGTGATTCAGGATTAGTAACTACTTAATTAAGGTTACGGTTTGAGGATAAGTTAAGTTACTAAGCCTGAATCATTCTTCATAAACTTGTTCAGTATGAATTAAGTCTTTGTTCATGCTTTATTGAGGCAGGAATAAATGTAGTTATTATAAAGTGTATTCCTTTTCTCCTCTCAACTCTCGTCATCTTTGTATTTGTATGATATTAACTTTATTAAAATGTTTTTGTTGTCATTACATTTCCAATATCCCAAATGCCACAGCACTGTATTTAACTTTGTTTTTGTAATAGAAAAAAACTAAAGACTTTGAGACCTTGAGCTCACTGTTTCTGGTCATTGCAGGCATTAAAAACTTTGAAAACAGTGCCTAGATATTAATTTTAGTATATTTTTTTCTACATTTGTATCTTGTTTGCTCAGAAAAAGGCTGAATTGTTTTTCTTGTCCAAGAACTGGGACTGGGCAATATGAGAACAAAGTTAATCATTCCTTTAGTTTGATACATTTTATTGTGTCTTATCAAAAGCAAATAAAATGTCTTTCAATATTAATTTCCTCAACAAAAACAGTACATACTTTTAATCAATTATTTACAACAAAAAACAGTCACATTTCTTTCTCCAGAGTCTGAACTCATGTGCTTTTACTGACAGAGGATTAGCTTCATATCGTTTGATTAAAAAGAGCCAAGCGGATTTACAATTTCAAATCTAGATCAAGATTCAAATTCAATTCATTTTGCCAAAAGCCCCGACACAGGCTGAATTATTTTACTCTGCGCTGCGTGATTCTTGTTGCAAAGTTAGAATGTTAAACACTTTCTCCATAACTTGGATCAGAAATGAGATCTTCACCTTTGAGTCAAGAGTTTTCTTAAAAAAGGAGTTGCACAACACGCTTTGGTGCAGAAAGAGTTAATCCCATGGACAAAGAACTAAATGTAGAAATCCAAAGAAAACATGGAGGAGGTTTGACCAAGAAGAACAAAATATAAAAAAGAATGATTTGAAGATAAATAGGATTGAACAAGGTCTGCTGGAACTAACCAGGGTTTTCCTTCAAAATGGGCCAAATGCAGTAACTCAAATGAGTAACTCAAACGAGTGGAGCTTTGAGACTGATGGAGAAGACTTTATTACATGAGTCTGACATGATACGGTTGTTATTCATGGGTTAATGAGCTACAAAAGAAAACCGTAACAAGAGACAAATTAGAGACCATGTGGCTGGTTTAAGCCAAAATGAGAATAGATGAAAACCCATGATTTTACACAGGGTTCACCCGGGTTGACCTCTGAGGCGATACGGGTCGCTCTCAAAGCCCTTTTTGACCATCTGAGGTGTGTATGAGGTGTGTTGTCTAGTGTAAGTGACAGTGGATAAACGCACCAGTCTGCTCCACGTGGAGGTCAGTATTACACAGTGAGTGAGGTGTGAGTTGCAGTGTGAGTTCAGTCTTTTTGACAGCTGAGTTTGGATGCGGCAGCAGGACCTCACTGCTGTGGGCTCGATGGAGCAGCTGGAGCACACAGCGACCGCTCAGGGCAGAACTCACGCTCTCGAAGGTGGGAGGAGAGAGGGGAGGAGACAGGTATTGCCAAAACATGTTCATGCTGATTATTATTATTCAAAGCAGTATGTTGTTAACGTTCATACTAAAGTATGTACAATATGACTGACAGTCCACTCTCTGTCCTGTCAGTTAATCACACCCTCGCGATCCTCCACATCCACCGCAGCAGCAGAACCATCAGCCGACCACCAAAGTCCCATTCACCTGAATGACATATTTCACTGAACTAAACACTGATCAAATTCTCTCCCTTTCATACATAGCTGACATCTTTACTGATTAAGTCTAAATGCCAAAATTCATCATCATTCTTCGCTCAATGGTTGGTTTTAAGTTTCTGAAATTCTAGAATTTACTACTTGAGTATACATTTACTAGGTCATATAGGCTAAAAACAAGAAGGGTTTTATCAATTCAGACCAATTATACAATAGGTTATTACATAAATATGAGTAAACATATAATGCCTTGGTTAATAGTGTTCTTATTTCAAAGCACTTAAATGCAGGTAAAGCAAAATAACTCAAACACACATAAATCAATCAAAATACAACTCTAAGACAATGATGATATACTATTCAAAACAACAAAACTGCTTTCTCACATCACTGATGTCCCTATTATCAGGATTCAAGCACCAAAGTTCATACATTTAATTTGATCATTCCTCTGTCCTCAGCTCCTCTTTTAATCCACAGACACCTGACACAATCCTTCTGACGCTGTAAAGTATTACTCTGATCATTTCCCAAAACATCCACAGGTCTTTTCAGGTGAACGAGAGAGAAACTAAAAAAGAGTTTATCTTCTTAATTAAAATGGTGCAAACCTCCTCTGGTGCTGCTCCCTGCCCTCCTGCTTCAGCCTTACTATTCACAGCTGAAAATATTTTTTACATCTGCTTTTTATTTTTTGACATTTCAGTATCATTCAAATTCAAACCAAATAATCTGTTTTCATTTTTTGGAATTTGTATATTTTTTGTATCATAAATTGGACAATTGACCATTTCTGAGTAAATAAAAGCGCCATTCGCTCTGTAAAAGTTTACAGTGACGGTAAAAACATCAGAGAAAGCCAGAGTGAGGACTTTAAAGCTCCCCCTGCAGCTCTCTTGTGTAAATACACAGCCACTTTTGTCTTCTTTTCCATAGAAATAAGGAAGTACAAGAAGAAGAAGTACCAATCAATTTTATTTATTTAAAGTGTGATTTTCATGTCGTTCTGGCAGTTTGGGGGCTTTAACTATAAGAGAAAATATTGAGACAAGTCATACCCTGAAAAAAACAAACAAACTTATAAGTTATATATAGTTATATCCAGCTAAAACTACTCAAACACAGTAAATGTTGTTTTTTAACCTCAAGCCATTTTATCTATCTTTTCGAATGCGACTAAATGTTTGGCATTTCATCCATAGCGTAGCTGTTTTTCTTTTTTTCTTTCTTTAATTTTCCTTTACATTGGTGACTGCGCTACACAAATGTATCACAATCAGATTAAGGTTAGGGTTAGGATTAGGTTTAGTTAAGGTTAAGGCTTTGGTTCAAATTGCCCTCGAATGAAACGCCAAATATTTATGCAGTCCCCATTCTGCACGGCAGCTCCTTCAGGAAGCCACACACACACTTGACCTCGCTGACCTCTGTCTTCATTGAGTTCTTTGTAGAGCTAATTTGAAAACACTTGGCTCTAATCCTCCCCCTCCCTCGCTCTCATTCTCTCTCTCCTCTGTCTCCTTTCTCTCTCTCTCTTTCGTGACGTTTACAAACTTCATTTCGGCTCAGTTCTCCTCGAGGATCTGGCAGCACTTTAAAGAGAGGTGTGATTTCAATGGTGCATCAATCCAGCCGTAATGAGACGGGACAATACACGGGATTTATCACAGAGCGGCTGGTGCTGTTAGTGTGAGCGAGCAAAACAGTCCAGGGAAAATAAAACGGTTTGAATAAGGTTACTTTTCTAAGCAACAACTTATGTGTATATGTATTATGATGGTAATTGAAAGGGTTGTTTTTAACCTTTAAACCTGCTCTTAAGTGTCTTCAGTTTGACGTCATGTTTTAGAACTAAAACTAAAATGCTTTTACAAAGAAAAACATCACTTTATCTCTGCCTTGGGAGATGCCATTTTGACTTAGCCGTGGCTCCATCTACTGGCTGTAGAAGCAATTACACACATGTAAATACATACCCACAATGCATTGCAGTAAAGAGTGGATCTGACGAAGTTGTAGTTATCGTGCAACCTGGCTCATGGTGTATCACTCTGAATTAGTTCTACACATTATCAATCTGGACAGGCCCCTGTTGATGTTGTTCGAGAAAATGCGTAACATCATGACGAACATTTGAACTGAAGGTCACAACGTCATAAAAGCGGAACAAGCCGAGAAATAAAAAAAATCCAGTTGAGAGAAAAGCACAGACTTCTTCCTCGTCCTCAAATGCACAAAGCACTTCTATGTGCACGATTTCAAAAGCAAAATAGTCCATAAATGTGTTGAAATAGGCCGATGTACATCTGTCGGCACCGCCATGTTAATTTAGGTTTGTCTATTTGACTTCCGCCCAAACCACAATGCTGTGCTGTGATTGGTCCAGCGCCCAGCGGCCGGTGCAGCCCCAACTGTGAAACACCACCCAGAGGAATTCTCAGAAGTTTGTGAACTCACAAATATTGCGAGAATTCATATGGCTGGACCAGTTTAGTTATCGTGATTAGATGGAAGAAATGTTCAGAGCGAGTCTGGAAATGATTTAAGGACTTAAAACAGCATCTCCAAGATTCTGGGATAAACGACGTCAGCATCATCTACATCACACATCGATGGAGTTCAGAACACAGTGTTGGAGGGAGAGGATAGTTGTTCTTTGCCAAGAAGAAGAGTCAAGGACAAGTGATGCTCTTGGACAGTCATCCATTTGCTAAATTCTTGTGACCGTTGTTTTATCTTTCTACTTGTTGCCTGTCAAGGCAACTGCTGCTGAGATTTTAGGCGTTACAATAACAAATCAAATTGAATTAAATGCTGTTTGTTACCAAGGAGCCATATACACCATTAATTATAACTATAGTGTTTGTATGTCTTTGCATATTCACCCCCAGACAATATTAACACAAATATACACGGTCAAATAGACCTTTATATGAAGTTATGTCTTTTTTGTTTTTAAGCTTTTGTAAACATCCGATTCATACTGTACACTTCAATTAGTTTTAATTAGGACCAGGGGAAAAAAGGATTATGAAAATGCAGGGATGATTTACTTTTGTGAGTGAAGAATTTGCCAAATGCTTTATTAGATACATTGCCATTTTCTTAATTAAGTTCATATTCCTATCATGAAAACCAAAAATTACAGTTAAAATTTCAATGAAAAGTTATAATCATACTTATTGTTTTATGAATTGCAATCAGTCTTTCCAAAAAAATGTAGTAATAGTGCATTTCTAAAAAAGATGACTAATCGTTTTGGTTATGACACAATAGTACAATAAAGTCTTAGTTTAAAGAAGACGTCTTTCATTTTATTATTCATCAGAAATATTTGGTTCGAAGTTCACCTTTTTTATTTAAGTGTTTCCAGTAAAAAAAAAAAAAAAAAAAAAAAAAAACAGTAGAGGGTAGAGATGGAATAAAAAAAATGTTTGCACTTCTTCTTCTCTGCCTCTCTGAACTTCTGTTATGTTGCACTGAATTATTCAAAAACACTGGAACACATCTTCAAAATGTTTATCTTAAAATCACACTAGATTCTAACAATAACGACATACATCTGCAGCTTTCAAATCTAGTCAAAGTCAGACGATGGTTTTGCGTAAATTTGGAAACAACCTTCCCATTCACGCACGACGAAAGTATTCCTCCTCAGTTATAATGTCCACTGTACCAAATCCCCAAACAACAATCCAGCAGCAGATCACATGCAAACCCCGTTAATCCTTGAAATAAAAGTGGCATGAGCGCAACAGAAGCCTACGCATTCTTCAGCCAGACACAAACTAGAAGGTCAAATCACACTCACGAGAAACTGTCCCATTACCAGAGCTGAGTAGAACAGCCAAAAAGAGTAACGTAACTTTAAAATAATGTCAGTCAAGTAGAAGTAAAAAGTACTGACCCAAATAATGACCAATGAGCAGTGGAGGAAAGAGTATACTGCAAAAGATTTACTCAAATACAAGTGCAAGTACTGCCAGAAATGTACTTCATGAAAAACACTCCTTTAACACAACTTTAGTAGCATTTTGGATCAATATTTAATGCAAAACCTGAAAAATGTACGTGTTGAAAGTGAATTAAGTTGTTTTAAATCAGAATCTGCATATTCTTTGAGCACTGGCCAATCAGAGCAGGCGCTGCAGTGACGTTAAGTGAGTTTGAAGGTTTAGAAAGAAGCAGATACAGAAATGAGACAACCGTGCACTGGGACTTTACAATTACATGGTTAGAATCAACTCAAATACTAATACAAGTTTAAAATCCACTCAATTAAACTCATGTAGGGTTGTCAAAAGTATACAGTACAAGTATAGGACTACTTCTTTTATAAAGTTTAATGTTGAAAATGCCCGTCTATTGTTAAAAACCTTGAAATAAAAGAGCATTTTCAATTGTCTTTGTGGTATCGAAGTCAGTATCGAGAATCAAGTAAATTTTCAAACTTTCCACCCCAGAGTAAGAGTAAAAGCTACTAATTGAGTCCTGAGAAACATTTCGGACAAAAATTGTGTTGATTTTATGATTTGATGAATTGATCCAATTGAACAGACAAAACAACTAATAATGTACAGATACTGGTATTTTCAAAAGATAATCTAGTAATTGAGTAATTCTGTCAACATGAAGCATATGTTAATTGTAAATTTAGTCACTATAGGAAGAGGAACCAATGTTCAAAGTGGTTGTTACTTCAAACTACAAATTACTGAAGTCAAAATAAAAAAATAAAAGTCTGAAAACTACACAGAGATGTACACTTTCTTTAAAAAGTTACTCAAGTAATTGTAACTGAGTAACTGTAACCTCAGCCCATTACAGCCGTATAAAAGTCACTAAACACTTCTTAATTCTGAAATCCACTTACCGGCTCGTCACTGGACTCGTAGTAATCATAATAGTCGGAATGGCTCGAGTCCGTGGCGAGGTTTGCGTAAAGCAGATAAGCCAATAAAAAAGTTATTCCCAATAGGTGCATGTTTATAAAGTCATCAAAGGATTTACGGTCCACGAACAAGAAGAGGGGGCTTTTAAAACAACCTCCCCGGCGCTTGCGCTCCCCTCGCCGTGTGCCAGTGCCGTCCGGACCGCTCGCTCATTTGCCCCGGCGCTGCGTGTGTGCGTCCGGATGAAAACGGAGAGGTGTCTGGCCGCTGTCCACCGCCGGAGTTCGTGGTCTCTCCGAATGCGCGCAGCCGCTGGAGGTGCTGTCTGTGCCTGTGGTGTCCGCTGAGGGCGCGCAGCGTGAATGAACCGGGGGTGAAAATGAATGAGCGGCGATGGAGAGACGCGAAGTGACGTAAACCGCGTGCGTAAAAGTGTCCAGAGTGACAGGGGAGCTGGAGGACTGTGAACGGGAGTGAGGCAGAATGTTTGAAAAGTGATGTGGTGTTTGGGAAAGTTCGTGCGTAATGGGGTTTTTCTTCTGACACCTGTCGTCCGCAAACAGAACTGCACTCGAATTTCTGGAGGATAAAGAGTCAATAAAGAGCCAGTAGTGTCCACACATGTCCGCTACGACTAAAGGTAAATAAATGTATTGTAAAAGTAGTACTTGGTGAATAAATGAGACCTCTGTGTGCTGTCTGTATCTAATAATCAAGTGTTTTATGTCTCGCTCTGATCGGCTGCTCTTGGGTGGTCCGCCCTCTTTCACCTGCTTGTCTTCAAATGTTATTGCTTTGTCAAGATGTTCCACAATATGGCATTTAAGTCTATATGACAGAGTAGACGACACATTTCACTAAAAGGTACCGTGAGCAGGATTATATTTACCAAACATTTTGCTCATTTGTCTCCCGTTTGACAGTTTTTACAATGATTGTAATGTTACTTCCTGCTTAAACATGGATGACAAACATTTTGAAAACAAAGGCCAAAATCTACATAAATTACACAATAGTTATGATTGGACAACTATTAATATTTAATAACACCTTTATTTTGTTAAACGTCCGTTTAAACTGTCAAAAGAAAAAAAGTGTCCGTTTAGTGTAAATTGTCTCTATATTTTCAACGACACGTCGCTTTTTGGTGATATTTGATATTTGAAGTTTTGAGAACTCAACACTACTTCCTGTAATTTTAAACTTTGATTTTACAAATTTTCTTCACAAAGTGCATCTTCACAAATGTAAAACTATGGTAAATGTTTACCACAGGTGCCCTCCCACCAAACTAAGTCAGAATTAGAAAATCATGAGAACCTGTCATAGACTTTAAGCTTGTCAGCCTTAATTTATTTGTGGACAATAGAGGGCAGCAATAGGATTTGATTCACAGATTTGTTGAAAGATGAGCAGACAGATGACAGATATAGACTACTATTAATGATGCCTTTAAAAAGGCACTCCCTTTCTGTCTGCGCGCCAGTTTGTAAGTGTAAGTAGTAAGTATAAGTGACTATAAGTGCTGCACTTTCGGTCCCATAAGAATTCTCCAATAGAGTGCCCATATATTTTATTAAACTTGGTCTGACAGGGGCCTACAGCTTTCACAAAGGATCATGCGGTTCATGTTTCTGTGGGCAGTGCTAACCCGCATTAAGGAAGTAAGGGGTGTGGTCAGGTGAGAGAAGAACTTTAGAGGTTCTCCAGGTGAAATCACACCATTCTGAATTTTAAAGGTCCCATATTCTGCTACTTTCCCCTTTACACAGTCTATTCTAAGGGCTTTGTTGATAAATGTTTGCGTTGTGCAATATCCATAACATAACAGTTTCCAAAAAACACCCATTTCTTGGACTGGCCCCCCTCCTTGCAAAAGCAAACGGCTCACTCTGAGATCTGACCCCCCCGAACAGAGAGCAGCCTGCTCCCCCGCCCAACCCGCGAGCCTCCCCCGCCCAACTCGTGCCGTAGCCTAGAGCGGAGATAGTGCGCATGCGCCGTGTGCTCCGGTAAACAGCGATACACAAACACAGGAATAAACCTTTTATCCGTCCTGACGGTGCGTCGTGCTGAGTCCTACGTCCTGGATCTGACCTGGAGTTTGACGTGCTCCAGTACCTCGACGACAGACGTTGCCGTTTGGTAAATAACAAGCTAACTCTTCGATCTGTCGTATCCATCGTGTAATTACTGTGTAGCATTAGCATTAGCTGATTTTATTCTGCGGCTGCGCGCTTCCTGGAGGCGTGGCTTAAACACCGCGTCATCCTTGTGAAGCGCGTCATCCTTGTGAGGAGCCCCCGTCTGCTGCTCAGCCGAGGGGGGCGGAAACATGCGGGAATCAATCAAAAAACCACTTTGGGCACAACATACGAGGCCCAAATAGCACTGTAGGAAGGTTAAAACCTCTGAAAAGTCGATTTTGCATGTTATGGGACCTATAACAGTGAGTTAGTGAAAATATATGAGAGTCAATGCTCTAAAAAGCTCAAAACACAACTAAAAAGTCTGAAAACAAATATAAAAGTCTACAACTACAACAAGTATTTAGTTTGAACCTAAAAAAAGAATAATAATAAAAAAAAAGATGAAAATCATGTAAACATAATGTAAAATCAAATTAACAACAGAACACTTCAGCTACGCTCACATTTATCACTGACACAGACTTTGGGATCACACACAGTTGAACTCTTACCATTCTCTCCATGAAAAACATGTGTTTCTGAGCCATTGTTGAGGGAATGAATTGTTGTGCGGCAGTTGAAGTGTCCTAAATCTCCAACGACTGTTAACAAACAAGGTAGAAAGCGATAATAAGGCCAAATAAAAGCAATTTTATAAGGTTTGTTGCTTATAATTCTGCTGCTCAAGTCAAATGTTGAGGAGCAATTTTTGATTGAAATAATGTCTATACGTCACCTCCATTCCAAAGAAAATTCCAGCGAAGTTGCACGCTTTACAGTGAAGTTTTGGCAAAACTAACATTGGACTCCACAGCTCTGCAAAGCCTCAGAAATATTTGTCTGTCAGAGTCTCGACTGCCATCCGACCTGGACTGACAGCTTTATATTTATTCGCCCTATTTGTTGCCTGTAAAAAAAAAAAGTAAACCTCTTTCCAAATCTAATCTCACAATTGCAAAATTCATGGCGCACATTTGGGTTGCCACGACGACCCCGGCACAGGAGCAGAAACACTGAGCTTTGCAGGGGGCGACTTCACAAAGACTCAAGTATGTGTCAGGAGACTGTAGAATGGTCCAGTACTCCAGCAAAGAGTGATTTTCCAAAGTGGATTTAGGGTTTTGTGAAACTATTGTGTTCCTATTCTGTTTTAGTAGTTAAATTATTATTGTCTGCAGTATAACGTTTTATTGGTTTCAAGTGTTGGAAATGGTCGCTTTTATTGCAAGTTGAACATCACAGTGTTAATGTGGTTAGATTTCTAGAAAGAAGAAAGTTTTACTTGTCTTTATCTAAAATAAATGTCATGAAAGTTTCTCTGCAAAGTTAAAGGTCACATATTCCGCTGCAGTGACTTTTTTATGCTTTAAACCAGGTCCTAACAATGTTCCATCATCAAAAACATCAGCAGCATTCAGTTTCATTCACGGTGTTTTGAGGAATGTTTATTTGAAAATCCATCTCCCTCTGAGCATCAAAAACACATGATGATGATGATGATGATGATGATTTTTATTTATAGAGTGCTTTTCCACCTAACAGGCACTCAAAGCGCTTTACATCTTGGTGAACTTCAGTGATTTTCGGACGTATTTTCAGACTTCAGACGTCGCTTCATATCATAGAATGAATAAGAAAAATGGTGAAAAAATTGTGTCAGTTGTCTGTAAATTGTCCCTGTATTTTCAATGGCACATGTCGCTTTTTGATGACATCACGGGGTGATTTCGAACTCAGCTCTACTTCCTATAATTCAAAAACTTAATTTTTCTAAATTTCCTCACAAACTGCAACTTCACATATGATAAATAATTGCCGCTGGTGATATCCCTTCAAACTTAGCCATAATTAGAACATTCATACAGACTTTAAATGACAAATTAAGGCTATAACTGACATAACCATATGGCCATTTTTAATCTTTTCTGACCATTCAAAAATGTCAAGGCCCAACAAATAATGGAAAGCCCAGACCACTTCCTCTCTTGAACCGTTTCCCCTCTGGTCGATGGTTGAAAATGCCCTGGAACAGAATCAGAGCATCCTTTATGTCTGAATCCATAACAAAGATGAAACGAATGCTCTTTTATAGCTCAGAGCAATGGTGCTGCAATTTGTTTGACTTTTTCTTGACTTTCCAGTGAATTGTTGGATATGTTTAAACTGGAATGTGTCCAGTATGAACTTAAAGTGCGTATGACAGGTTTTTATAATTTTCAAATTTTGATTTTATATGGTGTATTACCTGTTGTAAATATAAATTATCAAGTAGCTGTTTATGGAGAAAAATGGAAAAACCTGTTGAAAGTTATAGGAAGTAAACAACTTGATGACATCACACCAGGGAGACAAAGGTTATGCATCATTCACACCAAAGATAGTATTTTTTTTTTACCCTTTTAAACATTGATTCAACAAAATAAAGGTGTACACATGTATCTTTCTTTGTCCAAAAAAAAAAAAAATCTGTGACTTTAGATGAGTTTTTGCCCAATGTTTAAGATGGTCGCTTGGTAATTTCCTACAGTGATGTCATAACTTACAACAAGGACGCGAAATAAAAAACCTAAAGAATAGCTAAACTGGGATAAAATGTTTTTTTTAGCAAACATTGAAATATATTTATCTTAACTGCATTTTAGTTAAATGAGTAGTCAGACCACTGTGATCTAGTTAATTATTTTAAAGTATTTCACATCCTTGAAGTAAAATCATAAAACAGTTGTCTATGTGAACATTTCCTGGCAGCTGTTTGTGACGGGGGCTTTAGTATTCTGAATTTGGAATATTCTCAGTACATGTATTTTTAAAGTTGTAAACATTTTTCAAGTTGTCCATCGTTATTTAATGTAAACATCTGCCTAAAATGGATCACAATAAAATGATGTGGATACAACTAGAAGAGATTTGAAAGCAATTCTCAGCAATAGGGAAGAACGTCCATTTGTAATACTTGAGTCTCACTGGGGCAAAGAGAGTCAGTTTGAGTCTGTCACACAAACATTTGTCACTTAAACGTCTGTGAGACTCTCGGATCACTGTGGGAACTCTGCACAACGGACGTGGACAACAATGAATGAGTGTGTGTGTGTGTGTGTGTGTGTGTGTGTGTGTGTGTGTGTGTGTGTGTGTGTGTGTGTGTGTGTGTGTGTGTGTGTGTGTGTGTGTGTGTGTGTGTGTGTGTGTGTGTGTGTGTGTGTGTGTGTGTGTGTGTGTGTGTGTGTGTGTGTGTGTGTGTGTGTGTGTGTGTGTGTGTGTGTGTGAGAGATAGAGAGAGACAGAGACACAGAGAGAGACAGAGACAAACAGAGAAAAAGAAAGATGGAGACACAGAGCAAGAGAGAGAGAGAGAAAGAGAGACACAGAGAGAGAAAGAGAGACACAGAGAGAGAAAGAGAGACACAGAGAGAGAGAAAGAGAGACACAGAGAGAGAGAGTGGCAGATAGAGAAACACAGAGAGAGAGTGTGACAGAGAGAGAGAGACTGAGACAAATAGAGAGACAGAGAGAGATGGAGACACAGAGCGAGAGAGAGAGAGAGGGACAGACAGAGAGACACACAGAGAGAGAGAGAGAGAGAGAGAGGGACAGACAGAGAGACACAGAGAGAGAGAGGGACAGACAGAGAGACACAGAGAGAGAGAGAGAGAGAATGACACAGTGACAGAGAGAGAGAGACAGAGAGACACAGAGAGAAAGAGAGAGAGAGAGAGAGAATGACACAGTGACAGAGAGACAGAGAGAGAGAGGGACAGACAGAGAGACACACAGAGAGAGAGAGAGAGAGAATGACCCAGTGACAGAGAGAGAGAGACAGAGAGACACAGAGAGAAAGAGAGAGAGAGAGAGAATGACACAGTGACAGAGAGACAGAGAGAAAGAGGGACAGACAGAGAGACACAGAGAGAGAGAGAGAGAGAATGACACAGTGACAGAGAGACAGAGAGAGAGAAAGACAGACAGAGAACTAAAGATAGAGAAGAGACACAGAGAGAGGGAGACAGACAGACAGACAGTAAAAGAGAGACAGAGAACAAACCTGATTACCTTGATTCATCACAGAATGCCCGATTTAACTGAAACTAAGTGGGTTCAAGCTTTCTTGTTATAAAATGCCCTGCAGTTTGATTTTGAGTTTACTTTTATCAGACGGGGAACACAGAGGAATAAATTAAGAAAAAGTCAGAGGGCCTGCTGCCTCTTTAAGAGTTTAATGTCCCACTATTTTATGTCATGTCATTTTCTGTATTCTATCAGCAATCCTGATGATGTTTGAGCAAAATGGTTCATTCCAACTTGCTGTGTCAGGACAGACGATGCACACAAAATACACACGACGACAGAAAGAAATAAGTTGATACAAATAAAACAATCATGTATGACAAAACAGCAGTGAGACACTGATTTAGTCTTATTTTTTGCACGTAAACATGTCCTTTTAAGGTGAGCGTGTCAGCCTGTGTGATCTGTTTAAGCCGACACGCTGCACAGATGTGTCTTTCTGCTCCGCTGGTCCTGCTCTAACCAATGAAGTCCTGGTGTCAGAACAAAGAGCTTATCTGAGCAGAGCAGGTTTCCCGCGGCCACTGTGCGTTTGTGGACGTTACTCATTCATCAAACCACCGACGTTTAACCCAGACTTTATCGATCCAGAAGGGAATGATCAGCGCAGTTCAAGACAAGAAACACCTTTATAGACTCTACAAAATGTAAATGTGCTGCAGAAAAAAAAACAAATCTGAGAAATATCGACCGAGAAATTTGGACGTTTAACTAAAATGCAGTTAAGGTAAATATATTTCAAATTCTGCTTAAATATTTACAAAGTACAAATACCCCCAATTTAGCCATTTTTTAGTTTGGTTGTTTTTTTGTTTTGTTTTTTCACTTCCTGGTTGTAAATGATGATATCACAGCAGGAAATGATCAAGAAACCATCCTGTACACTGCACCAAAACTCATCTAATGTCAGAGATTTTTTTATTTGACAAAAAAATACATGTGACACCTTTATTTTGTTGAATCACTGTTTAAAGGCTCCAAAAAGTAGTTTATTTTGTGTAAATTATGTATAACCTTTGGCTCCCCGGTGTGATGTCATCAGTTTGTTTACTTCCTGTAAATTTTTCAACTTTTCTTCACAAACAGCTGCATAACTGGAGTAAAGCTATAATTTATATTTACAACAGGTATTAACACACTGAAAAAATGAGAAAATCATAAAAACCTGTCATATGCACTTTAAAGACATTTGAATAGTATACATTATTTATGCCATATTAAAGCTGGAACACTTGATTTTATTATTTTATTTTATTTTATTTGTTTGTACATTAGTGATTTCATTAATTTTCCCCAGAGAGTACATTGTAAAAGCAGCACTTCCTGACAAAAATCTTCCCACTGCACACCATCTGCATTTAATAATAAGATATTTTAGGTTTTGTCGACTGGAAGGACTTTCACTTCACTGTCTGAAAAAAGCTGTTTTAAAGCTGAGCCCAAACCTTAAAATTTGGGATTAGTGAGAGCAAAAAACTACAGTTAAACACATTTAAATACCTACTTCCAGTTTTGCAGTGTGAAATTTAGCTACCTCAGCTTTAATAGTCAAGTAACTATATTGTTATTTATTTAAATTGCCTTTTTGTTGTTTGCTGTGATTTGTTATTTATCTGCTATATTCATATTCATGCATTTTGCCTCAATAAGAAATATGTTTATCGAAACCATATTATCTCGAAGTAAGTGAACTTTTTTTTTTTTATCATGGATTATTTCTAGCTAAAATGTTTCCCATCCAAAACCAACACTCTTGCAACAGAAATACAGCTGACATTTACTGTAGTTATACATTCATAAACCACAATCAAAGGTGCTTGGTGCTATTGTTCGTTGTTGTTATTCCATGCATTTTTGCGTAATCTGGGTTCAGAGCAGCACTCAACATCTGCAGCCGAAGCAGAAGAATGAACTCCACAACATGAGGCGAAAACAAGGCTTGGAGACAGTTTCTTGGACTGGTCCTGAGGTTTTGCACAACGATAAAGACAGACATATTTATTCAGCTGACGGATCGGACGCTGCATTCAAACAGTGTCATGTTGCCCTTGGAGAGATTCACTGAAATACTGAGTTTGGAGTAAATCAAGAGGTTAGATAGACACGCAGAAAGCATTCATTCTCATTCATTCAACAAATTAAATGAAAAATAGATCAGTTCTATAAACTAACACCAGATCTAAACTGGGAATGGAACTGGACAATCCGAGCTCTAAATGAGGCTAAACCAGGTCTTATAACAAACCACTGCCACATTAGTCCTGAGACATTTAAAGTTTCATTCAAGGAAGAGCAAGAATGTGAATAGAATGTGCAAAAAAATCACTAAAACGTCACTAAAACCGAGTTGTCCATGTACCATTAAAGGAGCATGGCATACAGTACCACAGTTTGAGAAACACAACTCCATATTGAAAATGATCACTTCTAATAAAACTAAGAGCATTACTACAAAGGCAAAAAATAATAATAATAATTATAACAAACTAGGGGTGCACGGTGGCAGAGCGGCTAGAGCTTCTGCCTCTCAAGAAGGAGATCGTGGGTTCGAATACATCACACGATGTCTCTGGGTGGAGTCTGCATGTCCTCCCCGTGTTACCGTGGGTTCTCTCCGGGTTCTCCGGCTTCCTCCCACCGTCCAAAGACATGACTGTGTAGGTTAATTGACAACTCTAAATTGTCCCTAGTGAATGAATGTGAGAGTGAATGGTTGCCTGTCATGTCTGTCTCTCTGTGTTTGCTGCGACGAGTTGGCCACTGTCCAGGGTGTACCCCGCCTAAGGCCCAAAGTCACTGGGATAGGCTCCAGTCACCCGCGACCCCTAACGGGAATAAGCGGAAGAAAATGAATGAATAACAAACTATGAATTTAAGGTGAGACACTACAGACAAAACTCTCTTGTTTTTTGGTCAGTTTGCTCTCTCAACATATTGACTTTTATGTGGAAACAAAAACTTCAAATCCAGTCTCCTATTCTTTCATTTAATCCACTTCATCAACAGATTTCTCTGGGACATTGTAACTTCAAAGGCCATTTTCTTAAAATGCATTTTTCTCCCCTCGGAACATAAAGATCACTGTTTAAAGGAGCTCCCACACACATCAAACTTTGCAATCTTGGACTCAACAAGATTTTGACAAAACATACTGAAAGATTTTTTTTAATATATAATTCTAAAACTGATTTATTGAAGTTTGAAGTAAAAAAAAGAGACGAACTAGCAAATTACTGAAAATTGTCCTAATCCAAAATCCCCTCAGTAATTTTTATGGAATTAATATGTGTACAAAATTAACCAAAACCTTGGTTCTATCCATTTTTTGTATTTATATGTCCCAAATATGTGTATTTTTGGTCATTTTTACACATAAAACTTATAATATATATATTTTTAACTACAGGATAAGTTTCAAATTGATATCTTTAAATTTAAGATTTTTTCCTATTCACCTGCAGTGTCTTACCTAAAAAAAAAGCACAATAAAATTTGGTAAAATATTCCCCCAAAATGACAATATCTTATTATAGTATAATATTAAAAATGTGATCCTCAAGACACAGTGCAATACACTTTGTGAACTTATACATGTAACTAAAATATGTAAACTGTCTTAAAAACAAGTGTTGAAACCAAATGTTTTGATAAAAATGACTCCCAAAAGCAACAGAAGGAGGAAAGACTCCCAGGCAATGGGAAAACACCGTCTGCCTCAACGTCTAAAAGGTCAAGGGTCATGATGGGGTCATCGACTGGTTCACTGTGGAAACAAAACTCAGATAGCAAAAGACAATTGATTTCTGTCAACTGGAACCTACCTGGACGACAAATAGATTACACCGACAAAACTCTGGAGAGAGCAACAGCAGCTTTAGTCTGCTCTTATTCATCTCGGTGCTTCATGCTCGGTCCCTTTGCCAAATTTCTGTTGTTAGTTTGTTTTCAGTCGTATGATCAATGCTTGAATGCACATGAAATATTTTTGCTTCATTAGCCGAAGGTAAGGCTAATGTTGTTGAACTAAAAGGCCCATTTCAGATATCAAGGTCCCACTTCAACCAGAAACTTGTCCAATCTGCTCTTAATCTGCTGTTTTATTCTTCCATTTAATCCACTTCATCCACAGATTTCTATGGGACATTGTAACTTCAAAGGCCGTCTTAAAATGCATTTTAAGACAATGATCATGACCACTGACCTTTTAGACGTTGAAGCAGACGGTGTTTTTCCATTGCCTTGGAGTTTTTCCTTGTTCTGTTTTTTTTTGGAGTCATTTTTCTCAAAACATTTGGTTATGTCCCACTTGTTTTTAAGACAATTTGCATATTTTAGTTTACATATATTAGTTTACAAATAAAGTGTATTGCACTGTATCTTGAGGATCACATTTTCATTATTTTACTATAATAAGATATTGTCATTTTGAGGAATATTTTACCAAATTTTATTGTGCTATTTTTAAGGTGGGACACTAGAGGTGAATTGGAAAAAATCTTAAATTTAAAGATATCAAGTTTTTCATCATGTGATGTTTTTATACAGAAAGAAGGCAATGTATGTGTAAAAATTGACCAAAATACACATATTTGGGTCATTTAAAAAAACAGAACACAGACAGGACACAGAACCAGGTTTACATTTTCTGTTTTTTTTTTTTTGGTTGATTTAGTTACAAAAAAATGTACTGAGGGGATTTTGGATTTCTTATTGAGTTTTTAAGTAAACTAGATTAGACTGAAGGCTATGGAACTTCAAGTCTCACTCATGATGCAACGGGCTGTGGCAACAAAAAAAAAACGAGTTAATTTTGGTTTCAAATATTAGGCTTGTGTAGTGTTACAGAATGTATTTGTCATGAAGGACAAGAATTGCGTGATTATTTGTCTTCTCTACTTGAAGTTGTTCACCCGGCCCGGAGGAAATCTAGAGGTAACCGGTAGCTATTAAAACAGCCCTTATTGTCTTTTGAACGTGAGAAAACAAATCCTCGAGTGGATGTTTTTTCTGATGGCTTTTTTATGGAAGTTTATTGCAATTGAATAAGCTTCTGTGCAATGCAGTATTAAATAATACCTCATTAAAAAAAAAAGTTTCTAAATTTATGAAAAAAAAGTTTCTATTTTAATGAGAAACATTTCTGTTTTTATAAGAATTTATACAGCACTAGGCCTATACAACATAAAAAAGCATAAAATAGAACACCAAGATATCCTGTCCAGCACTAAATGTCTGGGAGAACAGGTGGGTTTTCAGTCTAGAGCAGGGGTGTCTAAACTTTTTCCATTGAGGGCCGCATATTGAAATATAGTCCAAGCGGAGGGCCACAAATCAATCATGAAATATTCAAAAAAGCTGCATTTATCTGATGTTTTAAGTACCACCACTACCACTCTACATTCAGTCTCAATGTCTTAATATCAGGTCTGTATTGCAGCAAAATTATAGTTATTTAGGTTAGAATTGTAGAAAATCTGAAATTTGCTGTAAAAAGTACTTCTCAGGACAATGTGGGCCAGTTCACCAGGAAGCCTAAGGGCCAAGAAAAATTGGTCTGAGGGCCGCATTTGGCCCCTGGGCCTTAGTTTGGACATGACTCAGAAACGACGTCTGTAATAGTCTTATGCATTTGTTTCCATATACTTCCTCTAACTCTCCTCACAATTAGCTTTTAGCCCTTTTGAAACTGCACCTTGACAGAGAGTCACATGTCTGGGATAGTGTCAAGCGGTTATTTTCCCCATGATTCATAGTGTACGATATTCCTAATTGATCAAAACTAGCTTCTACACTAGTTCTTCCCAAACAAAGTGTGTGTATATTATGCACAGATTATATACATTACAAACCCAGTGTCTTTCCATTAAGTTGCTTCTATCAGTGTGTAATGTAAAGAGATACACTGTACGATTTTTACCGTCTTATAAGCTTCATGGATGTCACACTGCAAGACATAATGAATTAAAAGTTGTAAGACAGAGCTGTCACATTGTCCAATGAATCATACAATCAATCGTAGCTACGGTAAAAGTTTATCTGAACAAATATCAGGGTCAGGTCCCGTGTGGGAAAGTTATCGCAGCTGTACCTGTTAGCGGCGGCTAGCGCGACATGCTAGCGGTGTTTTCGTGTTTGTAAAATTGGTTAAATAAAAGACAAATGAGAAGATAAGGTCCCGTTTGTGGCCAGGCTCTACTGCTGATAGTTTGCGGCGCGTTTGTGTTTACATTTTTGACAAAGATTGATCGTAGACGCAGCGATAGGAGGCTCACTCTACGACCAAGATCCAAAATATCAAACATGTTTCATATGAATCGTAACTCGTCTTTGGTCGTATGACGGTTTGTCCCCGTCACACTCTGAGATCTACAACCATGATTCTGAGCTACGACTCAAGATTCTTCCCACGATCAGAAATCATACGTGGCAGACGGTCAAAATTGTGCAGTGGACACCCGGCTTTAACTAGAATAAATAAAAATTGGGTACAGGCCCTTTAATCTATCTTTATTTTGTTGTTGTTTTAGTGCAAGATCAAAGGAGCTGAGAGCATCACAATCAGAAACATTGTCCATCATAAACATAAACATCTTGGATCACTTTGGAGTCCACTTTGTCGTACGAGGGTTAAACTTTATTTTTCACAAAGCAGCTGCAGTAGCTTTAATCGTTCTAGAAAGTCTAATATTCTAATTTGTTTTCCTTGTCATGCTTCTCTCTCAAACCAGTCTCATGGCCCGGGTTATGTCAACAAGTCCTGCGCTCAACATTGACCCTTCACTTTGGCAATTAATAGATCCCATAGCCGCTGCAGGAGAACATCCAAACAGTAACAGACTGGACCCCCCACAGGCACGGGTCAAGGCTGCCCCCTCGCCCCCCCACTCTTTGTCTAAATGTCTCTAAATGTGCAGAATGTGACCTCTCTGTGCACACAATGTTTATATGCGTTCACCAAATTGGATTGCTACGCTTTTTTGCCCGTGCACTTGCAGAGGTCTGAGGAATTTGAGCTGGTATGAAAATAATTGCTCCACTTAGGCTAAGTTTGACACGCTAACGAGTGTCGTGTTTGTGGGGTTTCGGACACGTAACACGATATGTTCAAGTGTTTGGGTGCAAATTTGTTATAACTAATTGGACAACTTGGGGTGGCAACAAGTCAACTTTGAACCAGTGCAGCTAAGAAGGAGAACGTATTCTGTATGTTTTATTATCATTATTTGGGACGTCTGATTTGAGATAATAATGGGTTATGCTGTTAATTCAATCAGTTCTTTGCCATATGCCACTTTCGGTAACTTAGAAACATGAAAATATTTAGAAATACTCTTGAACAATTATGCACTTTGACTAAGTGGCAACATGTGTGTCAACAAAGCAACAAGAAAATTATTTGTGATGAAAACAAGCTTTAATTGTTCTCACTGATGTGGAGAAATGTGTCCTCTGCATTTGATCCATTCTTAATTTCTCTGGGGATTTAAAACCTGTGAAGTGATCTGAGCCCCAGATCTAGGTTAGGAGTAAAGCTGAGGAATAAGCATTGCATGTTCTAGATTTGCAGGAAGCCCACCCTGACACAAGGAGAATATGCAAACTCCATAACGCTCAGCCGCACTTAATCACCACAAACAACCATTACTGGTAGTAATGCACTTTTTCGGGGAAGACAGTATTAATGGAGCAGTACCTGATTTTTTTTTTTTGAGACCTAAAAAACAGAGCTAGTTAATGTTAAAGTCTTTACATCAGTCAAATGTATCAGTCTCCTACCCAATGCTGTCCCAGCATCCTAAATATTCACCACAACAAACATTAGCAAGCTAACAATGCACTTCTAGTTCCTCGTAGAATAAAACGCTCAATAAATAGATGCAGAAAAGGCGCTGTGGTTTAATTTCCGCTCGAATAGATGCTTTAACAATATAAATCTGTGCTGTGGCAGATTTTATTTCAATATCGAGTAAATGAACTAGTTCAGTTTGTTGCGTTTTTAAAAAAATCAGCTACAGCGCCTTTATTCTATAACAAAAATATATTAAAGACATTGTTGATTATTATTTTACATTTTGTTCATTGTAAATTGGAATATTGATTAAAATGTCTATAAAGACATGGAGACGTGGTTCAAAACTCAATTAAATTCAATTCAATTTATTTTTGTAGCGTCCAAAATCACAACAACAGTTGCCTCGATGGGCCACAGGTAGAAAGCAATTCAATTTAACAATGTTCAAGAGAATCAGCAAATGGACAACACCCCCTGTCCTTGACCCTCCTTCACGATAAAGAAAAACACAAGCCTTGGGGAGACCCACAGTGAAGGAGAGATCCTGCTCCCATGGACGGACAGACTGCAGATGGTCCAGGACTGACACCTCCACTTGGACCAGAACCACTCAGACGGAGGGAAGGTGGCTCATCCAGTGAGAGAGAGTTCCTCCAGGCAGATGAGGAACAGAGCAGGTGCCTTGGTCTAATGCAGGGTGTCCAAAGTGGGGCCCGCGGAGCAAACATGGCCCTCCAGGGGGCTAATTTGGCCCACAAAGGGTGGCGAGAAAGGGATATCTATTTGATTAAATTTAGTGCTGAAATGTTACAGTTGTTGCAAAGGAGACCAAAAATAAGTCTATTCCCTTGAAAACAGGTTAGTAAAAAACTATTAAATCATCCTCTCTTTGCAAATAAACTTTTTCACCGCAGCACAAAATTGGGTTTGACCCTTGTTGTGCTAATACGTATTCATTTGGGGTCACAGAGGCAAAAATGTACTAATTTTGGCCCGCAGAGGAAAAAAGTTTGCACACTGAGTTACGTTGAGAAAACAGCTCGATGCTGCTGCCCGACTTCCACACCTGACGTCACCTGCTGTGAGACGAAAATCAGCTGTTCTGTCAATATATCGGGTTTACTGTTATTGTGCATGTCATAAGAGCAATGGATTTGAGAAATACCCGAAAATACTGTTTAAGTAATTAATGATGTAACATCAGCTTTCCAAAACATTTAACATTGCTTTTGAGAATATTACTTGTTAGCTTGATTAAACACTGTTTAATAGAGCAAACTTTTAATGAAAACCCTGACTTTGAGATAAAAGCATATGAACACAAACAGATCAGAACCTTGACATGTCGTCTCAGAAACACAAGCACTCGAGGATCGCATGAACACAGCATAAGGACCAAAGTTGATCTGTTTGATTAATCATTTCTTGCACCTCACTCTGTCCTGGTTGAAAAACTTGGGACAGTACTTTTTCAAATTAAAGAAAAATGTCCAGACATATTTAACAATGCTTGATCTCTTAATACTGTGATAGAATTACAACTTTGAAGGATTGTTTTAATCAGCAGCTGCATATTTCCAATCCAAACCAGTGTCTGGCTTCTTTTAAAATGTCACTTTTTTGGAAGAGAACATTCTGTGTTTGACGTAAATGTTTAAGTTGTGTAGAGTGTTTTAAGACTCTGCACGTGCCTCAGCTCTTTTTACTGAGAACCAGTTCATGTTCTCTACGTTTTAGTGAAATGTACAGTTTAACCTAGAGACTTTACGCCATTTTAGATCAATACGGTTTAAAACTCCTGTCATAGGCAAGTTTTTGTGACGCAGCCCAAGAAATTATTCATTTTTGATCCATTTAATATGTAAGCTTTTTGGTTTAAAACAGTAATTACGCTGCCAGAAAAGAGCTGCTTAAGAGGTTCTTATTTTGTCCTTATATGGCCTTTGGTTGTACATCTTTACTACCCAAAAAGCCCAAAACAACTCCAGCTGGAAACATGGATGTGACACAGCAACAACAGGAAAAACTCCAGGAATCCCAGGAATTCTCTGACAATTGAACGCATCACCGTGAGCGGCGTGTGGCTGGACGTGTGGACGCAGGACCAGCGCGAAATTCCACGGAGAGCTGTCGGTGATGCCTTCAGGGAATGTCGTCCAAGGGTTTTGTCCTGTTTTGTCACAACGTTTGAAAGACTGAGGCGTAAAAGAGGAATGCGCTCCGACAAACAACACCTGTTAAAGGAGACACCTGCTGCCCCCAAAACAAGCAAACATCGCCCCAGAGGCCCCAGAGAAACGGCACAGGAAAAGAAACAATCCCTCATCCTAATCTAATGCATGAAATGTTCAGATGTTGGTAAGGTTTGCTATATTCCTCCAAAACATGTTAACAATACTAGAGCGACCTTATTTCCTGATGTTTTTGCGTCATCGTACAGACACAATGGGCAAAAGTGAAAAACAGAGAGGTTTTTCCAAATGAGCAATGTGAAAATGCACCTTTTATCAGAGTTTCAGTTATGTGTCAGCAATTTCATAATTAATTCAAATCAAAATCGCAAGGAGCATTTAAAATCTAATTATATTCAAACCCACAAAGCAAGAGACATAACAATAAGGTTAGGTTTTCTTAGGATGGGGGGGAGAAAGAGAGAAAGAAAGAAAGAAAGAAAGAAAGAAAGAAAGAGAGAGAGAAAAAGAGAGAGAAAGAGTGAGAGAGAGAAAGAAAGAGAGAGAGAAAAGAGGAAGAGAAAGAGAGAAAGAGAGAAAGAGAGAAAGAAAGAAAGAAAGAAAGAAAGAAAGAAAGAAAGAAAGAAAGAAAGAAAGAAAGAAAGAAAGAAAGAAAGAAAGAAAGAAAGAGGGAGAAGGAGAGTGAAAATATAAATGAAAAGGGGTTTCATATGTTGCTTGTTTTTCTTTCTTTTTGGTGAGACTTTCCCCCAAAAATACAACATCTTGCCGTTCACATTTCTTATTATTAGTTGAAGGATGACTCTGAGATGACCCCAGCGTTTGTGGAACTGAAACCATTTGAACAATGAACGGGATAATGCTGCCCTCTGGTGGTTACTATCTGCCATTAAATAAGCCAGCCTTTCAGACTGTGCAGTTTGCGTAGAAAATATTGGTAATAGTCAGTAATTGGTAATAAATGCATGGAACAACAAAGTAATGTATGAGTGAAATGTTTTACTAAATTAAAATTTCTTGACCAAAACACAGTCGGACAAGTCAACGCAGGGACAGCTATGAAAAAGAAAAGAAACAAGTGAAATCATTTTTACGGTACAGTGATCCCTCGCTCTATCGCGTTTCATCTTTCACGGCTTCGCTGCTTCACGGATTTTTTTTACAGTGCGGATATTTTTACAGTTCGGATATTTTTACAGTGCATCCACTGAACTTCAGCGCACGGCACAAGAACGGGACCCTTTGACGAGTCGTTCATTGCAGTTCTCAAATATAATCGAAGGTGGCATATCCGTTTATAAAAATCTTCTTGCTCAGTAAAAGAAAGAGCGCCAACAACTACCCATAACAATGTTCTTCTCCTGCGCCTTCAGTAGAAAGAGACGCTACAGCGGAGCGGAGTCAGGACGAAGAGGCACAGACTGTGAAATACGCGAGTGACAATGTTTCCAACCTGGTATTACTGTTCTGCCCTCGGTGCTTCCCCGTATGCATCTAGGCAGGCAGATAACCAATCCAAACCACACTCGTTGTTCCGTTGTGAAGCTTTATTCATTGGATGAATGTGTGTGTGTATGGATGTATGAGGTAAAACTGTAAATAAACACAAATAGTGTGTATGAGTTAACATATGTACAACGTTTTTAAGATGCCTAAAAGTAATATTAAAACACAGAACTAATTTTAAACAGATACACAATAAATACAAAAACAAGCTAACATGCTAATGCTAGCGCTAGCATGCGGCGCTAATTAGCATACGGCGCTAACAATGTAAAACACGCAAACCAGCGACATCACCCTGGCAACTGGTAATGTATCAACATATAACATATAACAGTTGTAAAATATATATATTTTTACCAACATACAGGCTGTGCTGGCTCCCAGGACACAGCGTGGTAAACGTGACTTCTGGTCTGATCCAGCGCAAAACAGGAAGTGAAAAACAGCGATACTTCCGGTTTACCAAAATAAAATGCAAAATGTACAAAACTCTTCAGATAAGAACAAAAAGCAATAAAAATACATCTATAACATAAAATAACCCCTGGATGGCTCACAAGGAGCCAGAACACTCCCCGCCTGACATCAGTAAGATGTCACACTTAAAACCTGTTACACAGCATTAGATAAAAGAAGAACTACATCTGTGACTGGTCTAAAATAAACTCTACTGGTACCATCTTTGACTACTTTAACTTCCACCTTTCTAACAAGTCCATCAGTGCTGGAGTGAATCTTCTCAATGACCCCCATAGGCCACTGGTTACGCTTTGCAAGGGGGTCTTTCAAGAGGACGACGTCCCCCTGCCGAAGATTGGGTCTTATGGAATACCACTTGCGGTGGCATTGCAGCGTCGACAGGTATTCCTTCCGCCAGCGATGCCAGAAGGAGTTGGCGAGGCTCTGGACTCTTCTCCACTGCTGCCGGAGTAGATCCTTCTCATCGAAGTCACCTTGAGGAGCAGGGAGCACTCCCACTTTCTGGGTCAGGAGTGTAGCTGGGGTGAGGATGAATGGAGACTCAGGGTCACTCGACACTGGAACCAGCGGCCTTGCGTTCATGATGGCGGCCACCTCTGCCAGGAAGGTGGTCAGGACGTCGTGGGTGAGGTGCTGGGATCCGAGCTGTGAAAGCTGAGAGTCTAAGATCTTACGAGCTACCCCTATCATCCGCTCCCAACTACCCCCCATGTGTGAAGAGTGCGGAGGATTAAAAACCCAAGTGCAAGCACTATCGTTAAGGAAGGACTTTATCTTTGGGTCAGCGGGAATCTTGTTGTCAAACCCTAGCTCTCTACAGGCCCCTGTGAAATTAGTCCCACAATCTGATCTCAACTGTTTTGCTGGTCCCCTGATGGAAAAGAACCTTCGGAGCGCATTGATAAAGCTAGATGTGTCCATGCCCTCTATGACCTCTAAGTGGACTGCCCTAGTGCTCATACAGGTGAACATCACTGCCCAACGTTTGCTGCTCGCAAGCCCACCCCGGGTACGTCGAGAAGTAACTGACCATGGCCCAAACACGTCAATGCCTACGTAAGAGAATGGTGGGTCAGTGCTTAAGTGCTCTGTGGGAAGGTCGGCCATTTTCTGACACTGAGTCGCTCCCCTTAACTTGCGACAAGTTACACACGAGAAAATGAAGCTACTGATCTGGCGCTTACCCCCCACAACCCAGTAACCTGCAGACCTTAAAGCACCCTCTGTAAGGTGACGCCCCTGGTGTCTGACCTTTTCATGGTAGTGACGAATTAACAGACTAGTTACGTGGTGTTTACATGGCATAATCAAAGGACGTTTCTCTGCATTTTCAAGGTCGGAGTGGAGGAGGCGACCTCCAACCCTGAGGAGGCCTGACTTGTCAAGATAGGGAGAAAGCTTTAGGAGAGGACTTGACTTTGGAACGTTCTTTCCAGCTTCTAGGAGTTTGAGCTCATCTGAGAAGTTTTCTCTTTGGACTGATTTGATGAGCACCTCTTTAGCTTGTTCAAAGTCTGAGGTAGTCAGCTCATGACACATGTGCCACCCCTTACAAGATCCAGATGACTGCTTTTGTCTGAACGTGCGTGCAATGTGGGTCAAACGGGCAACGGCATTGTTGAGTGATTGCCAGCTGGAGAAAGACTGTAAGTTTGTAGTCATAAAAGGGGTTTGTAGAGTCTGTGAGGCGGAGGTGAGCAAGGGACGGACCTCAATGTCTGTGTCAGGGCATTGCAGCTGAAATGAATCGGATGAGCTGCTTTCAGTTGATTTTAAGAGAAACTCTGGCCCTGTAAGCCATGTGCTGCATGACAGTTTGTCGGCTGGTAGAGATCTGGACCCGTGGTCAGCCGGATTGTGCTCTGAGGGTACATAGCTCCACAGGGTTGGCCTTGTCACACGTCGGATCGTTGCACACGATTGTTTACAAAAGTGTGGAATCTCCTTGACTCATTGTAAATATAGCCAAGAACAACCTTGCTATCTGAGAAGAAACGCATAGCATTAACCTGAATGTCCATTTCATCTCTGATTAGCTCTGCCACTTCCACAGCTAACACCGCTGCGCAACTCGAGTCTGGGAATGGTAAGTTCGGGCTTGGGAGCAAGTTTGGCCTTTCCAAAAACAAACGCTAGCTCTGTCTTACCATTTTTGTTGGTTGCTTTTAAGTAGGCCACAGCCGCGATAGCTTGGGTTGAAGCATCACAGAAGATGCAGATTTCTTTGTGTTCTGCATTTGCGACAGAAAAGCGAACAATACGGTCTTGGGATGTGAATTTGCTGAAGCTGGTAGAGGCATTTTCCATACTTGCCACTCTTTGAACATTGCCTCAGGTAGAGTCTCATCCCACCCACAAGTGTCTTTTGTCAGTTCTCGTAACAGTGCCCTCCCCTGAATGCTCACTGGCACTGCAAACCCCAGCGGATCAAAGAGACTATTGATTGTGGACAGAACACCTCTTTTTGTGTAGGGCTTTTCAGCTTGAGAGACCCTGAATGAGAAAGTGTCTTTTTCAATGTCCCAAGATACCCCTAAACTTCTCTGCATAGGCGGGAACTCTGTGTTAAAGTCAATGTCTTTGAGCCCGCTTGCCAAGTCTTCCCCGGGAAACGCTTTCATGACATTTGGGCTGTTTGAGGCTATTTTATGAAGCCTCAAGTTGGAAGCTGCAAGCAGTTCTTGAGTGTCTTTGATGAGTTTGACTGCCTCTGACTCGGTGGGAACAGATTTCAATCCGTCGTCGACATAAAAGTGTCTCTGAACGAACTGCTTGGCCTCTGGAGGGTACTCTGTGTCTGACTGTTGAGCTGCATTTCTCAGTCCAAATATTGCCACTGCAGGGGACGGACTATTGCCGAACACGTGTACTTTCATTCTGTACTCCACAATTGACTCTGCTGGATCATTGTTGCGGTACCAGAGGAACCGGAGGAAGTTCCTGTGGTCCTCTCGCACATGAAAGCAGTGGAACATTTGTTGTATGTCCGCAGTCACTGCTATTGCCTCTTCTCTGAAGCGAACAAGTACCCCAACAAGACTGTTGTTCATGTTTGGCCCTGTGAGCAGCGCGTCGTTTAATGAGACCCCCTGAAACTTAGCGCTTGAGTCAAACACGACCCTGATGTTCCCCGGTTTCTGAGGGTGATAGACGCCAAAGAAAGGCAGATACCAGCATTCCTCTTCTACCCCCAGAGCTGGAGCTAGTTCTGCGTGATCCTTGTCAAATAACCCCTGCATGAAGTCCATGAAGTGCTTCTGCATTTCAGGACGTTTCTTAAGCGTGCGGCAAAGTGACTCTAAGCGACTCAGAGCTAGATTTCTGTTGTTTGGGAGGCGGGGCCTCGGTGTGCGGAAAGGAAGTGGCGCTATCCAGCTGTTTGTGTTGTCTTGATAAAAGTCTCTTTCCATAATCTGCAGAAAGGCTTGGTCCTCAAGAGAAGGAGCTAGCTTTTCGTCTTTTTCAGTGTGTTGAAATATTTGTTCCCCCATTTGGCGCATGCTGCGAGTGTCCCAGGGCTCAGTGTGTGATTGGAGTTGCTCTCTAACATGAAAACTATTCTGGCAGGGTGGTAAACAACTTGGGCGTCCGTTCTCTAGGACACTAGTTTTGAATGAGCCTGACGGTTGGCTTATGAGCCCCCCCTAGGCATACATCCCCCACAATAACCCACCCAAGTGCGAGTCTCTGTGCAAATGGTGCATTGCCTGGGCCATTGACACGTTCGTACACCTTGTGCACCTGTATTATATCTCGGCCTAACAGCAGCATTATTTGTGCTTCAGGGTCAAGGGGTTGGATTTTACCTGCCAGGTGTTTGAGGTGAGGGTGTGCTAGAGCAACCTCTGGTGTTGGGATTTCAGACTTGTTGTCTGGCAGAAAGTCGCACTCGAGCAGGGAAGGCAGAGGAGAGATGAAGTGACCATCAATTGACTGAATGGAGAGGTTCTCAGCTATGCGGCCATTTGTCATGGAAACCCCAGTACATGTCTTAAGTGTGTATGGCGCTATGTTGCCCATAGGAATGTCAAATATGTCTAAAAGTGCAGACTTAGCTAACGACCTATTGCTCTGGTCATCTATGATAGCGTAAACCTTGACTTTCTTGTCTGGGTGCCCCTTGGGGTAGACATAAGTCTGGCATATCTTTGAGCAGGAGCGGCCTCCACTCAAGTCACCACATATTTGAGTGCATGCTGAGGTAGTTTCTAAACTGGCTGTATTACTCTCCCCGCCATGCTCCTCCCTGTGCTCCCCGCCCTGGTCTGGAGTAGTGTTTTGAGTCTGCTTATTAGATATTGTCCATGGTGCAGGACCTGCATGCAGAGCAGCAATATGTTTGTTGCTGTTGCACTCTGAACATGTGATTTCCACTCTACAGTCTTTTGCTTGATGAGTGGAGGAATCACAGCAGCGAAAGCAAATGTTGTGTTCCCTTAGATATGCTTTGCGTTCATCTAGTGTCTTTTCTCTAAAGCCCCTACACTTCTTTAGTGCGTGTGGTTTCTGATGAATGGGACACTGTTTGTTTGTGAACTCTTTTACTAAGCTTGTTTTGTGGGGTTTATTTACCTCTGTTTTGTGGACAGTGACAGGAGCTCTGGACTTAGCAGCTCTTGCGTAGTGGTTGTCACGGGTTACTGCAGTGGACACAGGAGCTGGCATGGCTGTCTTAAAACTGGGGTCATTCCTCATTTTGGCTTCATCTTGTATGAAACGGCAGAAGAATGAAAAAGGAGGGAAACTCACATTGTTTCTTTGCTTGTACCTTGTCCCTTCTGACATCCACTTGTCCTGAAGATTGATTGGCAACTTTTCGATCACTGGAGCAATGCCACGTGAGGTGTCTAAATACACTAGGCCTGGCAAAGCGCCGTCAGATTTAGCTGCATCTATCTCAGATAATAAATCCCCAAGTTCTCTGAGTTTCTGTGGTTCTTTATTTGTCACTCTGGGAAAAAGCTCAAGTCGGTCTAAGAGAGACTTTTCTATCGCCTCAGGTGTGCCATAACAGTCTTGTAACCGTGCCCAGACTTGACGCAGGCCCTCTGCTGGATTGTTGAGATGGACTGAGCGTATGCGTTTAGCATGTTTGGATGACTCCTCACCGAGCCACCGGGAGAGTAAATCTAACTCTTCACTAGGCTTTAAACTTAGCCCCTCTATAGCGCTGTAAAAGGAACCCCTCCATGCCCAGTAGTCCTCAGCCCTGTCTGTGAACTTTGTTAAACCGTCTGTGACTAAACCTCTTTTGGCAAGAAATTTAGCAAGATTAGTAAAGTCATTATCGCCATTGTTATAATGATTTGGCTGGAAAGGTGGACTGTAGGGTGACAAATGGCTCAATGGTTGGGCTGTGGTACTCCAATGGTTATGCGTTGGGAGGGGGGTAGCTAAAGGCAGAGAACTACCAAACGCACCTTTAATGTCTTGGCAGTCTGCTTTTGAAAGATATTCGAGTGGGGCAGCTGGATCTGGGATTGGGCTCATGGCACCTTTTCGAGCTGGTGTGAAACATTTAGTGTCCGGCAGGTCTTCGCCACAATGATCTGGTGAGTGTTTGAGGAAGGTATGTAGTCCGTAGTTGTCTGAATGTGTTGGAGCTGGAAGTTGGCTTAGCGCTTGAGGGGTCAGTTTAGTCTTGAGGGTGTGGCCTTGACTTGGCTTTGAGTCCTCATGTTGTTTTTGTGATGAGTGTGTTGACTGAGTTTCAAAATGTATGACCTCCTCTGCTGCTGCTGCTTCAAACACATTAGCTTCGGCAATTGCGGCTTCTGCTTCCTTTTCTTCCTTTAAAACTTCTAACGTGGCACTTAGCTCTGCTTGCTTTATCTTAATTTCAATTTCCTTACGTGCAAACTCTACTCGAGCGCGTGCAGCTTCAGCCTTAGCACGTGCTTCCACTGCTGCTTTATTGAGTGAGCTGTGGGATCTAGAACTTGATCTGGACGAGCACGTGGATCGGACCTCGAGGTTCTCCTCTTCCCCTGGCTGCATCTTTGCCTTTGGCTCTGAAGTCTGGCAAGCTGTGTGCTGATGCTCCTGCAGTAGTCGTTTCCAGCAGCCTTTTTACTGTTCTGCCCTCGGTGCTTCCCCGTATGCATCTAGGCAGGCAGATAACCAATCAAACCACACTCGTTGTTAAGTTGTGAAGCTTTATTCATTGGATGAATGTGTGTGTGTATGGATGTATGAGGTAAAACTGTAAATAAACACAAATAGTGTGTATGAGTTAACATATGTACAACGTTTTTAAGATGCCTAAAAGTAATATTAAAACACAGAACTAATTTTAAACAGATACACAATAAATACAAAAACAAGCTAACATGCTAATGCTAGCGCTAGCATGCGGCGCTAATTAGCATACGGCGCTAACAATGTAAAACACGCAAACCAGCGACATCACCCTGGCAACTGGTAATGTATCAACATATAACATATAACAGTTGTAAAATATATATATTTTTACCAACATACAGGCTGTGCTGGCTCCCAGGACACAGCGTGGTAAACGTGACTTCTGGTCTGATCCAGCGCAAAACAGGAAGTGAAAAACAGCGATACTTCCGGTTTACCAAAATAAAATGCAAAATGTACAAAACTCTTCAGATAAGAACAAAAAGCAATAAAAATACATCTATAACATAAAATAACCCCTGGATGGCTCACAAGGAGCCAGAACAATTACTATATTAAAATGATTGTTTTAAACAAATTTTGGGCTTTAAAACAGGTTTTGATTTTTGGTTTCATTCCATAGTTCAGTATTGCATTGTAAAATAATAAAAAATAAAGCTGTGACTACTTCACGGATTTCACTTTTCGCGTGTTATTTTTGGAACGCAACTCCCGCGATAAACGAGGGATCACTGTACACCATCTAGTTGTGAAATACGTGAACTGTAGTCACTAGCAGCCATGTTTATTCGTAGTTGTTTATTTCTTATTTTCAGTTTTAATTTACATAAAGACACTGTACATATTTTTATAATTCACTATAAAGTAATGACAAATTAATATTAATGAACTACATTTTTTTTTACCAAGTCATCAAAATGTGGCGATACATGGAAGCTCAAGCACATAATCAGGGGCGAAGCAAAATGTGGTATACTGACATATTATTGTATGTTGTGGAGGTTGAGTTCTGTTCTGCTCCTTGTGTGGAGTGAATGTACTGAAATTGTTGCTATGTCGTTTGTGTGTAATTGAGGAGTTCACCACTAGAGGGCGAACCGTTTCTTTGTACATGCTGTTACGGCACTTTGGTAGAACAAGTTTTTGTGCCTCATGTACTTGCCCGAAGTTCGGTAAATAATAAAAAACTCAAATTGAGATGTTGTTCTTCAATTATTTCGGCCACGATGCAACATCTTTTTGGCGACGAGGATAAACGACAATGAAACAGTAAGGACTGAGGTTTTTGGGGCGAAAAGACAAGAAGGGGGAGAGAGGAACGTAAAAGAAAACTGATAAAATGGCAACCATCGGGACTCTAGCGGCGTTTGATGCTAAAAATCAAAGCTGGGAAGAATACTGTGAAATAATGGAACAGTTTTTTGAGGCCAACGGGATTGACGACGGAGACAAGCAAAGAGCAGTTCTCCTCAGTGTGGTCGGCGCATCTACGTACAGTTTAATGCGAAACCTCCTCAGCCCAGAGAAACCTAAAGATAAAACTTATCAGCAACTGGTGTTACTGCTGAAGAATCATTTCGACCCGAAACCAAGTGAAATCGTCCAAAGGTACAAGTTTGATTCCCGCAGTCGTAAACCAAACGAGTCGGTGATGGATTACGTAGCCGAGCTGCGGAGGCTAGCACAAGACTGTAATTATGGTGACACATTACAGCAGAAGTTGAGAGACAGGATCGTATGTGGAATAAATGAAGACCGCATTCAAAGACGACTTCTGGCAGAAACAGACTTGACTTGTGAAAAAGCATTATCCATTGCGGTTGCAGCAGAAACGGCAACTAAAAACGCACATGACCTCCAGAATCCAAGTGCCGCCGCGGCAAAGTGCTTCCAAGTAAACAGAGGCTCACACGGCAGTGGTGCGTTCAAGAGCGCAACGAACGAGTGCTACCGTTGCAAAGGAAAACACAACGCAGCTGAATGTAAGTTTAAACAAGAAAAATGTCATGCATGTGGTAAAGTGGGACATATTGCAAGAGCATGTCGTAATAAAAACAAACCAAACAAAGGAAATGCTAAAATGGGTGCTGATAAAAGGGATCAGAAAAGTGCAAGCTACCGCTCACATAACGTTCAAGAGCAGCCAACACTGACAGCTCAGAAGAAAGTCCTTTTGCTTTAAAGTGCATGAAATTCAAACTGGGACGCATGAGTGACATACATTTGAGGAAAGTTGATCCATATACAGAGAGCATGAAACTAAATGGAAAAAGAGTTCTGTTTGAGATAGACACAGGTTGCAGTCTCACAGTAATGAATGAAAAGACATTTCAGACAACATGGAAAAGTGAAAAAACTCCACACATCAAGCCGGTTCAAATCAAATTGGAGACCTACACAGGTGACCCAGTGAAAGTAGTGGGAGCCGCCTATGTTAATGTTAAATACAAAAAGCAAAGAGCCAAACTGCCTTTGGTTGTGGTCAAAGGGGAGGGTCCCACCCTGCTGGGCCGAGGCTGGCTTGAGGACATTCAACTGGACTGGAAAGAGGTGAAAGCCAGACACAAAGTTCGTCAGGTACATCATGTCCACTCAGAGAAAAATAGGACACTGCAAGAAGTGCTGTGTAAACATGAGGATGTTTTCAAAGAGGAACTTGGCACTTTAAAGGGCACTAAAGCCACAATCTATGTAAAAGAAAACGCTGTTCCACGATTCTTTCGTCCAAGGTCGATTCCTTATGCCATGAGAGCTAAAGTGGATGAGGAAATTGACAGGTTGTTAAAAGAGGACATTATCTCTCCTGTGAAATATTCTGAGTGGGCTGCTCCTGTTGTACCCATCCTGAAACCAGTGGGAACAGTCAGGTTGTGTGGGGACTACAAGCTAACAGTAAACACTGTTTCCTCACTTGAGCAATATCCAATACCCAGAGTGGATGATTTGTTCAATGCACTTGCTAAAGGAAAACAGTTCTCCAAGCTAGACATGAGTCATGCTTATCAACAAATACTCATGGATGAAGAATCAAAGAAATACCTCACAGTGAACACTCACAGAGGACTGTTTACATACAACAGACTACCATTTGGCGTGGCCTCAGCTCCGGCCATATTCCAAAGGACGATGGAGAGTCTCTTAAAAGGGATTCCTCTAGTCGCAGTGTATCTGGATGACATTTTGGTCAGTGGAGTGAACAAGGCTGATCATTTAAAAAATCTTGACATGGTGCTGTCAAGACTAAAAGAGGTTGGACTACGCCTCCGGAGAAACAAATGCACCTTCCTTCAGGATGAAGTGGAGTATCTAGGGTACAGAGTGGATTCCCAAGGACTACATCCAGTGGACAAAAAAGTCAAAGCAATCCAAGATGCTCCAGCACCTACAAATGTCACAGAGTTAAAATCGTTTTTGGGACTATTAAACTACTACAATAAGTTCCTTCCCAACCTGGCAACAAAGTTGGCGCCTTTACACGAACTGTTGAGACATGATGTTCGTTGGAAATGGAACAAAGAACAAGAACAAGCTTTTCAAAACTCTAAAGACTTGTTGAACACATCGGATGTCCTGGTGCACTACTCAGCTGATCGAGAGCTGATACTGTCATGTGACGCGTCGCCCTACGGAGTAGGTGCAGTGCTATCACACATCATGGAAGATGGAAGTGAGAGACCGATTGGATTTGTCTCACGCACTTTACAACCTGCTGAGACGAGATACTCACAGTTAGACAAAGAAGGACTTGCAGTCATATTTGGTGTTGAGAAGTTTCACAAATACTTATACGGTCGTACCTTCACCATTTATACAGATCACAAGCCACTGATTTTTCTGTTCAATGAAAAGAAGCCAATTCCCCAAATGGGTTCACCACGAGTCTAAAGGTGGGCAGTTAAACTCAGTGCATATAAGTACAACATTGTGTACAAGCCGGGCAAACACCATGCTAATGCAGATGCTCTGAGCAGATTGCCTGTTCCTGTCTAACTAAGGAAAGAGGAGAGGACTGAGCAAATTCTGATGATGGATTTGTTAGACGAGTCATTGGTAAATGCAAGTCAAATAAAGAACTGGACCACAAAAGATGCCATACTATCACAAGTCCATGAGTACATCCTAAAGGGATGGCCTACAGGAACAGATCCATGTCTTAAACCATTCCACCAGAGAAGGATGGAGCTCAGCGCAAGAGACGGCTGTGTTCTCTGGGGAGCTCGAGTTGTTATTCCGACCAAAGGAAGAGAAAAAATGCTCAAACTGCTACATCAGACGCACAGTGGGATGACTAAAATGAAAGGCCTAGCTAGATCTTACATGTGGTGGCCAGGAATGGATCAGGATGTTGAAAGAACTGTTCAGGCATGTCAAGAGTGTCAATCTCACCAAAAGGCACCGGCTCCTGCACCATTACACCCATGGGAATGGCCTGAGTCTCCATGGTCAAGGATTCATGTTGACTATGCTGGACCCTTCCTTGGAGAAATGTTTCTTGTAATTGTGGATGCACATTCAAAATGGCTGGACAGCTATCCAACAAAGTCTTGTACTTCACAAGTGACTATTGAGAAACTCAGACAAAGTTTTAGTGTTTTTGGTTTACCAAAAATGCTGGTGTCCGACAACGGGACCTGTTTCACAAGTGCTGAGTTCGAAACGTTCATGAATCAAAATGGCATTCGTCACGTGAGGTCAGCCCCATTTCACCCATCCTCTAACGGACTTGCGGAGAGAGCAGTTCAAACTTTCAAAGAGGGGATGAAAAAGATGAAAGAAGGGACAATACAAACAAGGCTTTCTAGATTCTTGTTAAGTTACAGAATCACACCTCACGCCACGACAGGTTTATCACCTGCAGAGTTGATGATGTCACGCAGACTAAGGTCCGCCCTGGATTTGATTGTTCCAGACATGAAAACTAAAGTACAACAGAAACAGCTGAAACAAAAAGAAAATCACGACACACGCAGTAAACAGAGAAGCTTTGCATCTGGAGATGATGTTCTTATCAGGAATTATTCCTATGGACCAAAATGGATTCCTGGTATTGTGAAAGACTGTTCAGGACCACTTTCTTATACGGTCAGCATTGGTAGTGGGCAAGTTATGAAAAGGCATGTAGATCAGGTCAGATCTAGATTGTCAGAGCCAGAGCTAACTGTTGAGAAAGAGATTACATTGCCATTATTCCCAGACACTCAAACTACTGTTGAGTCAGTACAGGAACGACCAAAACCAATGTTAGAACAGGGTACTCCTAGCCAAGAGATTGTATCAGAATTACCACCTACCTCAGACAGTCAGATTGGAAGAGACTTACTTACCATCTCATCTTAAAGATTTTGTTCGCTAAATGTTTAGGCGTACATATTATAAACTGAAAAAGAAAAAAAACCTCTAAAGCATAATTGCCATGTTACGTTGAGTTTTAATTACAAATGTTTTTTTTTTTGCAATGTGTATTCTATGACACCCTGGTGAATTGTTTCCAATACCAAGTTATAGGTTGTTCGCTTAAAGGTGGGGGAGATGTGGTATACTGACATATTATTGTATGTTGTGGAGGTTGAGTTCTGTTCTGCTCCTTGTGTGGAGTGAATGTACTGAAATTGTTGCAATGTTGTTTGTGTGTAATTGAGGAGTTCACCACTAGAGGGCGAACCGTTTCTTTGTACATGCTGTTACGGCACTTTGGTAGAACAAGTTTTTGTGCCTCATGTACTTGCCCGAAGTTCGGCAAATAATAAAAAAAACTCAAATTGAGATGTTGTTCTTCAATTATTTCGGCCACGATGCAACACAAAAGATTCTTGTTTCTTCGGCGAGCCTAAAGTAATTATTTTTCCTCTTTTATTTTTTTTATATTTAAGTTTCAACTTAGGTTTGCATCAGTATTGAGTAAACACAGACGTATCCACCGGGAATCTGGTTCCATCTCAAATTAGACTTTAACACATTATTTTAGCATCATTATTATTATTTTAGCAAAGCTCATTTGGAGAACCGCATTTGGATAGAACTAATGTGGAAGGTGAGTCCCTGCAGAGCCATAGCATTAGCATTTACTCTTTGAAAATGTGCTAAAGTTTTATAACATAACCTTTTTAAGAATCTATATTTGCTGAGAACAAAACAGCTGATGAACTCGTACTTTTTACTATGTATCTTATGACTTGATTGAAATCCAAAGCCTTCCCACAAACACAGACAAGTAGCTTCTCTCCGGTGTGGGTTTGACGGTGGCTTGTGAGGGATCTTGAATCTTGTGGATTCTCAGGTGGACTTTATAGTCACGAGACTGTGTAAACTTTCTTCCACACTGGTCACATTTGTATGGCTTTTCTCCGATGTGGACTGGAGATGCCTTCTCACAAACATTGCAGGTGAATGCTTTTTCTCCTGTGTGGCTTCTGCAGTGTCTTTTGAGTGAAGCAGAGCGCCATGTCGTGCCACACTGGTCACAGATGAACCCTATTCTTCTGATGAGCTTTGTGGATCTGCCATAAACACAGAAAAAGGAGACATGAAGTAATGCTGATATTACATATGACCTTACAAGATTTTTTAGCAGTGAATTCCTTAACACTTTTGACAGTGGTGTTGTTATGAACAAAATAAGAATTCATTTCACAGTCTGCCCTGTGGCTCCAGGTGGGACAGTGCAGTGTGGAGAATATTAAAACTGTGGCTCGTATAACGTTAGGTCTCAGAGTGAGACAGAGACTCAACTTAAACTAAACTTAACCTGAGAACCGTTGACGAGCTGATTGATCAAACCTGTTCTGTTGCAGATTGAGCCTCCTGACGCTGCATCTACGATCAATCTGTATCAAAACTGTGCCTCGCCAACAGGTACATCTGCAGTGACTTTATCACACGGATCCTAGAGCCTGACATTCACCCACCACAAACTCTGGTCGTCGCACAATGTGATTGTTTTATCTTATTTAAGCTACTTTTAAGTCATCATCTTGTAATGTGAGATCCAAAAATCTTCTAAGATCTAAGATCAGTAGACACCAGGGGGGACTTTAATATAAGTTTTATTTTAACACAATCTGATCATAAAAATAGACTTTGCTGATATGTCCTGTCAAACAATTCCTTTTGTTTCAAATAACAGCTAATGTTAGCTAAAAGCTTGCTAAAAGTCAAAAGCTTGCATTGAGAGTTAGTCACACTCACCTTTTATGTTGAAGATCAAGCACCTAAACGTAACATAAATGTAATGACTACAAGTTCATGAAAATATGTTGTAACTCATCAGACTGTGTTTACTCATAGAACTCTACTCCATAGACATACATGCGAACATGTAAAATGTTTTAAGAAAAGCAATGTTTTGGTAAATTGCACTAAACTAAACAACATACAAACTTTCAGTAATTTACAACCTAACCTAAAATACTTGAGCTAAAATTATAAATGGAATCAGAGAATACAGTAAACAATCACATTTTTTGTTGTTGTCAAGTTTGTGGTACGTTCAGATCCAGCCAAAACCAGCCTTTAAGGGCATAAACCAGTCTTTAAAAGCTTTAAAGATGCACCACAGAAACCCTGAACGTGCATCTGACTGCATGCACTGCATGGACTGCATGCCTTGGCGCTGCAGTCTAAACACACCATTACAGACTGGTTGTTACGCTCACGCTAGCGTGAGGTTAGAAGACTTTTTAATACCTTCAGTGTACTAAAAAGAGAGGATACGTTTATTTAAAACATGGGCAGACAGAGTCCCCTTAGGGACGTCTACGAAATGTCACATAAAACCTTATAATTCCAAATTATAAACAAACAAAACATGCAACCAACAACAAATGTTCTAGTGGTCAACTTATTATTTTAGAGCTTAGAGTGTCGTCAATACTTTTAAAAATCAAATGCGTAACATTTCGTCGATATTTAACTTCAATTTGTAATGAATTTACATTTGAAAGGATTAAGCATCATGATATAAAGATCAGCCGAGCAAACACACCTAGTAGTTTTGACACATAAGTGAACTGTTTAGGGAGATGTGCTTTTGCAGGTGAACCATGTTGTTGTGATCAACCATCCAGATACATTTTGGTAAAACAACCAAGAATGTTGAGAATGTCCGTCTGTTCCAAGAAATGAGCCAAAGCAACTGAGAAGGATCTTAGATATTTTGGAGGCACTGACTATTTAAATGGGAGAGGGATTTAGATTAAAGAATGACTGAACAGTTTTGGAAGATATGAGCTTTTGCAGGAGAGCTATAGTGTTGTGCAGAACTGTAAGACTGTTTTGCCAAATGATCTTAGAGATTTGAGAATGTAATTTCTGTTTCAAGAAATGAGCCAAACTAATGGACAAAAACTGTAATACATCCATGAACGAGGCCGAGAAAAAATGGTCAAAGTCGCAAACCTCATTAGAACGGAAAACCGACATAAATAAAAACCCTTTTTTTATTGTCAATTAGTTCTTGTTTTTTATGATTGTATTTTATTGTAGCTTTTTATTTCAATCGTTGTCTCTTGCTTATTGCTTAATCCGTGCTGTCAAAAACGCAAAGCAATTACATTTAAACGAACTAAAACGCTCACTCATATTTTACTTTGAAGGTTCGCAGCGGAATCACTTTGACATTTCCGGTACCTCTTCGCACACTTTCCCTGAAGCCTCGTTGTGCGTGGTTTCTTGAAAAGTAAGTGTTTTTATTTCCACAAATTCAACAGTATAACCTACAGCTTATATTTGTGTAGCAGCGGATATTTTGCACATGCGTTCAGTTTATTAGCTAGGTTGAGTTTTTCTTTAGTTTGCTAAAGAAGATAAACAAATCGATGCTAGTTTATGATGCTAGCATGTGGTCTGCCTCTTCAGATATGATTTAACTTTTCTGCTTTTGATTGATCATTTGTATTGAATATCGTAATTGTAATTAAAGCCACACGAAATGCAGTCTTAAAATTTTGCTAATCTTAAATGCTGGTGAAATGCCACGTTTATGTTAATATCTGGAACACATTGAATGATATTTATTATGTGGTTACAATCAATCATGCATTATTATCACTGACTATGTTCATTATCTTATATCTGGATTAATCAAATTATTGAAATGTCATGTAAACTATGATTTGATGTAAGTAATCTGATTTAGTTCTGATAGTTTAAACATGTGTAGTTATGTTTTGACATTGGCGTTATTTTAAAATTAATTATGTGTTGTTGTCTTCCAAATACAATAGTTAATTTAATTAGGGCTGGGTGATAAAATCAAGATTCACTTTTATCGAAAGTATTCAAAATCAGATTTAGATACCATAACTAATATCAAAAGTAGATACTCATTTGATCAAGTACTGATATAAAATAATATCACAAACAGGATAACATGAACAGTTTTACAATCCTGTTTTTCAGAACTACTAAAGAAACGCTTGAAATCATAAACAAAATACAATGACCGGTATTTTGTGTCATTGTGGTATTGAGTATCTAACTTATCTCTTAGTATCCAAATCAAGTATGAAATTTTACTTTTGTGGCAACATACAGATGACTATAACTTGATTTAATGCAGCTGTCTGACACTCTTTGCTGCTTATTCCTCCTTTTGGTCAAACTTTGTAAAGCTCTGAGTGAGTGACAGCAGGAATTAACAGAACTGCTCTAAATTACAGCCCTGTAGAAATCTATCACCTGTCACCACACAGTTAGTTGGTAAAAGCACATTGAAGATTTAACCCAGCCATTCCCTATCTCTGCAGCATTGCGGCCGCTTAACCAACCAAACAATCCCTCAGGGGCCGCCAATAAAAATTAGCTTTAAATTCAAAAGAATATATCATGTTCGTTCTTTTTAAATTTAGAAATAAACATAGAAATAGAAATAGTAATGACTGTAAGGTTAAGTGATTTAAAATGCTACATAAAGCAGATATATTGTGTTGTGTAGTGGTTCTCAAGATCAATTTTCTTTTATGCTTGTTATGCATTCTTTGGGGGCCCCCTACAGTGCCTCTGAGGCCCACTTTGTGAATCACTGATTTAACCGATATTTAGCTCTGAAATTTCTTTCTGCCATGTCCTGGTCTCGGCGTTCACATGTGTGTCATTCTCACTTCGTCCTCAGTGTGTCAGATTTGTCTTTTTAAACAGAATCATGAGTTTAAAAAATGAATTACAAGAGCAGTTGTACTAAAATATGTCTTGTGTTTCGTATACAATCATGCAACAAATTATTTATTTATTTATTTAATTTTAAGTTGTTTTTATGAAGTATGAAGTTTATCTCTTAACTTTACTTTAACCGAATATACATTTGTGGTCATTGCTAAGGATTTAAACATATTATAATATCGCTGACAAATATCGTTTACTGACCACAATAGTGTGACGGATATCGGAATCAGCTCAAAAAACTATGTCAACATTACAACAAATTATATATAAGTGCAGCCCTTACCATTTGTCAGTTTTGACCATTGAAATTCGTATTTCAGATGGATGAAAACACAGCAGAAGATACTTTGAAGAACACACCCCAAAAAGTAGGACGTTCATTCATTCATTCAGTTTGTGATTTTGATTGAAGTGCAGTAATATTTCTGTCCAAGTTCTAACCTTTTATATTATTTGTATTTTAACTTTCAGACGGATGAAATAACTCCTGATGTGGAGACTTCGCAAACGCCACCATCCGCTAAAGTAAAGACTTCATATTGTTATTTTGAATTCATTGCACTTGACCAGACACTGCTTTAGCTAAAACAAGGAAGGGGCATCGAAATATCATTCTCACCCAGTTTAATCTCCACTTACGAATCTAGCTGTGGGTGATATTGACAAAAATGATTAAACTGATATTTTTGTTTGAGTAATAGTCAGCCAACATTATGTCAGTCCAACAGAAATTTGCTTGTGTCTTTAAATGTAAGAGTTAAGTATCCTGCAGATGTGAAAATTACTATAAAACTACCCAGAAAAGTGCAAAATATCATTGGAATATTAGACATTCACGTTTTCATTTTAACAGTGGAACATTTTCTAAATCTGTTACTTGAGAAAAGTAAAAATACAGGAAAAAAATGTACAAGTAGTTGTGAAGTTCTAAGAAAATACCAAAAGTACTAAAACTGTATCTGAGACAGCTTTTGAGAACCATTAAAGTGTCAAATGTGGGGGATCTTGGTAAAAAATTGTGCTGATTTTAGGTAAACAAAAGCTACTGAATCGATACCTAGATTTATTTGATATGTATTTGTTTATATATAGTTTTGTTTTCTCAAAAAACCTTTAGAAAAGATGTCACCATGAACCCCTTGGCAATTTCAAAGCTTGAAGAAAAATATTTTTACTGTTCAGTCCAGTTCAAAAGTGTAGTGACGTAGAAAGTACAGCGATGGTAAAAAATGTGACCTATTAAAAAAGTTCCCTAAAAATCAGTAATTTTACTCTTGTTCATAGTTACATTCCACCAATGATTTTAGTGCTTTATGCAATAATTTTGTAATAAACAATATACTCGATATTCAAAGTGTGCAGATCTTAAACACATCACTGGTAATATCGTGAATATTACCGATATTTCTGTGAGGATTTGTAGTATATCATCCCCAAAAGTAATGAGTTCACCTTTCAAACTGTGATTTTTTTTTTATTATTATTTTTTTTTTAACATGATTTAACCTATTGTTTTATTTGCCTCGTAACTGTCAGATGGATGAAAAAACACCGGGGGATATTTCGCAAAACCTATCAAAATCCACTCAAGTTGAAAGTTTAGTCTCAGATCTCAAATCCGAACCAAATGCAGAAGACGTTTCACAGACGTCACTGGCTTCTAACGACGAGGCGATGGAGGTGGCGGTCACGACTCAGATGGAGAGCCTAAACTTTGAGCCCGAGCACTCAGACGCTTCTACACAACTCACTCAGATCAAATGTGAAGACGAGGAAACACGGGCGGCAGACAATCCACAATTGTCCGCTGTTTTAATCGATGAACAGAACTCTGAAGACTCGGAGGAAGATTCAGACAGGTAAATGAACAGAAGAGCTGCAGTGATTAAAGGCGCTGTACCTGATTTTTACTGTTTTGAAACGTGAAAAACAGAACTAATCTATGTATTAGATTTATTTTTCCATTTAATTAAGTCAAATCTGTTTTGCTCCAGTACAGATGTGTTGTAAAGCATCTATTCAGGTGAAAATGAGACCAAAGTGCTTTCTCTACATCTATTTATAGTAGGGCTGTAATCATATAGTTGTTTAGTCGATTAATCGATCGATGGTGTCTTAGTCGACTAATTATTTTATTTATATTGAAAGGATTTATATGGAAAAAACAGTAAAAACTTGAAGATAGGGAGTGAGCTAGCTGAGGAGTTTGAACTCTTAACATTCTAGTACTTTTCTGTATAAATAGTTGAACTCCTGTGCAGTTGTTGTCTTTTAAGTGCAGTTTGGGTCAGATATATTGTGTTATTTCAGTTTTTGATATATTTTTGCTACTCCCCTTGGCTAATTGGTCGATAGGGAAAGTCTTTAGTCGACTACAGCCCAATTTATAAAGCTTTTTTTTTTTTTTTTCCACGAGAAACCATTAGCATGCTAATGTTGGATTGCTTTACCCGGGGAGGTAAAACTCAGAGACTGGAGAAAAGCGCTTATGAACTCATGGCGGTGAATATTTATGATGCTAGGACTGTATTAGGAAAGTGAGCGATACATGTGACTGATGTAAAGACTTTAAAGGACAAATACTATGCACATTTACATTTTTGAGCTTTTAATCATGCTCTAGCATTGTTCCATCATCAAAAATATACCTACATATTTTTAGTTTTAAACATGAGACGTAAAAGTAAACATATTCAATAGCATGTGTAAAGGCTAATAACACAAATAATGCATATATTTGTCCGTTAAAATAAACTAATTCTGTTTTTCACGTTTCAAAACTGTAATACTCAATGCTTACAATGTTTTTTACTCTGAAAAATCCTGACTAGTCGACTATTTAGATAATCATATAATTGTCATATTTTTATTATATTTTGATTATGGTTATCTGCTCTATACAGACTGGGGCTGTTCTGAAATGTATGTTTTTCAAGACAATACTAATACACTCAGAAATGCAGCTGAAGTCATAGTAGGAAAGTTTTTAGCATTATTATAAAATTACTCAAGTAGAAGTACAAAGTAGTAATTCATGAAATTACTCATTTTACTCAGAATAAAAAGGTATTTGAGGAAACTACAACTTAAGTAAAAGTAACTGTCTGTGTGTAACATCTGATTGATAATTTGACTTTTATGTTTATGTATGTTGGAAGGACAAAACACTATTGTAAATGATAAGACAGACACAAAAGCGAGAAAAACGGAATCAAATCTGGAGGAGCGGTGCAAGAAACACAAATGTTCTTTTCGTTTAATATCGTCAACATAAAGCTTTTGTCATTTGTTGGTTTACTCACAGCGGGAAGAAACCAAAACTTTTACTCAAGAGACTGTCAAATATTATTATAATATTTATTACTCATGTCCAAGAAAAAGTCTGAATACTGCTCCAAGAAGTACAATTTCTTTTAAAGTTGCCTAAGCAGATGTAACTACCCACCTCTGATTATAAACAATGCAGTAAAGATCTGTTTTTAAGTGTCTTTTAAAGCACTGACTCTCTTAAAACAGCATTTATCCTCCAAACTCTGTCACTTACAACTGTTCTTTCCCTGAAACATTCTGGTGTGAATCCTTATACCACGTGTTCTCCTCTGATCCGCAGCGACAGCTCCTCTTCCTCCTCCTCCTCTTCTTCGTCCTCCTCCTCTTCCTCGTCCCCGTCTGTCCGGATGCTGGAGGAAGACGACGACGAAGGCTTCAGTCAACCAGCTCCGATCAGGATCCAGGGAGAGGTCCTGCTCGAGGTCTGTCTCTCAAAGAAATACATTTGTTTAACTGAGCTGTCAGGTGATTGTGTTTCATTCGACCAAAATGTACCAAAAACTATTTACCACATTAATAAATACATTATTTATGGGGGATTTAAATGATTTATTTTCACACAGCAGAAAGAAAAGGCCATGTTGTGAGTTATCTGAGGATTTAGGGGTGAATTTTGAGTAGCTATGGCTTTATTTAGGCCACAATAGGAGTTAAAAAATAATAATAATTGTAAGAATCGTAGGCAGAAAAAAATTGTAATATCAGTTCTGTAAAAGAAAAAAAAAGTTATTTGGTGGTTTATGTGCCATTGTCATTACTTTTTCATTCAGAAAGATTAGGTTTGTAAAGCTGGACTTGTGAAAAATAGAACATTAAATATTTTACTGTTTTACAATCATGAAAAATCATAAAATGGAGATGTTTCTTCTCACAATAATTGTGACACTAAAATTTGATACCCTGACCCCTTTAATTGTGTGTTTAATCTGCCTGTTTACAGATAAATGCCCTGTAAATATATGTAATTCTGTGAACTTGCGATGTTGAAATACTTTATAGTTTTTAGAACTTTTGTCAGCAGCAAGCGTCGCCCCTTTTTAGTCGACCAATCAATGCACAGATTAAGACTTCAGTTCAGTCTGTAAATGAAAATTGTTTCTCAATCAACCTAACCTACTTGGACAATGATAGGTTTAATAAAATCAATATTATTTTTTATCATATTATTTCAAAAGTTAATTCTGTCTTCTATTAACTTGAGAGTTTCTTCTAATAAGACACTTGTAAAAAAGACAAAAGAAACTCTCGAGTTTTTTTTATCGTATCCCTTCACATTTTGTTGCACTCTGTCACTGTGGGATTGGAATACTGCGTCATGTGTAAATGCATGTTTTTGCTCTGGATCAGAGTTCATGCACTACACAGTTTTAACACTGGTTTGTGAACAGGAACTGCCTGAAGTGGAGGTGGTGACTGTGACTTTACCAGAGGACGCTGAGCTGCAGCCCGTGGGAGCCGTCTCCAGTATTTTAAATCGCCTCGGTAAATATACTACAGAACCATAATTGCAAAAAGCATGTGAAAATGTCTTTATTTGCTTTGCCCTGTTTCCTTTGGAGGTTCCAGTAGTGCTTGTCATGTCATTTTTTCATAAGCTCAAAGATAAACACCGCTCTTTTTGTAGTTGTGGTGCAGTCGCTCAAAGACATTCCTCCTCTGAAAGAAGACAGCCTCATCTTCACGTCTGAAAGAGTGTCAGTGGGAAAGGTGAGTGAGGAGCAAGTTTGCCATCTCATGTTTTGAACCAAAAAGTTTCTTATTCTTTAAATGATAGGTTTTTTCAGCCTTGTATGAAATGACACTTACTGAGTGCATCCAGCCAGCAGATGGCACCAGCGCTATATAGTGAAGTTAGCAGTCAACAAACGTTATGATGCAGATTTGCTGCAGCAGTCGTCCTGTTTAGATTGCAGAAACACTCAGAACGAGTTTAGCGATGATTTAAGGACATAAAATAGAGGAAGCTTCTTGGATAAGTGACGTAGATGATCCAAAAATACATCCCACATACAGGAAATTCTGAGGATTTTCTATTAAACATTCTTCAAAACAGCGTGAACGCCACTGAATGCTATTTCAAGTGTGTTTTTGATGAGGGAACATTGTTAGAACATGGTTAAAAGCTCAAAAGTCACTGTAGCAGAATACATGTCCTTTAACTTGTGCTGTAACTTGTACTCACGAGTCGCAACGTTTTGGTCTCCTGGAGTCTGAGCAGCGTTCATGTAGAGATGTAGAGTTTAGTGTGAACGTTTATGGTTCTGTAACATGTTCCTTGGTGTCCTCTTCTGCCCCCTTGTGTCAGGTTTTTGAAGTGTTTGGCCCCGTCTGCAGTCCGTTCTACCTCCTGAGGTTCAACTCGGAGCAGCAGATCCACGACAGAGACATCACTGTGGGGCTGACACTGTACTACGCTCCAAATATCAAGGAGTACACGGACTTTATCCTCACTCAGCAGCTGAAACTGTGAGTGAAATCAGTCCGTACAATGTGCTAATGTCTCTCTCAGATGAAGGTAGTGTTTCTGCATCGATGATATGAAATGCAGCTAATGATTTTAGTATTCGACTAATCAGCATTTTTATTGTACATTGAGACTTTTTAATTACATCATCAACCAAGTAAAGATGGAAATATGGTGATTGAAGGCTTACAGAACACAGAATACTTAAGAATAAAGTGGATTATTGATGAAAATCACTAAATTTACTTTAATTTTCTATTATTATTCATGCCACTGTCTTTGTTATAAAAGGTATTGTCGTGTGTGGTTTAGAGTCTGTGAAGTCCAGATTAAGATTATCAAAATATGATTATAATTCTTTTTTTTATTGTTGATTAATTGTTGCGTGCCTAGTATTTATACAGGAAGTCCACACATTTTTAATCTGAACAGTTATATTAGTGACAAGTATCCTACAATTTTTAACTCAGCTGTGAAGGCCTTTGTCAGACCAGTGCTGACGTCATCTAAAACCCTTTATCAAAGTATGTGTTTAAATAAACATATTTGTTTTTACCAGTGACAAAGGGTCTGACGCTTCCTGGAAAAATGATGAGGAACCACCAGTAGAGGTAAATTATGAGACATAAATTATATATTGTGTGATAGTTTTTTTCTTTTTTTTTTTTTTTTTCTTTTGTTATTTTAGTTTTGTCTTTTGTCATTTGTTTAATTTATTAATTTTAACTTCCCTTGCATAAGTTATTCGTTTTTTGTTTTTTAACAACTTATAGATTAGGTCTTTCCTACCCTCCATCTGTCGCTCTAAATAAGTGCAGTCATGTGTTTGAAAGTAACATATCTTTGTGTCCAGGCTTTAGATTACAGTGACGACGAAAAGGAGCAACAGTCCAAAAGGAAAGGAAAAAAGAAGAGGAACCATAACAGCATAGGTGCAGACCTTTCCCACACTTGGATTACTGTGTACTTTTCACCATGATCTTGGTCATAATCATGAAATGCTCAAACTGAAAACATGATTGGGATTTAAAGAAGACATATTATGCTTTGTGCAATATAATTATAATCTTTCAAATGGATCAATATTTTACACTTTGGGCGTGTTCATACTTGAGCTGCTCTGCTTCCTGCAAAGTGCGCTTTGTTTGTGGAGATGTGAGCGCTCGATCAGACAACACTTGCATTTAACAAGTGCACATCTGGTCCATTTGAAGTTCTCAGTCTCTCATTTACACTTCAGCCTCACAGCTCTCTTGAAGGGGACCCCCAAATTATTTCAGGAGGTTCCCAGAAAACTAGAAAATTGATGCGATAGTCTTCCTTCAAATGCAGTGGTAAATGTAGATTCTTGGTTGTTGGTGTCCAAAATTTATTAATCTAAGCCTGAAAATAAAATAAAATATTGGACATGACCCCACTTTATCATTTTTTCAGTCGTCAATGTAAACAGTTCATGAGACTGAGAAAAGCTGAGAACTTAACCCTTCTGGTGACAGGTGATAGTGGTACAGTTCACTTTGTTTGACAAAACTCATACGTGAAAGTGAGCCTGGTCGATCATGAGCTCTTGTACCGATTTTCTCCTGAAGGGCACTGAGTCTTCAGAACAATATGTGTGAACAAGCCCTTAAACGACTTAATAGATGTGTTTTTGATGGGGGAACAATATTAAATTATGACTTTATTCAACATTGTCCACATCACTTGTTTTTTCTGATATTGTGACGCTCTACTGTATTACGTTGTCTTTTTTTTTCAGATAACGGCGCTCCACAAAATGCTCAGAATCCACATCAACAGCAGCTCGACGCCAGGACTTTCCCTCCCAGACACCAGCGTCCTCCGTTCAGGCACCAGAACCAGAGGAACCCTGGTTTTCGCCCGTCCAGACCTCCTCCTCCTCCTCACCATCATCACCGTCCCCCTCCTCCAGGACAGACCCACGGCCCGCCCTCGTACCCGCCCCCTCCCTGCCCCTACCCGCCGCCAAACCTGCCCCCAAACTTCCACATGTACCCGCCTCCGCCTGCATTCTTCAACCCGGCCTTCGCTCCGCCCTTCTGGCCCCCGAACGCCATGTCCCACCTGGATCTGCCTCCTCCGCCGCCGCCGCCTCCTCCGCCACAGTGAAGCCAGTTACTTCTCTTTAAGCGGCGCTCTGGGTAACTTCTCTGGGTTCACCACCTGCTTGTCTCCATGGAGATGTTTTATTTTAGCGTTTTCGGCGGGTGCGTGGCCAGTGGTAGGCAAAATAGTAGTGTGCCACGGAGAGATAGCGAAGCCTGTTTTGGCTGTTACTTGCAGTATACGATATTATGTGTTATTGTGCCACAAAAAAGATACAGAAAAAAACGTATGATTATGAGTCCGATATTAATTGCAGATTCACATTATTTCAGATCGGATCGACAGGACTATTCCAGCTCTAAACCCGGTCTAAAACAAGACTATTCTCGCTCTGAACCACGTCCAAAACAGGACTAATCCAGCTCAAAACTATGATTAAACCAGGTCCAAAACAAGACTATTCTGGCTCTAAACTAGGTCCAAAACAGAACTAATCCAGCTTTAAACTAGGGCTAAACCAGGTCTAAAAGAGGACTATTCCAGCTCTGAACTAGGAATAAACCAGGTCTAAAACAGGACTATTCCAGCTCTGAACTAGGAATAAACCAGGTCTAAAACAGGACTATTCCAGCTCTGAACTAGGAATAAACCAGGTCTAAAACAGGACTATTCTAGCTCTAAACCAGGTCTAAAATGGGACTTCTCCAGCTCTAAGCTAGGGCTAAACCGGACTGTTCTAGCTCTAAAGCCATTGCTAAATCAGGTCTAAAACAAGACTATTTCAGTTGGAAACTAGGGCTAAAAGAGGACTGTTCTAGCTCTAAACCAGGTAAAAAACAGGACTACTCCAGCACTAAACTAGGGCTAAGTCAGGTCTAAAACGAGACTTTTCTCACTCAAAACTATGTCCAAAACAGGACTAATCCAGCTCTAAACTGGAGCTTTACCACAAGTGTTACTTCTTAACATGGACAGTCCAGACTGCAGAAAGGAGTGGTCATAGCTAGCCCATTAGCCACCCACGCTCCAAAGAGGAAGTGCCTACAGCCGCTATTCGGCTCCTTCGGCTCTAGCTTCCGTTCACTTTCTATCAAAACATCTGCTCCTCTTTCTTAGAAACTGACGCTGTCAAACTCAACCTTCAGGACTTAAAATGTTCGTATTAAAAGCCTCAACATGATCCTGGTGTTTTTATTACAGTATTATCTTTGTAAATCAAGATACGAACAATGAAACTGATCGATCAAGTGCCGCTTTCTCTCCGTCGGCCTCCGCTCGCGTTTGATTGACAGCTATCACAGCGCTTACTTTTCTACAACCTCTGACTTTGTGGTTGATGTGAAACACCTATTCGGTTTTCCAAATATGGAATTTAGCTCCAAATTAGCCGCTATAACTGCTAGCCATGATTGGATTTAAAAACAGTATTGCGTCCCTCCTTTCTAAAGTGTATGGGACAAACTTTATGTAAATGTACGTTAATGGACTCTAAATTCTGCAAATTTTTAACTGAATCTACGCTCCACTTGGCAAATCTTGGCAAATCTTTCACATTTCCATGGAGGCAAGCAGGTGGTGAACCCAGAGTAGTTACATGGTGCATCTTTACATAGCCTGTTATTCAAAATTGGTGCTAAATGAAGCAAAAAGTCACATTGCAGACTGCATTTTTTAAGTTGGGCAATAGTTGGGCATAGTTCAAAGCAGTTTTGAATTGTTTTGAAGGCAAACAAAAAAATGCAACTATTAAGAAACAACCAGGTGGCAAGTGACTAAATCATGAGATCGCAAAAGTATCTTCGTATCGCCCGCTCTTAAATGTGAGGCTTTCAAAATGCAAGATAAAGTTATATTTATGCACTTTATTTTACTGTAATTTTGAGCATAACATGAACAACGTCTGGTACATGAACTCACTCACTTGAACTCTTCTCTTTCTCCATAAACTCACATAAAAAAGATCAAATAAAACATTTTTACTGACACATTTTTATTAAGCTGCACTAAATTGCTGTAGTTTTCAGTCTATAGTTGTAAAGTCTAAGTTGTCATTTAGGCTATACATATATTTTTGAATAAACTTATTACTACAATGAATTTCAAACCACTTTGTTGAAGTATTGCATCTACGATAGTATTCTAGATACACAAAGCACTTCATCTGTCCTGTGTATTTAAAACGACCCACAAAAATGTTTAGTTCATGTTAATTAAGGTCAAATAATCTTAATCTTACATTTACAGACATAGAAAACTCACTTTTTACTGTATAGCACCCTCCAGCTTCTAAGATTTAACTATTTAATTTAAAAATATGAGACGAGTTATGCCACACAATTGCATTTTATTATTTTTTCCTACATTTTATGAACACTGTCTTACCATTTTTTATTTGTTTTGAGAAATTCACTGATGCCTAGAAAAGTCACAATGTCAAGAAACATCACAATTTACAATTATTCACACAAACGCCAAATAAAAGTGATCAATGAAATGAAATCAAACTTTCTAAATGAAAAACTAAAGTTGATTTGACGTAAATTATTCACTTTTTAGACTCTAGATTTAACTGGACAGACATGTTTTTGCTTCCAAAACTGTCACTATTATCATTTTTTAAGTTCTTTCTCTTATATTGTGACCAAAATAATCACGATTATCGATTAACCGAATAATCTTGATGTCCGTACTGATGCCTAAACAGAAAATAATGTTTGTTTTTTTTGTACTTTATGAGCTGTGTCGGTACATTTCCACACTTCACTGTTGGCCTCTCAGAACGGGGCGTGAACTATGTGTGCATTTTAGGCACATTATTGTGTAGAAACTGTGTGCACCTCCACTACTATCGCGAATAATATGGAAAAGGTTATTAAAATGGGACTTTCTTAACATTTAGAACTTGTTTGCTCAAATGTTGTTACCTTTAAGAATAGCTTAAAGGAGGTGTATTATTCTTTTTTCCAGGTGTTTAGTCTTGAACTGTAACATAAGTAGATCATCATGGTACATTTTGTTCATTGTAAACTGCAGTATTTGTCTAAAACGTCTTTGTAAAAGAAACAGATCCATTGACTTCTGTTCAAAACTGCAGATCTAATAAGCCTCTTAACTGACATTTCACTGTAACGAGCAGCAGATTGTCATTTATGCATTTCTATTTTTGAAAAGTGTCTACGTGACATTTTAGAACTTACATTTGTCACTTTGAGTCTCAAATTTCTAATAATATATATGTATAAGTACAACTAAATAGAGGGACGTGGGCGGGAATAGGGGGTACGTGAAAACAGGAATTCAGTTAAAGGACAATAAAGGGTTTAACTAAACTAAAACATGCAGGAATCAACCAAAATACAACCTTGCGTAAACAAATGACGAGAAAACAAGTTTGTAACTAGATTAAAAGCGCATTAATGTTGATTTAGCACAATTTGTCTCCTTTTAAAGAGGGATTAAACACTAAAAATCAGCTAAACAAAACATTTTTTACTTATTTTGAATCAGCATGGAGTGACTGATAGTCCTGGTTTAGCGCTGGTTAAATCCTAGTTAGTTCTCGTTTAGTCTTAATCACTGCTTAAAGGAGACATATTCAATTTAAATGAGCTTTTAATCTTGTTACAACAGCGTTTACTCATCATTCGTTTACTCAAAGTTTTATTTTGATTGATTGCCGCATGTTTGAGTTAATCCTGTATTGTCCTGCAACTGAAGCTTGAATGCTCGGAACATTCCTGTTTTCACCTACCACCTATCCCCGCCCACATCCCTGTACTTATTTTAAAATTAAGACTCTGATAACACTTTTCAAAAATAAAAACACATAATGACAATGACATGATTGTCATTGTCATTGATTGATCTTGATGATGAAACGTCACAAAGAAGAGGCGGGGCTTATCATTTCTGTGGTATTGAACAGGAAGTCAATTGGTCTGTTTCGATTATTAAGCAGTTTTAGCTCAAAATTGCAGTTTACAATAAACAAAACATAAAATGATGATCTACTTCTGTTATCCTTCAATACTAAAGTACCTGGAACAAAATACATCATGTCTCCTTTAAAGATCTGAAAGTCCAAATACACAAAGTTGTCAACAATCAGACGCCAATATTAGTGGAGCACATTGTATATCATTTTCGTTTTCTGTGAATGTTTGAATTTTTGTACGAATTGAAAATATATACTTGTACAGCACAAAATAAATGTCTTAACAGGAGTTAAACAGCGCTTGAATTGTGAAACTTCTTTTTTTCGGAGTTTTCGGGAAAGATACGCAAGTGTTAAAGGTTTCTCACGAGGATGTGGTTTCTACATGATTTCAAGATGAACACATAGCATTGTTCACTGCATTTTTCATCTTAGTCCACAAAACCCCAAAACTATTGACATATAATAATAATAATAATAATAATAATAATAATTTAATTCATAATTTTGAAATAATGTTTGTTTTTGAGGGGGATTTGTTCAAAAATGCGATTGTAATGCTGGAAAAAAGTGTATATTTAAAGCTAAAACAATATCAAAGGCACTTTTCATCATTTTAAAAACACAATTCATTTTAAATATACTCTGGGGAAAAATAAATGATCGGAGTACAACAAGAAATTAATTTGCTGTCTGGAATTTGAGATATAATTTGTTTTCTGTTTGTTGAACCCTTTTTTTTTTCTTTGTTTTTGAGTTGTACTTTGTTTTGTTTGTCTGTTTTTGTTTTGTTTTGTTTTGTTATATTAATGACTATTATATGAATGGCTGTGTATGAGACATTTTGAAGTTTTTTTGAAGATTTTATAACCTTACCTCCTTTGGTTTGTCTATAAAAAAGAAAATAATAATTTTGTAAAACATGTAGTAGTGTAACATTGTATTGTTTTGCTCAGTTAGAAGTGGGAAACCTTGTCCTCAAATAGAAAAAAAAGAGGTTTGGACAAAGTATGTTTGCACTATTACTACTTACTACTACAAAAAAAAAAATGTTTTCAGAATAACCTTTGTTCATCCTCAAAGGGAAATTCTTTTTGTAACCAAATATTAACCAACCAGAAGAAGAAAATGGAAGTTCAAACAAGATGAAAACAAGACTAAACTTGTTCAAAATAACAACTAAATTAAAAATAAGTATCTCTGTAGAACAAAGGATAAAATAAAACAGATCTGTTTTATCAACTAAACCCTCAGTTTTAACAAATTACAGTTTAACTTAACTTTACAGATTTTTTAGCAATACAGTCTAAATCTGTAATTGATTAGATTGATACTTTTACTTATTTTATTTTTAAAATATTAAAATATATAGTGATACTGAATTTGGTGGCACAGTATTTATAACGTGGGTTGCTATCAGTAGTATTGTTTGGTATATTTAAGAACATTTTAAGATAGTTCTAAACTTTCATTGCTTGTTTAGTGGAAGAAAACTTGACATTTTCACAGTTTTGATGATTAAAATGGGTGTATTTCATTTTAAATTTGTGCACCCCTTCACGGGCCAAATTAGACCCCTGCAGGACCAAGTTTAGCACTTTTTTTTATTCTGAGCAAATGTCGCACACAGCTGTATCCTGACATTGGAGACATCAACGACAAATTGTCAAACCTGCCGCAGCAAACGAAAGGGGAAATTGCTAAAACAGTCTGGTTCACTCAAACAGTCGCGCTCAAACAGAAGCTGTAGGTTTGTCGAAGTGGACTCGTTTTTTAAAGATGGCTGTGTACTTTCGCTCCAGCTCGTCTGAAATCAACTTGGAACTTAGAGAATATGAGGAGATAAAAATACCTGAGCCCAGGTCAAAACCAAGTAAGTCATTTTTATTAACTAATGAAGAACTTAACCAAATAATAATCTTACAGGAGCCAGGATTAAATCAGAGCTTGCATTAAACTTCTTTCTTTCTTTATTTCTTTCTTTCGCTCTTTCTTTCTTTCTTTCGCTCTTTCTTTCGGTCTTTCCTTCCTTCTTTCTGTCTTTCTTTCTGTCTTTCGGTCTTTCTTTCTGTCTTTCCTTCTTTCTTTCCTTCCTTCTTTCTGTCTTTCTTTCTGTCTTTCTTTCTGTCTTTCGGTCTTTCCTTCTTTCTTTCCTTCCTTCTTTCTGTCTTTCGGTCTTTCTGTCTTTCCTTCTTTCTTTCCTTCCTTCTTTCTGTCTTTCTTTCTGTCTTTCGGTCTTTCTTTCTGTCTTTCGGTCTTTCCTTCTTTCTTTCGGTCTTTCCTTCTTTCTTTCCTTCCTTCTTTCTGTCTTTCGGTCTTTCTTTCTTTCCTTCCTTCTTTCTGTCTTTCGGTCTTTCTTTCTGTCTTTCGGTCTTTCCTTCTTTCTTTCCTTCCTTCTTTCGGTCTTTCTTTCTGTCTTTCCTTCTTTCTTTCCTTCCTTCTTTCTGTCTTTCGGTCTTTCTGTCTTTCCTTCTTTCTTTCCTTCCTTCTTTCTGTCTTTCTTTCTGTCTTTCGGTCTTTCTTTCTGTCTTTCGGTCTTTCCTTCTTTCTTTCGGTCTTTCCTTCTTTCTTTCCTTCCTTCTTTCTGTCTTTCGGTCTTTCCTTCTTTCTTTCGGTCTTTCCTTCTTTCTTTCCTTCCTTCTTTCTGTCTTTCGGTCTTTCTTTCTTTCCTTCCTTCTTTCTGTCTTTCGGTCTTTCTTTCTGTCTTTCGGTCTTTCCTTCTTTCTTTCCTTCCTTCTTTCGGTCTTTCTTTCTGTCTTTCCTTCTTTCTTTCCTTCCTTCTTTCTGTCTTTCTTTCTTTCTTTCCTTCTTTCTTTTTTCCTGTCCTTCCGCTTCCTGTTGTCTGTTGCATGCCGGGTGCGCGTGTGTGAGCGTGTGACTGGTTTGTGTTTGTGGAGAATGGAAGTGCGTGAGTGCGTGAGTGCGTGAGTGAGTGAACAAACACATCTTTCCATCTTTCATGCTGTCATGCTGTCGTCACTCTGCGGGGAGAAGGTAAGAGCTGTTACTGTCTAGTTTGAGTGCGTTGAGTTTTGAGCGAGTTCGCCCAGTGGGTGCCGGGGCATGGCGTCCCTCTCAGATGAGGGCACGCAGCCCCCGTCACTTAAACACGGGGTCAGAGGGGTGGCTGACCCACGTTTTACCGTAGAGCAGGTATTGTTGGCCCTGGGGGAGCAGGTGGGCCATGAAAACATTGTGTTTGGTTCACGGATGAACAAAGCGGTGGTCGCGTTTTTGAGCCAGGTGCAATTGGTGCATGACGTGGTAGAAAGTGGGGTGGTGTTGGAGAATGAATTTGTGTCGGTGTCTCCATTGTTTGTGCCATCAGTGAGGGTCACGGTGTCTGGAGTGCCACCGTTCATCCCTAACGAGCACATTGAGCGAGAGCTGTTTCGGTTTGGAAAGTTAGCGAGTGGTTTGAAACCGGTGCGCCTCGGCTGTAAAGACGCCAGGCTGCAGCATGTACAATCGCTCAGACGTCAGTGTTTTCTGTATGTATCTGAGTGATTCAAGCGGTGCACTTGAGGTGTCGTTTGCAGTAAAGTTTGAAAACAGGTACTACACACTGTACGTGAGCTCAGGGAGTTTGAGGTGTTTTGAGTGCGGGGATGTTGGACATAAGCGTGCGTCAGGCCCCCACCGTGAGCCCCGAGCCGGGGAGCCCGAGCGGGAGGCAGGCGCTGCGGAGGCGCCAACAGGTGAGACTCCGGAGACAGATGAGGAGCAGCCCGGCCCCTCTGGAGATACAGGGCTGTTGCAGGGTTTTCTGGTGAGCCGCAGATGAGTTGTAACGAGGAAATGCAGAGTGAACAACAAGAACAGGAGACGGACACGCAGAGCGAAACCGTCAACAGTGTCCCGCCCCCGTCACAGAGCGCTGAGGTCGGGAGTGCAGGGGTTGGGGAAGAGGAGAGGAGGAGTGAACAATATAGTGAGCAGTGCGAAGATGGGGAGGACAGAGAAGAGGACATGGTGGAGGATGACACACTGTCACACACAGCTCTCAGACATGTCTCAGGAGGCGGGGCTAGATGAGCCCTCCCCTTACACTGTCAAAGACATCAATGAGTTTCTGGACGTCACCTATGGGAACAAGGCAGTCAATGTGCTGGATTTCTTCCCAGATGTGGATGGATTTATTAATTCAGTTAGAAAAATAAAAAAGCAAGTTGGCATAGATCAGTTAAGTCAAAAGAAGAGGTATAGGCTGGCGAAGTTGGTAGGAAGGATTAAAAAGGATAGAAGGGGAGCAGGAGCTGATAAATAACTGGTTGTGCACATTGGTGTTTTTCTCTCTGTGTGTTTTTACTTGCTATGTTCTATCTTTTTCTTTTTTCCTATGGAGAGCATTAAAATAGGAACTCTTAACATGAATGGGGGCAGGGATCGAGTGAAGCAGGTGGCCGTAGCTGAGACAATGAGACTGAAACATATCGATGTGTTATTTTTACAAGAGACCCATAGTACTGAGGTTAATGCGGCAGGCTGGAGCAGGGTTTGGTCAGGGCCAATATTCATGAGCCATGGGTCCAATGTGAGTGCAGGAGTGGCAGTCTTGTTGGAACAGCACGACAGACAGTCAGGACAGGAACACTGTAGAGCCGCATCCAAATGCAGCCGCCACGTTGGCCAGTGTGCTGAGGGAGAACGACCTTGTGGACACGTGGAGGCAGTGCCACCCCACTGCACGGCAGTACACATGGGTTCGTGTCAGTGCAGGCAGTGTGAGTGCAGCCTGTCTGGACAGGATCTACATCAACAAATTACAAAGGAATCATGTCAAAAGTGCTGGAATCATACCCACTGGGTTTTCAGATCACCACCTGGTGACACTGGACTACTCTCTGCCAGTGCGCACATTGCGTTGCCCCTACTGGCGCTTGAACTTAAAACTGTTGCAGGAGAGAGATTTTATCAAGGCTTTTGAGGAGTTCTGGGAGCAATGGAGACTGAGGAAGACAGATTTTCTAGATGTGATTAAGTGGTGGGAGGTGGGGAAGACTCAAATTAAATTGTTTGTACAACAATACATGTCTTTATCATATTATTACGCTGAGAGGGAGGAGCTCAAACAACTGGAGAGGGAGGTAGCTTCTCTAGACGAAGGAATTACCAGAGGAAGGGGGAGTAGAGACGCATGGGTAAACAGGAGGAAGGCCTTGGGGGCTTTTATGAATGAGAGAGCAAAGGGGGCGCTAGTTAAGGCTAAAATTACTGCACTCTGTGACATCGATGCACGTACACGCTATTTTTTCAATTTAGAAAAGAAAGGCAGAGTGGGTAGTGACCTTATGCATCTCAAAATGACCAACGGTGCGGTCACGTCTGACCCATCACTGACGCGGCAGGAGGCCATAGCCTTCTATTCTGAACTGTTCGGGGCCTGTGAGTGCGATGAGGACAGTCAGGGGCAGATTGCTATGGGGTTACCCAAGCTGGAGGAGTGGGAGGCAGCAGCTTTGGCCTCTCCTGTCACCCTGGAAGAGATGACCACTGCAGTGCAACAGCTCAACAGTGGCCGAGCCCGAGGGATCGATGGACTGCCTGCAGAATTCTTCGAGGTTTTGGCCAGTGTTGGGGGAGGATGTGAACGCGGTTTTCACGGCAGCGTTGAATCAATGCAGGCTTCCTCTTAGCTGTACTAGAGTGGTCTTGGCATTACTGCCCAAGAAGGGAGACCTTACATCACTGGAAAATTGGAGACCAGTCTCATTGCTCTGTTCAGACTACAAAATAATTGCTAAGGTTTTTTCAAATAGACTAAAGGAACAGCTGGACTAGATAATTCATCATACACAAACATACTGCATTCCAGGCCGGACTATCATGGATAACCTCTTTCTCATTCTGGGACACTATTGACATCGCAAAAGTAAAGGGGCTGGACATTGGCCTCCTGTCAATTGACCAGAGGAAGGCTTTTGACAGAGTGGACCACAAATACTTATTTAACATCATGGATGCTTTTGGTTTTCCATTTTATAACATGGATCAAGACTTTATATGCAGGTGCTACAGTGCTGCTTAAGGTGGGGGGAGGACTCAGCCGGCCGGTGGAGGTGAGGAGGGGCATCCGGCAGGGCTGTCCTCTGTCAGGAATGCTCTATGTTCTTGCCATCGAGCCTCTCCTCCATCAGCTCAGGAATGGGTTGGGGAGGCTTTTGCTGGAGCAGACCACACAGCCCCTGCGGGTGTCAGCATATGCTGATGACGTCACTGTGATTGTTACTGGGCAGGCTGATCTGGTGATTTTACAGCAGAAGCTCTCCCTCTATGAGCGTGCCTCTTCTGCATCGGTAAACTGGAGTAAGTGTGAAGGTTATCTTCTTGGACAGTGGGTGCATGAGGCGAGGCCCACCCTTCCTGGTGGTTTGCAGTGGAGCATGGAAAGAATTAAGTGCCTAGGGGTGTATCTGGGGAGTGAACCGTTTCAGGCTAAGAACTGGGTAGGTCTTGTGGAAAAGGTGAGTGCCCGATTGTCTCGATGGACCTGGGTTCAGCCTCAGCTGTCTTACAGGGGAAGAGCTTTGGTGGCTAACACTCTGGCTGCCACGTGTCTCTGGCACCGCTTCACTGTTTTGCCACCTCCAGATGCTGTGGTGGCAAACATTCAGAAGAAGTTGGTGGATTTTGTCTGGGGAGGCTTCCATTGGCTGAGAGCGGCGGTGCTCTACCTACCTGTGGATGAAGGAGGACAGGGGTTGGTGGACCTTTTCGGCCGACTGGCGGCGCTGCGCCTAAGAGCTATACAGCGTTTCCTCTATGGTCCCCAGCAGCTATGGACAGAGACAGCGGGCGTCCTGCTGCAAGGAGTGGAAAGGCTGGGATACGACAAACATCTATTCCTCCTGGACCTTAAGACCGTTGACTTGTCGGGAACATCTGCTTTTTATCGCTCTGCACTGAAGGCCTGGAGCTTGGTGTTGGCCTGCTCCAGAGTGGAGCCGTATGGATACGCAGGTCAAGAGCCCCTTTTTCATAACCCTGTGGTCAGGAGCAGCTTGTTGAACTCACCATAGTTGAGACAGGCCTTTGTCACAGCCGGACTGACCAAGCTGGCTGACCTGAGGGCTCAGCGAGGGTGGAAGAGTGCAGCCCAGCTGAGCCAGGACACTGGGGTGAGGTCAGTGCGAGTGCTGCAGAGGCTGCTGCAGGAGGTGCAGGTTGGATTACCAGCGCGCTTTAGAGAGGCACTGGGCATTTATGGATCTCTTCCACCAGGACGGCTTACACCTTTTCCCTCACTGTCTGTGAGGGCAGCTGGAGAAACGAGTGACAGCAATGGTCTTTTAACATTTAGTACCTCTGTCCTCCCAGAAATGTCCACAGTGGAAAAGAAGGACCTCTATATCGTCTCCACCAAAGTCCTCCACAAAACTGACCTGGCGGGTGTTCCCGGGTCCAGGTGGTCAATGGTGTTGGCCCCAGGTTCTTCTCCGCGAGGCTGCTGGAGGTCCCTGTACCGGCCCCCTATAGAGAAACGCTGTGCGGATCTCCAGTGGAGGGTGGTGCATGGGGCTGTGGCCACGAACAGACATGTGGCCCACTTTGACCCGAGATCGGACGGCCAGTGTGTGTCCTGCCATCAAGAAGAGACACTGGAACATCTGTGGGTGTCCTGCCCACGGCTCTCTCCCCTTTTTGCGCTCCTAGGACACTGGCTTCAGAGACTGGGTCAAGCTCTATCCAGGGAGCTTTTCGTGTTTGGACCCAAACATTCTCCTGCACAGCGCCGAACTGTGGTTTTAACAAACTATGCGCTGGGTCAGGCCAAAATGAGCATCTGGCTCACTCGGAGGAACGAGAGAGTCGGGTCGGGCTGTACAGATCCTGTGGACCTCATAAGGAAGCTGATCACAGTACGACTCAAACTGGAATATGTGTACAGCACATTGGTGGGGGAGCTGGAGGAATTTGAGCGGGGGTGGACAGTAGGGAGGGTACTGTGTGCAGTGAGGGACGGGGAACTTTGTTTTAATCTATAGATGTGTGATGGAATCCGGATTGTATTTGTCTGCTGCTGTGTTGAATTGTTTTTTTTTTGTTTTGGTTTGACTTGATTGAATTGAATTGACTTGTTAATAAATGTGAGTGTAAAGTCAAAGTCTTTCGTTCTTTCTTTCGGTCTTTCTTTCCGTCTTTCATTCTTTCTTTCTTTCGGTCTTTCTTTCTGTCTTTCTTTCTGTCTTTCTGTCTGTCTTTCTTTCAGAGTGCAGACATTTAAACGCCGTGGTGCTGAGCTTTGGCATCCTCTGTGTCCTTCAGGCCACTCTCAACATCTCTCTGAGGCTAACTCTGAGTGAGTTCACTATTTTTGTTTAATAAAATCTCCAAATGTGTTAAATATCATGTCGAAACACTGTCATTGAGTGACTGCCTATGCCTATAGGCAGTCACTATTTGTTCTTGTATTTTCCGTTTTTTCGGCACGTTTCACAGGCCGCAGTTTTTAAATTCTTTGAATATTTTTTGCATTTTTCAATAGTTCCTAGTCTTCTAATGTCTGCTATTACTTTTGGTACATGTACCTTTTGTAGTTTTTTCATAATTTGCCGAGCAATTTTTCCCTATCATTTACAGTGGGAGCCTTTCTGTTGGTCCTCTACACGAAAGTTTGCTGTTTGAACCATTTTAGGCAGATGCACAGTGGCAGAGCGGCTAGAGCTTCTGCCTCCCAATGAGGAGATCGTGGGTTCGAATCCCAGACCAGACCAACATCACACAAATTCAATTGCGCAGTCACTCGCAATAGCTTCAGCTATTGCAACAGCATCTAGTTTTGAATTTTTATCCTCAGATTGTGCCATGTATTTTAATCTCACCACAGTTTTAATTGACTCTTATTAGCAGTGGTGGAAAAGGTACTCAATTTTGTTATTTCATAAAAGTACACAAGTAAAAGTATAACACAATCTACTAAAGAAAAACTACTGAAGCACCAGTTGGAAAAAACATTTAGTGTAAAAAGTCATAAAACCTCGAGTTTTGAAGTCTACAGAACCCAAAGAACCATTATTTGATAATTAAACGAGTTTGTTGCAATGTTTGGATTAACTTGTTTCAGCCCAACAATAAAACAACAACAGCGATATTAGATTTGTGTAAAAATTAAAATACCGTACAAGTTCTTCTCTCACAGATCCTGCACTGAACCTGAATTAAACTAGGACCAACCGAGTCTGAACCAGGACTATCCCAGATTTAAACAGCAGAAAGTAGAGCTGTGCAATTAATCGAATTTCAGTTACAATTATGATTATTAGTCTAATCTATTACTGAAATATTGTAATCAAGATTATTAATGTTACGTTTAAACTGTGTTTCCTACTTTTATTTCTTACGTTTGTTCTCTTCATTTTAGATGCGCTGATGCCCCACCTTCTCTTAGAGCAAATAATTGTTTGAATAATCGTGATTTCAATTATGACTCAAATAATCTTGATTATTATTTTTTCCATATTCAAACAGCCTTAGTAGAAAGTACAATTCCTGCGTTCAAATGAAGTGAAGTAAAAGTAAAACATATCCACTGTAAAGAGTAACTTATCAGCAAAAGGACCGATAACTACAAATGTACTTAAAAACAGTACTTTTTTTTTATTTTTTTATTTTTTTCCAGCACTGATTAATACATCCACTTTTAGGACCCAAACATGCCAAAAGTTATTGATTAATATAGTAATAATAATATAATTTCACTTTGAATTGAATTGACCAATAGCAAAACTGTGCAGATTTTTGGATTGTGATTTAGTGCTTGTTGTTTATTTGTAAAACTAAAACTGATTTGACTTTTTTACAGCTGAGAAATCTGAATTAACAGCAGGAGAATGTTTTACAACCAGCGACCCGGCCGCTCTCAACACCACAGCAGGTACGAGCAGAAGTACAAATAAAAAAGTACAGATACCTAAACATTTTACTTTAGTATTTTTCACACTGGATTCTTTAACATCAGTACATTTGAAAGCAGATACCTGTACTTTCTGCTACACTACATTCTTTAAAGGGACTGAAATGTAGGACTGAACTGATCATGTAATTAACATACGGACATTGGGAAAAAATCTCATTTGGATTAAACTGACTGGGACCAAGTGGAACCTTAATTTAGGACTATGTGTGCCGTAGTTTTCTTTTTCTTTTCAACTTTTTTTGTCTCTTGTGCTCTCCCTAGTCTGGTTCCCTTTTCTTGTTGCTGTTTTTGTTTTGTTTTTTCTGTATTTGAAATTTCTAAAGCGAAAAAAAAAAAAATATACAGTACTTTTGTTATGTTTGTGAGGTTATTTTTAGCACGTTCACTCTGACATTTTGCCTAACGTGTTCAAGCTCCACCTTTGAGCAAACAAAAATATACACATGAAATTCTCTACAAATGATTAACATTGATCATTGTTGACCAGAAATCAGCACAATTCTTCATCAATATCAACACTTTTAATGCTTTATCAGCTCTCAAAATCTGTCTGAAATACTTTTTTAATACTCTTCTTGAACCAAGCCTAGATTTGAAAACAATTCTGTCAAAAACCTTTACCTTTTACTTCTGTATGTGCTCCTTTATCTGTACTTCTTCTTCATGCACATGTTTGTTTTGTTTTTGGGCAGGGATTACGATGTGTCCTCCTGAGTGGCTGATGTTTGAATCCAGGTGTTACTTAATTTCTTCAAGGAGTGCAGACTTTGACCAGAGGCGTAAAGACTGTGAGAGAAGAGGAGCTCAGCTGGTCAAACTCAACAACAGACGAGAGCAGGTTCAAATGTCATTACAGTTCATGAGAATTCAAAGTCTATATGACAAGTTAGACGACACATTTCACTAAAACGCAGTAAACATGATGATATTTAAGATTTTACTGAACATTTTGTCTGTTTGTCCCCAGTTTGACAGTTTTGGTAATGTTTAAAATTGTACTTTCTGGTTGAACATGAGCAGCAAATATGACATGGATAGAGGTAATTCTACAACTGTTACCTAGCAACCAGTTTGAAAACAAAAGGCCAAAATCCATATAAATTATACAATAGTTATGATTTGGCAAATAATAATACCTGATAACACCTTATTTTTTGTTGAATGACTGTTTAAACTGTCACAAAAATTGTCAGTTGTGTGTAAATTGTTTTTGAATTTTCAACTGTACGTCACTTTTTGATGACATCACAGAGGGATACCATTGTACTTCCTGTAATTTTAAACTTTTATTTTTCTTCACAATCTGCAACTTCACAAATGTAAAACTATACTAAATGTTTACCACAGGTGCTAACTCACCAAACTAATTCACAATTAGAATATCATGAGAACTTTAAAAAAAATAATGCTTATCTAGATGTTTTAAAATTGCCACATTCATACACGTGAAGTGGGTGAAGAGCCAGGGGTTTCAGCTTCTTGTTTTACTAAATGTTTTTGTTTTGATTTTCCCATTCAAAAGATGTAATATTTGTTATAAATTTGGTGGTAAGAGTCCTACTTTTTCATCATTGTAAAACCCATGCATAGATTCTCTTTATCATTATTATTATGATTATTTTAATGTTTTTATTTACTGCATGTTATTGCTTGTGTGCTCATTTCCAGTCACTTTTATTGTAGTATTTCTTAGTGCCATATAAACACCTTTTTATAATCATATCACTGATATTATATTTTGTCTTAGGTGTTGTAGTTATTGTAGTGTGCATATTATTTAATGTTTCAGCACTTAGTTCAACCGCTAAATTTCATCCATAGTCCTGAAATTTACGGACGTTTTTCTTAAAGGCAGGAAAAACATTAAACTTTCAATTAGTCAGATAATTTGACATTATAAAACATTAAACATTAAACCTGACAGACGCAAACATGTGTGTATGACATCTATACCATGTCTGATTCACAGCAAACAACTCGATCTGGCTCAAATAAAGTCAAACTGAACCTCACAACATACAGACATAATTTACTCAAAGCGTTCAGAAGTTGTGTGAACTTTTAACATGACTAAAGCCCCACAAACCACTAGATGGTGCCACATTTCTTCAATCCTGAACTTCAAGAGCTGTAGCTGTCTGAGGGCTAAAATAACTGGAATAGAAAGTGTTCATGAGACTTTCAAAAACTTTTAATTTAAGGTTAAACCAGGTCAAATCATTTGCAATGTGATGGTTAATGTTTTGACCTGGTTTATAGTTATGGTTAATATCTAAAAAATCTCAAAATTAAAAAACAAATCAGAAAACCATGATGCTCCTTCATGTAAAACATACCTGGAGTTTCATTCGGCTTTCGAAAAAATACTGCATATTTTATCCTCTAATGAGTTCAAAAGACTCAGTTTCACCTGTTGATGTCATAAAGTGGTTCTCTTGATTTTCTTGACCGTGTTTGTATTTGTTTTCACCAGACGTTCCTCTCTGGACTCACGACGGCTGCTTGGATTGGAATGACCGACAGAAACAGGGAGGGCGTCTGGTTGTGGCTGGACGGGACAGCCGTCAAGAGAAATCAGTAAGACTCGAGTTACGGGCAGAGCTGGGTAGAATAATACCACCATAGTTACAGAATAATTCTCAAAAAAGGGCAAATTAGTGATGTTTTAAACCATAACTGATATGCTACACAAAATAAACAAACATTTGGGGGTAAAATAACCTTATTTAGTCTAAAATGAAGAAAAACTAAATGGATTCTGGACACAAATGGGCCAATGTAGACCTATTAGAAACAATTAAAATAACAACATACTGTACAAAGCCGTATAATAATAAACTTTTGTACTACCAGGGACCTAAAGTGACAAAGAATTAAGTTGCAAAAAAAAAAAAGTTTAGTTCTACTTTAAAGGAACCATATAACATTTTCAATCCAATATAATCCAATGTATTTATATAGCACACTTTATAAACTGAAACATTTCCAAATTGCTGCACTAAAAAAACATTACTCATGCGGAGTTAAAAGCCAGAGAATAAAAGTGGGTCTTAAAGGGGCTGTACCTGATTTTTACTGTTTTGAAACGTGAAAAACACATGTATCACTCACTTTCCTAATGCAGTCCCAGCATCCTAAATATTCACCTAAATATGAGTTTATAAGCACTTTTCACAAGCCTTATCACATTAAAGCTAACAAACAAACTTCCTACTTCACGTAGAATACAGCGCTCTATAAATAGATGGAGAGAAAAAGTTGTGGTCACATTTTCACCTGAATAAATGCTTTTATAATATATCTGTACTGGGACAATACAGATTTATTTTTTTACATGCAAAAAATAGGATACATGAACTAGTTCTGTTTTTCACAGTAAAAATCAAGTACAGCCCCTTTTAAGATGAGACTTAAAACTGTGGAGGCTTTTCAGACATGGGTGGGGGAGGGAAGATTTTAATTATAATTTTCATTAAAATGCCCATTCCTTAGCAGCTTTTACTGATAACAGTTGTAAAGTCTACACTAGAGCTGGTCCATATCCTATTGTTCATGATTTATCGTCATTTGCATTCCAGGCAATATGAAATCTGATATAATTCCGCGTTCACTGCAGCAGATTTTCCTCAGAGTTGCAAACGCTAATGACTGGAGACGCATTCAAATGTTCAATTCAATGTTGAGGCGAGAAGTGGAAGGAAAATGATATCAATTGAATCCATATTAAACATCCTTAAAGGTTCTACGCTCTATAATCGCACACAGACAGCACACAGTGGTATCATTTTGACCTGAATAGATGCTTTTACAACATGTCTGTGAAGAGGCAGGACTGATTTTACTTTCTTACATGAAAAATATTGGTAAAGCACATTTAAACAAGTCAAATATTGGTGCCATTGTTAAGTATTTAATAATTTATCATCCTCAATTATACCGTTATTGCAAATTTTATATCTTGATAAAAATGCTTAGCCATATCGCCCTGCCCTGTTCTAAAGAGGTTTCTTCAATCAGAGGTAGAATGAGTCTCGGATAAGTCTCTCATGTGTTTCCAGAGGTTACATACGGTTTAAGAACAGTTCCCTTGAAAGTGTAACTCTTTGCTGCCCCCTGCTGGCTCCGTGTTCTAACGGCCGCATCTTCCCTTGGCCAGTTTAACCCTTCGTCTGATTGTGTCACAGGCTGCGTTGGGCCCCTGGACAGCCAAACGACGCTTTCGGAGGAGAGGACTGCGGCGACATTCGAAATCAGACAAACTTTATCGGTTTGAACGATTCTGGCTGTTCAGTCAGGTTGCACTGGATCTGTGAGAAGCCACTGAAGTAACACAAATGTAATGAACCAGTCGAGATACAGATGTTAAGTAGATGCATTTATTATTGTAGATATACTCACTCATATCTTAAAATACACCAAGTAACCAAAATATGCACTGGAGTAATAATAGTGGTGTTACTCTAAAGGACACATATTATGCCAAATTAACTTTTTTGAGCTTTTATTCATGTTCTAACATTGTTCCGTCATCAAAAACATGTTTAGTTTTTGTTTTTGTTTAGTTTCATTCACATTTGTTTGATGAATTTGGGTTTGAAAATCCTCTCCCCGTCCGACCAAAACACTTAACCTCAATGAGTGCCGTGTTTTCGATGAGTGCCGTGGCTCTGAGAATCTTCTGCTCTGTTTTTCAGTCCATAAATCATCGTCAGACTCGCTCTGAGCATTTCTGTCGTCTAATCAAGTTTGTATAATTGCCTCTGCTGCCAGTAGATGGAGCCACAGCTAAGTTAATACGACATCTTCAAAGGCTGTGACAAAGTTTGATTATTCTTTGTAAAAACATTTTATTTTTACATGTCACAGTAAAGATACTGGAGAGCAGGTTTAAAGGACAATAACAACACAAATTATGCATAATATATGTCCTCTAAGTGATGTTAACAAAATATAAATATATATATGAAAAAAATCTAATTTCACACAAGTCGAGATCTCTGTTTCTCATAAAATCCACTTTGTGACATTACAAATCTTTTTCCTTTTGATGACAATAGTAAAATGTCATCAACATTACTTTCCAGATGTTTGCAGATTTGCAATGCAAAAGCAAATGGTGTTTATGATGAATGATGAGGTCATGCACTGAAGCCGACAGATCTAACCTTGAGGTCACAACATCAAATGCCCAAATGACTCCGTCGTGCTCTAGATTAGATATGACCTGAGCCAAGATTCAGTCTATTGGGATTGACTCAAAGTACAGCTGTCTCTGACAATTATTGTAATAGTCGACTAGTCAGCAATCATTTTAATTGTATATTTAGACTTTTAAAATACTTTATCATCTAAATAAAGGTAGAAATATGATGACTAAAGGCTTCTAGATATAAAATATTCATGAATAAAGTGTATTATTGATTAAAATCTGCAATTATATATTTTTTCATGTTTTAATGTGATAATTTAACTGTTTTTGTTAAAAACGTTCTTTTAGTCTGAATTGTTCAGTTAACGATTACAACTATGAATTATTACAGTTGTTATTATCGACTAGTAACGATTAGTCCTTGTAGCCCTAATTCCAAGGACTGCACGTTGTACAGCTTTGAGGGAACAACAAAATACACAAACATGTAAGAAAAGACTGAAACGTGAACACGTGTACAGACATCCATACATTTGTACAAAATTGGACCAGATAAAATGTTTTTGCTGACAACATCTTGTATTGTTCTGCATTTGAGGATTGAGCGCCACGCAATGTCATGTTTTCACCTAACGCCCATCACAGAATTATTTAAAATATAGAATGCAGAGTTAAAATTCAACAACAAAACATTTACAAATATAAAAACATGAACGGTGCAAAAAACAGTTTTAAAACAGAAACCCAATGAACACGTTTTTATCATTTCACCTTTTTACATATTGCTGTTTACAATGATGAAATAATCATTGTTATATGTTATCGTTTAATGTTAAATACCCTCACAAAAGCATTATAAATATTCTTCAACTGGTTCATGTGCTGGAGATACACCAAGCAATGCAAGCTTGACATCAGCTCGATGTACCACACATTGTACAGATAAACAGAGCAGATTAACTCGTCCCTGGACAAGAAAAAAAGAATGGGGGGCAGGTAGCAAATCAGCATGTTGATCTGCACCAGTAAAATTATACAAAATGCTCTTCTTTTGACAAACGTCCCAGATTGCCTGCTTGAACTATTTTGCGATTTGAGTTTCTTGTCACCGGGTGAAGGCTGAAGGAGGGTTCTCAGGATCGACAAACACGCGAAAGAGTTGACCGTCACGATAATCGACAGGAAAGTGCACTCCAACTTTAAAAATACAACTTTAAGCGATTTATATAATGCACACAAGATCATGACAGAGGCATCACCGAACAAGGTGATCACCAACGCTACGGCTAACACCACAAACCGGTATCGTAGAGGTCTGTATTTCATAAAAACAACCGGATGCTCAACGGCCAAGTATCGTTCGATGCAAACTAAGCTCTGGAACAACGGGTGACCGAAACACAGCAGACTGACCACGCCGCTCCACGCATAAGAGTACAGCGCCGGCAGGAACTTTAGCGTGAAGGCGGAACTGATTATGTTAATTGAGATGAGGCAATCGACAAACATTATACCTAAAGTCAGGATGTCTGTTTTTTCGGTGAGCGTCAAGGAGGCTTGTGTTAGGAGGACTAGACTTTGTACCGGAATGGCGAGAAAAGCGGGCAGAAGCAGTAACGTTTTGTAAAGGTGGAAAGGGTTCGCCAGGCAGGGGTCGCACATGGTGGGCAAAGTGTCGTTGATCATCTCCACAGACTGTAAATCTACAAAGGAAGAACAGAGGTGGATCTCATTAGGCTTGTCACGATTAAAAAGTTTGAAGTACAATATATTGCGACAGGAAAATATCACGATAAACAATAATATTGAAACGACGCTGCAAAAATGAAATATCTGAGGTTACGACGGTGCTTCACACATCATTTGTTAATGCGCACTTAAAGAGGAGAATCCCGCAGACTGGCTACTTTCAAAAAAGGTGTAGTTTTATTTACAGGTGAACGGCAACGTGTTGGCAGCTAGGCCTTCGTCAGGCAAATGGTTGTCTGAGACCTAAAAGCCGCCTTAAATAGGAGTGGCCACTCAACATGATGCCAAAGTAAAAGACATGATATGCAATGATGCAATAGACATTATATACTTAAGGTGCATTCATCATGGGGGACTCGAAAATAACATCTAAAACAGTTTGTTGTCAAAATAGCATACACAGATGTGATGGACATAGCTGACAGGTAAAGGGTCTGTATACACTAAATATATTGTCAGAAACGTGTCCAACGCTTTTAAAACACACAAAAAAAAGGCTTAACGTGCAATACTGAAGGACTAAACCAGGTCTAAACAAAGTCTAAACTAGGACTAAACCAGGACTAAAACATGACTAAACCAGGTCTAAACCACAACTAAACCAGAACTGACCAAGCCTACACCAAGTCTAAACCAAGACTAGGTCTAAACCAGGTCTAAACCAGGACTAAACCAGGTCTAAACCACAACTAAACCAGGACTGACCAAGCCTATACCAAGTCTAAACCAAGACTAAACTAGGTCTAAACCAGGTCTAAACCAATAGGAAGAGATAAAATATTGTATTTTTGTAGAAGGTTGAGGGCCGGATCATGTCCCTTGGAGGTTCTGATTTGACCTCCGGGTCTTAAGGTGAATAGCCCTGTCTTACACTGATCCAAAAAGATTCACTTGGTGTTCTTTAACTCTACTTTTATTTCCTCTGTCAAACAGAGGTCAGGTAGAGGAAATAAAACTATTCAATGCTTTGAGGCTCGTTCAACGGCTGTACCTGATATTTACTGTTTTGAAACGTGAAAAACAACTGCATGTGTCTATAGAGCGTTTTATTCTACGAGAAGCAGGAAGTGCGTCGTTAGCATGCAAATATTTGTTAGCTTTACCCGGGAACAACAAAACTCACCCTGGGCTCAAAGAATCATAAAAATCGCTTATGAACTGATATTAAAGGACAAATATTGTGCACTATTTTATTGTTATGGGTCTTTAAACACGCCCTTGAGTATCTTTACTTTGACATCTCATGTTTTAGAAATAAAAATAAAATGTTTTTTACAAAGAACAAATAACTTTATAGTAGCCTTGGGAGACACCATATTAACTTAGCTGTGGCGCCCTCTACTGGCCGCAGAGGCAATTACACACATTTGTAAATCCTCAATGTTTTGTAATGGAGCTGTCCTGATGTGTGACGCAGTCGTGTTTTTTACAGCAGAAATGCTCACAGCGAGTCTGACGATGATTTAAAGACTTCAAAGATAAAATAAGACAATAGAAGATTCTCAGAAAAATTACGTCAGTTATTGAAAAACGTCATGCATCAAAGGAGTGTTTTTGACGGTCGGAGGTGGAGAAGATTTTCAAACCAGGATTCATCAAACCAGCCTGAATGAAGGTAAAAGTAACTCCAGGTATATTGTTGATGATGGAACATGGCTAAAAGCTCAAAAAACATTCATTTTGCATATGTGTCCTTTAAAACAAACGTGTTCTGTTTTCCACGAATCAAAACAGTAAAAATCAGGTACAGCCTTTAAGCCTCTCAAAGCGCTTCACTGTAGTAATCATTCAGTCACTCCACACTGATTTGTTGTTATTTTTTTATTTGGGACATTTCCCACTAAAAAGGTACAATTGATTGTTGTTCTGATTGTACAACACCTGGTAGTTTTCAGGTTGTAGAAAGTCTTAGATAAAGGGAAAGAGACCATTTTCACCATTGATTACATTGTTATTTTAATTAGAAATATTCAAATAAAAATATACAAATGTATAAAATCATCTTTTACCATATTAGTGACCATTGTTCAACCCTTTAAACTCCATTATTACAACAAAATCAACATTAAAGCTGGGGTACACAATGTATTCTTTTTAAATTGGGAAATTATAAAATAAAGCAGCTGATTATTATTATACATTATGAAAATCAAACCACTGATTCAAATCCTTTTTACGGTTTTCAAATCAGGTGCCACGCTCAACCCACTAACCTTCACCATTACACATTATAGTCTTGATCAGGCTTTTTCCAGGAGCCATGGAAATGAGTTTTGATTTAGTGTTGGTTTAGTCATGGAGGTTTTGGTCCACGTTAGGTTTAGACTTGAACCGCTCTGCAATCTCAAGACTCTTTGTTACTTTCTGTACTAAGCGTTTGTACAAAAATGGTGAAGTATTATATAAATATTCTGCGCCCTCAACATGGAATAACTTACAAACGGTCTGGAAAGTTTGAAAATCAGTTTAAATTAATGCTGGAGCACAATCTCTGCTTTGTAACTGTTTTAAGGAACTAATCCTTGACGATAGATTCACAATTCTGTCTCCCTCGCGCGAAGACAAATTTGCTAAAGTCAACTGTATTTTATAGAGCCATATTTCACTGGAATCAACTCCAGCTCAGCACGAGCGACTGACGTTAAACACAAACTGAAGAAGACAATGATATTACAATTAATGCAGATGACCATATGAACTAAGTAAGACTATTTTTCATTGTAATTTGCATTGATATACACTTTTTTTCTCTTTTATTATTGATGTTTATGTAACCATTACTTGTATTATGAAATTATGATTTTGATAATTTGGTCATGTATTGTTTATTTGAATGATTTAATGGCAATTTTTAAGGAGGACCCCTGGAAGATTAGCGGCCATTAAATGGGCAGCTAATGGGGATCTTAATAAAACAATTAAAACAGGAAATCAAATATTCCAAACTCTTTCTAGTGCTCTGAGTAATTAAACTCTTTTCAAAAACATAATTCCAGAGTTAAACCATGATGCAAACAGATAAACAACCCTCCAGTCTTAAAAACAGCTACTGAGCTTTTTATCATGAATCATTTTAATGTTTGTAAAGGTAAAATGTCACTTACCTTCAAACGTGAGCAGAAGTTCTGGTCCGAGCTGTGCCAGAGCCGTGTGCCCCCTGATCCACGCCACGCCCTCAGACCTCACTGTCTCAAACTCTAAATCCTTTTTCTTTTTTATTAAATAACGAAATACAAACAGAAACATGACACGGAGAAGAAACCGCAAGATAAAAATGAAGCTTATAGTGTATGTGTCCCATTTGTAGTGATTATTGAACAAAAACAGCCACGAGCCTTTGTTCATTTTTAAGATCATTTTAAAGTGATTTTTTTCCCTTCTATTGAAGCAACTAACGATAATTTGGTAATCGATTAGTTTAGAAAGTATTCTTTCAATTAACTGGGTAGTTCTTTTGATCGCAAAAGGCCCCTGGATTCAATCTTTTACAAATTTGACCAAAATGAAGCTAAAGGAATGCTCCTTGAAGACATCTTGATCGAGAATACTTGCAGACAAAACATCAAAACACAAATTTTTACATTCATCATAAGATCTTCTGTAAAACACTGAATTATAACGATATATTACACATATAATAAAGTTATATATGAGAGATCAAGATCAGCTTTGTTCTGTTTATCATGTTTAATAATAAAATATTAATTTTTCACTTATGATACAAGTGGATATAAAGCAGAAGTATTGATATTGTTTTAGCCTTAAAAATAAATATTTTTGACCAATGTTTTTGATGTTTAAAATAAAATATTTAAAAATTATTTCTAGATTAGTTAAAATGTCTTGTTTTCAGTATATTAATCTTAATTTAAGACATTTTGACTGGTTAAGATTAGTTAAGAGTATTCATTTGATGAACTAGATTATTTTACTCATTTCAATACATTTACTTCTAACTTCAAACCAAATTATCTGTCAGTGGATTGAAATTATTTTACTTACCCCATTGGCAAATTTATTTTCTTATTTAATGCTAAATTATCACACAGTCAGATGGAAATACCTTCAAACCAGTGAAATATTCTGCATCACGTAAGAAATTAAATCTCATTGAGTCAAATCTACTCAAATCCAGATTAAAAATTGTAAATTCAAGTCATTAGGCTGGATGTATATAATGTTTTTGCTGTGTAGTCAAAAGAATAAATAAACTCAAGTCACTTAAAATCAGCATTCAGAATGAATTACTTCCCATAACTGACTGACTGAGCTTCTCAAACCCAGTAATTCTTACACATGTAGATTTCTGCGGTGCATGTTAAAATCCACTGGCCTCTTACAAACACAAAAGTGCACTCACATCGGGCGACGCAGGCGAGATGTTATTTCACACTGGGTCAAGTTTTGCATTTTCCTGCCGTCCGTAAAGGGAACATCATCCCTCATGTTTGTCAGCGCCTGTCACTGTGCGGTTCAGACCCTCTGCCCTCGTCACACGCTGTGAAAACCACTCATTTACACCAACAGCCCAGCGCGGACCCTCAAACCACAGCAGCCGTAGAAACATGCACTCACGGGTTTGTAATAATCGGTCATGTTAAGGTGCACATGACTCTATTCAGTGTACTAATACCTCTTGTAAAAAGAAATTATAGTTTTACAGCAATCAGTCAGCTGTTTGTGGAGAAAAGTGGAAAAATATGATGAAAATGAAGTAAATAAATTGATGACATCACACTCAGGAGACAAAGGTTATGCATAATTTACACAAAAGAAATTACTTTTTTGACCCTTTAAACATTAATTCAACAAAATAAAAGTGTTCATGTGTGTTTTTCTTTGTCAAATTGAAAAATCTGTGACATTAGAGGAGTTTTGGGGTACTGTACAGGATGATTTCTTGGTCATTTCCATCATTCACAACCAGGAAGTAAAATTAAACTGGGGTAAAATGTATAAACATTTGAGCAGAATTTGATATATTTATATATTGATATATTTATCTTAAGTGCATTTTAGTTAAATGAGTTGTCCAACATGTCATAGGCACTTTAAAGGGGCTGAACCTGTTTTGAAACCTGAAAAACAAAATTAGTTCACGTTCCATTTTTTTTTTTTTTTTTTTTGTATGTATTTATGTAATAAAGTTAAATCTGTTTTGCCCCTCCACATATATATTGTAAAAACATCAATTTGGGAGGAAATGAGTCCACAACGCTTTTTTATTTTACGAGTATTGATGATGAAAAGGAAGTGTGCCGTTAGCGTGCTAATGTTTGTTAGCTTTACCCGTGACAGCAAAACTGGGCTCAGAGACTGGTGAAAAGTGCTTATAAACTCATTACAGTTAATATTTAGGAAGCTGGGACTGCATTAGGAAAGTGAACGACACGTGACTTTAAAACAAGCTCGTTTTCACTGTTTTTATGTTTCAAAACAGTAAAAATCAAGTACAGCTCCTTTAAAATTGAGCTGTTTTTATTGATTTGTACAGTGTTTTTTTGAAACTCTAAAACGCTTCATATTGTATTATTCATTCACTCCAGATTTGATGGTGATGAGCCACAGCTCTTTTGACAACAACCAACACATTCATACGAGACAATGGGAGTGAAGTGTCTTGCTCAAGGACACACAAAAAAACTAGAGTCACAGCTGCCTTTTTTATTTATACTTTTTTATTTAATAGGGACAATGTACGTGGACATCTGGACCGAACAAATTTGTCGGATTATTGCTCCAAAGCTAATTTACAGCTGCAGTCCCAAGGTGGGTAACAAAACAGTACAAAACAGGGGATTAGTACAAGGACATTTGTTAAAAGTACATTAAATGAATAAAAATTAATACAAATTTTAAACTCATATTACTTCAGAACTAATTTTTGCCTTGAAATACATTGTCTCTTTGAAGCAGTTACTGTTTATGACCTCAATAATCATGCTGTCCTTCATCAAATGTTATGTGTATAAAGTTGAAATTGCCTTTATTTTGAGCACATCTGTTTGAAACCAGAAACTACAGTTACAGTGGAGAGACTTGGGTCATACGCTTAAAAACAGTATTTTATGGGGTATTCTCACTTCTACAAATGTCCAGAAAGTTAAATTAGAATAGTATCAGTTCTAAAGTTAAAGGTTAAGCCTCGTGCTTGTGGTTCCTCAGCTGCTTTTACACCTCAGCAGTAGTAACTCCTGAGGCCTGAGCCAGAGCAGACCTGAAGATTCACGTCTGAGTCTCTGTGGCCAACACAAAGCAGTAAATCTTCTTTTGCAGAGTTTGGTTTCACACAGAGCGTCCTGACCTGCGCCTGGCACTGGAGGCACGTATATTTAGCTGAGCTAATTCATGCTTGTCCGTGTGCCTTTTTGTGAATTATACCATTTTGAGCAATTTTTTTGTATTTATAATGTTTTATTCATTGGATCCGTCTGGGGCGCTGTGGGGTTGGTCACACTCAATTGTAGCCATAAAGGTTTAACAGTTCTTAAAAAGAATTATCTAAATTAATTAATGATTTGAAAGTTTGTGAGGTTATAACCATGACATGGACTCATCTCTGGAAATAAACACTTTACCGTGTTTCGCCGGTGGTGCAGTGGTTCATGTTGCTATCACCACAGCGTCATGGGTTCGATTGCAGCCATCAACCATTTGCCAACTGTCTCTCCCCTCTCTCTTCCCCTTTCGCACAGCAACTGTCGAGTAGGGCCCAACATTTATGAATGAACTATACCTCAGTCCTGGCAGAACAACACTTTCTTTGGAGAGGGTTTTTGCTTGACTGACCTGTGGTAAACTTTATGAATCCCTCGTGACACATTTCCAGATATTCAGCTCAGTTTGGTAAGGGATACTGAGGATTACCTGTTGTGCATGTTTTGGGTTGATGGGGGAAACCGGAGCCCAGAGGAAACCCACCCAGACCCAGGAGAAACATGCCAACACCGCCCAGAAAGGCCCGGTGCAGGACGCTCAGCCATCATGGGTTTGTTTATGAAAATCTTTTGGTTATCTATTGTTTGACTGAGTTTTTCCAGATGCGTCTTTTTGTGCAAAGCAGTCATTTGCTGTGGTGTATTTAATGCTAACTTAATGTGTCGATCAGCTGAATTGAACATGTCAAGTCTTTTCTCCAAAGAAGGGAACAACAGCGCCCTCTAGATGTGCTCTGGTCACGCTGCAGCAGAAGCGCCACATCAAATTTGGGGCTAAACCAAATCCTACTAATCCTGGACTAGACGAGGGCTAAACCAGGACTGGGACTAAACCAAATAATGTCAGGACTAGAATTATTCGGCATTCACAATTTTATTCAAGCATTCTTTAATACTTTTGGATGAACTGCAGTCTGGCTGGGCATAAATGTGTCACAGTTTGTTGTCACAAACTGGTCGATCTTGATTTTCGATTCAATTTGATTTTGTAAAATAATCTAAACATCATACAAATCTTTGGTCAAATTTGTTCTTCCAGAGTCAGAACTCAGCACCAAACACATGTTTTTATTGAAAGAGGACTATTAGTCTTCATTTTGTATGCCCAAAACACCAAAGCACACTCCTGGTTTGTGAATTTCCTTCTCTGAAAATGGAAAAAAAAATAATAAAAATAAATAAAGATAAAAATAAAAACTATCTGATTTGGCTGATTCCTTGATTCCTGGGTACATTATTAACAATTACAGAAAACAGAATCTCAGTCTCGATTGAAGGTTCACTTTGTTATTTTCCTAGTGGAGGGTCCGCTACCTGCTTGTGTCCATTGACATGTTAATACTTTGCCTGGAATGCACCACAATTTGGTATTGAACTTATTCATCTTGCATTTATTTCATTACTGGTGTTTTTATTGTTTAAAACTACCTTGAAAAACATGAATCCTTTTTGTTACTGGGGTCGCCGCTCCACAGATCTGACCTGTAACTTGGCCTGGTGGCGATAGATCAGTTTCATGCCATACTGTGGAACAACAAAGCTAGATTTCCATGCAGAAAAGCAAGTTCTCCGCCAGAAAAGTTAGTGCACCTTTATGTTTCGATGCATTGAACATTTAACAGAAATATTTTGACAATCTGCTGTGGTGATTCTGTTGTGTTTGAGGACACAGCGTTCCCCAGAGTTGACCTGACCACAGACCTGGCTCTGAGTCAGCACAGAGGACCCACAGAGGAGCCAGAGTGACCCACTAAAATCTCCAGCGCAGACGGCTCTCCCTGTCTGCTCAACGCTCTGCTGGACATATTATGTAGTCACTGCATTACTTTTGCTTTTGGGGAAAAACACTGTCTAATGTCTTTAAACTCTGGTCTTTTACGGTTCTATTATCTGTTTGTAATGTTTTGCAGTTGTCTATGTTGCCTACAAAGAGATAACAGATGGAATTAAATCATCTTTGCGTTTTAAAGGTGTCCATTAAGATATCGCTTTCAAAACAAAAATAAAACTCTTGAAATATGGTGCGTTTAAGACACTTCCTCCTCCAGAAATGAATATGGTTAGCGGCTCAGTCGGCTCAGGAGGGACAGACGTGATGACTCAATGTTGTTTCTAAACTTAACCAAACCATAACCTATTTCTTAACGTGTTCTTTTTTACGCCAAAAAAAAAAACAGTTCTGCCAAGACCGAGTCAATGAACCTGTCCTGAAGCCCCAACCTTCACCAAAATGCCCCCTTCTAAACTTAACCCTGAACTTAACCTGGTCGAGAAATGATATAATGTCAGAAACAAACTTTTACTAGAAAAGTGTATTTTGTGTAACAGGGTTAAGGGAAAAAATGTTTAGTAAAATTGTTTGTAAAAACTGGTTTTGGTTTTGTCTTGGTTTTGTCCTGGTCCTGGTTTTGTCCTGTTTTAGTCCTGCTTTAGTCCTAGTTTTGGTTTAGTCCTGGTTTAGAGCTAGTCTTGTCCTGGTTTAGTCCTAGTTTTTTCCTGGTTTTGTCCTAGTTTAGTCCTGGTTTAGTCCTAGTTTTGTCCTGGTTTAGTCCTAGTTTAGTCCTGGTTTAGTCCTAGTTTTGTCCTGGTTTAGTGCTAGTTTTGTCCTGGTTTAGTCCTAGTTCTGTCCTGGTTTAGTCCTAGTTTTGTCCTGGTTTAGTCCTGCTTACAGTAGTTTAGTCCTGGTTTAGTCACTAGTTTTATCCAGTCCTAGTTTTGTCCTGGTTTAGTGCTAGTGGTATTTTACAATTGCACACCAATCGATTTATTGCTCCATATTCTACCATCCACTACCTGCACAAGCTGAAATAAAATTTAAAAGTAATTTAAATCATCAAAACAGTGATATGACAAATACAGTATATTGCATAAATTGCACAAGTTTCCTTTCTCTAAACAAGCAACAAAACTGTTGCACTACCAAAATATATACAGAATATACAGAAGCTCACAACATTGATACTGTATCACCAAATATAGCATCACAAAACTTTGATATTTCAATATTTTAGCACTCTTCTATAGTGGGCCTTAGGCTGTCCCCACGTAACTTTGATTTCACAGTGTGCAGCCCTGATTTGTTTAGTTTAGTCTTGATTTAGACTTGGTTTGGTCCTGTTCTAGTCCGGGTTTTGTCCTTGTACATGGTGATAAATGAAGAACTGCCAAGAACTGCACAAACCATGTCAAACAAACAAGAAAATCCCCTCAGACACTTCTGCTTTGGCGACCTTGAAAGACAATGTTCAGCCGTATATTCTTTGATACTGGATCTGAACACATTACATAAACACATATACGAGAGGCCGGTGTGCTTTGCTGCTCGTGTGTAAACGAGTTATAAAAATTCCTCGCGCTGGTTCGCTGTGCGTCTGGGTGATACTGCCTGTGGGGGGCTGTGGTTTGTGAAATACCACGAGCACAAGTCCAACAGCGCTCTGAGCAGAAGGAGCAGCATCTGACACTCTCCCAGGGAACATTCACGCTTAAATGTCGATAAAGGCTCTCTGAATTTGGAGTTTGTTCACTGTTTGATATTTGGAGACTTGTATTTGTGAGGTTTTGTCAGACTGGAGACATGCAGAAGATTAAAAGGAAGAAGCTTGTGCGGAAAAGTTCAATTGCTCTCCTCAAAGCAGCTCAGCGGTGAGTAATCAGATAACCCAATATTAGATCTGATTTTTGGTGTGTGTTTACATGCCCGAGGGAAATCTGATCATCTGGTGACACGTGTCAGTTAAGGGACACATAGAAACTCAAAATCAGATTATTGTCAGGTAAAAAAAATATTAAAATGATAAGTAAATTGAAAAATCTGAATACTCACACCCTATTTTGTGGTTTGCATGTCATTTAAACTATCTTATAGGTTCAGAAATTGAATAATAATCAGATTTTAGTGTGCATAGCTGGTGTATTTGGAATACAAAGTACACGTAATTTTAAATGAACTTTACATTTTGTCTTTCATTTTTGCCTTTGTCTCATTAGTTTGCCCTTTTTTGTATAATCGGTGTTGCCAAAACCTGCACTGGCATGAACAATCAGAAAGAAATCAAATTACTCATCAGTTACTATTGCTTACATGGCATTTCAATCGCAACTCCAGAAATCAGATCATGATCAGGTTTTTGGTGTGCATATGAACATAGCCAGTGTTTCTATTATAAAGTTGATAATGTAATGTAAATAAATGGTATTATTCAGTTAAAAGTTCTCAACTCAGCTCTTTTCAGTGTCGCTGGTTGCATCGTGTGTCAGATGCATGTCCAAATTTCATCAGGAATGAAACATGAATAAAACAATGTGAAGTAACCCACTGACAATATTGCTTTTTCGCATGTTCATTAAACATTTTAACTCCATGAAAAGGTGTGTGTAATGACTCATTTGTGCATCCTGGAATGACCTGCTTAAATACAGCATTATTTAAAAAGACCTAATATGCTTTTACTTAGCACTTAGTAACACACAATAACATGCAAAGCTAATTATTTTACATTTTGTTCATTTTAAATCGTAAAATTGACCTAAAATTGCTTAATATTAGAAACAGGTCCATTGATGTTTTGTTAAAAAATGTTGACTTGATGAGCTGCATTTCAACTGAAGCAAGCAGTTGATTTTGTATGTTTGTATATGGTTTAACCCAGAGTCTTTTTAAAAATAAATTCAAGAAAGTATAAGGAAGTGGGGGGAGATAGGGGGTATGTGAAAACAGATATTTCCTGAGCACTCAAGCCTCAAATGCAGGATAGTACAGGATCACTAGTGATGAGGAAACACTGTTATTACAAGTTTAAAAACTCATAAAGGTTGATTTTACATATCGTGTCCTTTAAAGGTGCACTATGTAACTTTTCTGATGTCTCTAGAAATGTTATTACTGTTATTAATCGAAGTAATTTTCCTCCAGACGAGCAGATGACGCCATCAGGCCATGTTACAGGCCAGATCTGTGGAGAGGCGACACCGATATAATATGTTCTTGGAGACAAGCAGGTGGCGGATGAGAAAAGTTACACAGTACTTTAAAATGACTTGAATTCTAAAAACAAAACTACAATTTAAGGTTTAGATTAGAGATTAGCATATTTGCACATCTCAATTTTTTTCTATCTGCCAATTTCAATCCGAATGATCAATCAATAAAATAAGAAGTATCAACAAGATCCATCTAAAATATATTTAAAACATATTATTTCATGTTACAGTTGACTCCGGAGACATCCCTTTGAAACCGTGTGTAGTTGTGCGCATGTGTTCGCACTTGTGTTTTTACGAGGCTTTGTTTTGATTCGCCGCAGACAGCTGAGATTGTGAAAGCGTAGCATGAGCCGGGATTAGCGCCGCGTGCATCAGGTTTAGCATCTACGTCGATATTGTCAACATGACTTAAAAGCATCTGTCACTAAATATTTAACATACAGTATTTAATCAACAACAGGAAGCGAGATGGCTTTGTCAAAACTGTAAAAACTCTTACAATTCTTGACCTCAGAATGTTCCACTTGCTGATCTTAGTAGTTTTCACACACTTAGGTTTATTACCATAGATTTATAGATTATTATCTAACAAATATCTATATATTACTAGCAAAATATTTAATGTAAATTATCCTCCAGTGGTGTAATAACTTGGATTTAATAGCTTAATAACTTAATAACTTTTCTCATCAAAGCAATACAAAATACATTTAAATGCAGATATTCAGTACATAATCAAAGATGACCTGAGTACAGTTTCACCTGGTACATGAGTGAAAAGCCAAAACCGTATGGGAACAAACACTTTATAGACAATTTTAATGATCAGATATTTCCATATCATCTAAAGATATAACTCCTAGAACATCCTTTATCCTAGAAATCGAGAGAAACAGAAGGAATTCAAGCAAAGTAAACGTTGCTAACCATTAATAATTACATGCGGCGTTCGATTCACATGCTATATCTATAACTTTGTAATGCAGCTAGTCCAGTACGATTTGTAGAACTCTGGCACCACTCTCATGTATTATCTCCATAGCTGTTAGCATTAGCCTGAAAAACACAAAACTTATTCAATTCACTTTATTTTTGTCGCGCCCAAAATCACAACAACAGCTACCTCATTAGGCCACAGGCAGAAAGCAGTTTAAATAAACAACCTTTAAGAGAATTTAACAAATGGATAACTGTCCCAGAGCATCCCCCGTCCTTACAAAAAAAACCTGTGGGTAAAAGTAGAAACCTACAGTGAAGGAGAGAATTTAGCAAATGGATCACTGTCCCAGAGCATCCCTTGTCCTTACAAAAAAATCCTGTGGGTAAAAGTAGAAACCTACAGTGAAGGAGAGATCCTACTCCCACAGACGGACAGACTGCAGATGGTCCAGGACTGACATCCATTTGGAGCCAGAACCACTCAGGAGGAAGGAAGGTGGCTCTAGTGTAGAGAGAGTTCCTCCAGGCACATGAGGAATGGTTCACCAGGCAGATGAGGAACACGTCAGGAGGTTATGAATAATCCAGAAAGTGTCAGCTGGTACCAACCCATCAATCACATTTACAAGTGGTTAAAATGTCGTTAAAAGTCAATGTTGAGTGCATAAACCTTCTGATATTTTATTGCTGATCATGATTAGTGGATAAAACGGACATCTGAGCTAAAGGCTAACTGACTTTAAGTTGAGAGTTCTGATCTTTTGTGCTTCTTGTAGCATCTAGTGACCACTGAACATCCTCTTTTACATGTGACTGCTGATGAGAACAGAGAAATGACATAAATATCATTAAATAAAAGTTTGCCATTAATTTGTTTGTGAAGGAGCGTTGGATTTGACGTAAGTCCGGGTGGCAAAGTGGTCATGTCTGAGCAAGAGACAGGAATAGAGAAAGCTGCTGACAACAAACATGCTACGTGCTAACAGCCTTTCCACGTGCATTTTGGTCACATGTGCTCATCATTTGAACATTCTCGACCCTGTGCTGTCTAGTCCTGCATTGCTCTTGTGCATACGTCATCTTTACTGTCGTTTCTATTCCGAGTCGTGGGTTTGGTGCAGGCATATTATATTTTAGGGCATTTGGCTCACCTCCAAAAAAGTGAACAGTGCAGGAGAAGTCTGAGGCGAGGTCAAGGCTGGGGCGAGGGAATTTGAAAAATACTAAGAATGTCCAGTGTTTGGGTTGGATATGTGGGACGTCTTTTAGTGTTAGGTAAAATTTTATGACGTTTTTGGGTGTGTAATTGAAGAAGGAAACAGGAGTAAGGCGGGTACAGTAGAGTGCGAACAGGACCATCCATCAATGTTTGAAGCGTTCACGCATTTGGGAAGTAGTCATGAGACAAGGACTGAAATGGTCTCCTCATGCATGTGGTGGATGGTCTTAAAGGACATTCTGCTACAGTGACTTTGTTGAGCTTTAAACCATGTTCTAACAATGTTCCATCATCAATATCACACCTGAAGTAGCATTCAGCTGCATTCACGCTGTTTTGAGGAATGATTATCAGGAAATCCTCCACCTCCGAGCGTCAAACACACATCCTGCCGAACTTCAGGGATGTTCGGACGTATTTTCGGATCATCTACGTCACTTATCAGAGAATATTCCGCTGTTTTAAGTCCTTAAATCATCGCTAAACTCGTTCCTTAGCATTTCTGCCGTCTAAACACGATAACTGCTGCAGCAAATCTGCACCATAACGCCTTTTCAGTGCTAACTTCAATAGATTGTATATAGGGCTGGCGCCATCTGCTGGTTGGATTGCATTCAGTAAGTGTCATTTCAATCAAGGCTGAATGAATAAGAAACCTTTTATTCCTAAAACATGAGATGGTAAATTTAAGGCACTCAAGAGCATGCTAACAGCAATATTTATACTTATTATATTATATATCCTCTGCCTCCGCAAGAAAAATCTCAAATAACAGATTGAAATTGAGATGACCCACAGTGAGAGAGAGCTGTAGATGTGACCAGGACTGACGTGCATCCATTTGTATTAATAATCTGCAAAATGAAATGACCTTGATGCTCAGAACAAGTCACTAATTCCTTCATGAATCTTCTGGATGGGCAGCATTCTCGGAGTGTTTTGAGCAGTGTTGTCCTTGGGATGTGTGTGAATTGACCCGTGTTTACAGTGATGTCCCTGACCTTTGCTCTGTGGGTTGTAAAGTTGTTATGTCTCTGAAATACTTGTCTCTGCTGCTGGGTGTCCTACAGCCCCACCTGTTCATCTGAAGGACACAGAGCTCATTCAGGAGCTGAATATTACCAGGATTTTCCAACCTTTAGTTTTTGACTTTAAAAAAAAAACAAAAAAAACTTTACTATAAGATACTAATAACTGGCAACTGTACAGTCCTTCGGGGGTCTTGTTCACAAGTGAGGGAAGCATGAGATTGACAGGAGGATCAATGGATCAACGTTGTGGTGAAGAAGGAGTTGAAAGGCAAAGCTCTCAATGTACCTGTCAATCTACTTACCTATCCTCTCCTTATCATTAGCTTTGGTAATGACTAAAAGGACAAGATCACAGATACCAGTGGTCGAAATTAGTTTCCTCCACAGGACCCGGCGCTCCCTTAGAGATAGGATGAGGAGCTCAGTCACTCGGAGTAGAGCTGCTGCTCCTCCATGTCGAGAGGGACGGCTGAGGGGGGTCAGGGATGACCCAGGACACACTGGAGGGACACTGTCTCTCAGCTGGCTGGGGACGTCTCGGGATCCCGGAGGAGCTGGGGGAAGTGTGAGTGGAAAACAGATGGATGGACATTACACTGGCCCACTGTGGTCAGTAACAGCATTAGCCCACGGTAATCGGTAATAACTGCAGTGAACATTCCTGGTGGCTCCCTGTAAGCAGTAATAACAGCAGTGGTTATGTTCGGACTTAGATGGACTAATAGAGCCATTCATTCTGGGCGTGTGTGGTATGTGTTTGTGGCTGTGAGATGGTATCATGTGAAGTGGGAACATGGGAGCTAATCCAGAACACGCTGCGTCCTCCTGATCATCATCAAATACAGTATGTGCCGTACTCTCTCTCCCTCCCTCTTTAATGCTGCCCCATATACTCTGTCAGACTGAGCACAGGAGCTGAGAATGTCCGGCCCCTGACATTAAGAGGAGCCGAGGAAATAAACTCGACTTGGCAGAAACCGTTGAACATTCTCGCCTTTTCATTACATCTCTCAATATCGAATTAACATTTGGCTATTTTGGTACATTACTTTTGTAATAATAACATCATTCACATCTAATGAGCATGCGATGTTTATATCATCATGAAACTCAAAGGTCATTTTAATCATTTCACTGCATCTTATATTACCAATAAAAAAGATAAACATTGCAAAATATGACCTACTAAATGTATTTTTATCATACTGGCGTTGTAAAACAGTGCTATATAATAACTTTCATAGATAGGTGAACATTTAAAAATCATTTGGATCTAATTTTACGAATGGAGACTCAATTTGGATCAGAAAATTCATTGACTTAATCTCATTAATTGAGTTTTCACTTTCAGGCTAGTAAGGGCAGAGGCGGATTTACAGTGAGGCAACAGGCCACAGATGCCCTTACCAATCATTATAGACACAAAACTCTGAAACTGTTTATTTTCTCTTAATATCACTGCAGTGTGCTTTTAAACAAGAAAAAGACAAACAAAATAGTCTGTGATTGTCAAATGTATTAATTCTGCCCCAACACCCCAACCCTCTAATACAGCTAAACAGTAAATTAAATACTAAAATGAAATTACAAATGAAAACCATGTATTTAAATGAGCTGAAACGAGTTAAAATGCACCAACAAACAGGACTCCAAAACTCCCAATTTAAAGCTGTTTAGAATATCTAAGCTTAAAAAAAAAGAAAGAAAGAAAAAAAAAGGCCTGTTTAAATTTTGTGAACTTATTTTTTTGTGGGTTTGGAGTTCAAACTGACCCTGGTTCTTCCCAGAAAAAAATGAAATGAATAGGCCCATCGGAAGTATAAGAGGAGTGCATAGAACGTTCCATAAATACTTCTTTCCCACATTTTAGTTTGTAACCCAGTCCCTAACCTACTGACCTCCTTTCTCTCTCCTGGCTGCTTCGATGCACCAAGCACACATCATCTCTGCACCTCCACCAGTCATTTTGTCACCTCCTCACTCCTGCAGCCACTTTATCAGTCTAGTCTTGCTGGCTAATATTGCTAATGACAGCATCCAGAGTGCTATTTTTGTGTTTGCGGCCATGCTTGTCCACTAAAGAGACTGATGTGTTGGATGTGTGAATAAAAAGACTTGTTTTAACTCAATCCTGGCATGAGGTATGGAAGAAGGACAGCGCTGACAAAGTTAAGCATGATATTAGCTGCCAAATATGTCTCTCGGCTATTTGTCATGCAGAGATGAGAAGATAGGATTTGCAGTCATCAAACCCCAGCCTTTTTGTTGATAGTACATACACACTCTATTTCTATTTTAGTGTCTAGTCTAAATCTAAAATAAATAAATAAAATGTAGTTGTTTTTTTTTTTTTATACGAAAAACGAAGTCACTCTCTTAAAATGCATTTATGTCTTTATGGATCACTGAGCCCCAACACGTTTTAGTTTTTTCATACATTTAGAGCACCTCTTAATTCTTATATAAATTGTATATTGAAAATAATAATAATAATAATAATAATAATAATAATAACAAACGATTAAATAATACATGTTGTAAATAATTTGGATAAGAAATAAAATAATAAATAAAGAAATAATTTTAAATAATGAAAAAAATAAAATAATAAATAAAAATTATTCTGCTTTTACGCTGAAAGTTCCAGACCGGAAGTCTCAAAGTCAACAAAGATGGCGGAGGACCAACGCGCAGTGTTGCTCATGATGTAGCTCTGCTAAATCCAGTCCAAAGTCTGATTTATTTCATCCTTTAACTTCGTTTGTTGTTTGCAATCAAAGGTACGTGTTCACAGCGATCATGGCATTCACATTTTGTGCAGATGCACATTAAAACAAATGTCTTCTTGGCTTTGTGCGGTTCGTTCGCGGCGTCAGAAATGGCTTTGCAAACCAAAATGGCTTCTGACACTAATTTGGCCTTATTTACGACAATATTCTTCAAAGGTTGTATTTAGTCTTTGTACAGTTCAGACTAGAGGTGTTTTATCTGTTATATCTTCAATTTCGTTGCGATCAATGACCAAATGGGCCCCTTTTCATTTGCAAAAAAGTAAATGTATGGAAAGGCGTTGGCCCTGTGACTTTACCTCAAACGGTCCTAAATGAAATTTTTTTTTTTTTTTTTATAAAAAATAAACACTAGTAAATGAAATTATAATAACAAATGCATGGACATATATTTTATCATAAACCTAACGAGTAGATGACTTATAAACTTAGACGTAGATCGTGTTGTGTCCTCGGTCCTAAGACAGTATTTGACAGCTAATGTAGCTCTTGTCTGTGAAGTCCGTGTGAAGTGTGCAGGGGAGCTAGGTTATGTAACACGGGGGAAAAAAACATGTGAAAGAGCTTTAGTGCTTGTTCTTTTCAAGTGTGTCTGTCAGTGCTGCTGGTAAACCTGCTCTTGTTTTAATCTGAAAATGTAGTGTGTTGCTGCTGTGCACTTTCTGGACAATGGTAAGTGTGTGAAACCTGTTGTAGGCGTCCTCAGACAAAACAGACTTGGACCAGCCACATGTTGGTCTAAAGATAATAAAACTTTTTGATGTGAGGCTGTGTGATGTCCTTGGCTTTTTAGATAAGATGATATGGTTTTGTATTGTAGCTTCTCTATGACCTAAGTGCCTCACACAACCGCACCACAAAATGACCCCTCCTCAAATCTGTAACAAAGACAAAACATTTTATCTGTAATAGTTTTTCTGCTTTTCACCTCACAGCTTGGCTGTGCATACAGAAAGCTATTTCCCGTCCTCGCTTTGTTTGGAGTCCAGCGCCCCCTTCTCCGTAGCTCTGCGGCTGGCTCACATTGAGACTCAGGCACAGATTGCCCTGCGACAGCTTGCTACGCTCGCTGCCGCGACCTTTGCCTCCAGCAGACTCATCGCCACGCTCGCCCCTCAGCGAACCATTCTGACTCTGAGCACAGACTCAAACCACAAACAATTTAGAGATACTCGCCTGACCATGTATCACCACCACCATCAGCAGCAGCAGCAGCAGCAGCAGCAGCAGCAGCAGCAGCAGCAGGTGGTCCCTCAGGCCTTTCCCAGCGGGCCTCGACCTCCTCCAAACCAGCAGCCGATCCGGCCGCCCACAGACATGATGCCTCCTCCGGGGCCGTATCAGTTCCCTCGCCCCACACAGCTACCGGACGAATTGGAGTCGGCCCTGTCTGTCCGCGGCTCTCGGGACATGGATCACCGCCTCATTGAGCACTTGGATCGGCTGAAGCAGCACCAGCAGGCATCTGCTGGCATGAGTCAACACGGAAACTACAGTGCTAACCTCTGCGACACGCAGCCCAAACCATCTGTGGACTGGTCCAACTACGAGCCTCCAACAAAACTGTTCGGGCAGCATTCGGGTGGTCAACATCCAGGCGGGCAACATCCGGGTGGACACCCCGGCACGGGTTTACCGAACTGGAACCCTCCCATGAGCGGCTCCCCTCTGCCTCCGCAGAGAGAGGGCGGGCGTGGCTTCTACACACCGGAGAGCGCTGGAACTATTCTGGCCAGTTTTGGACTTTCTAATGAGGATCTGGAGGCGCTCAGTCATTACCCGGACGACCAGCTCACTCCAGACACTCTGCCCTTCATCCTGCGGGACTTACAGGTCCACAAAAAACCCAAATCTTCGCGCTCACCTGAGGTGCCGAGCCTTCTGACTGTCACTCAAACTGAGGGCAGAGTCATTGACTATGGCCACGCCAGTCAGGCAAAGGACGAGAGCGGGCCCCCAAAAACATTCAAAAAAGAGCCCATCTCCAGCGAGAGAACTGTGAAAATGTACCCCTCGCCTGCCCCAAAGCTGGAGGCGAGTGTGGGGCGGCAGGTTCGCCTGGAACCGGCTGAGCCGACCAAACACGGCGACAGAGACTATCGGCGCCGGAGCAGCGAGCATCACTCCAGCCGCTCACCTCCTCCACGAGACTTTTCTACAACAGCAAAAACACGGCATCAAGACCGCGACTACAGACTGGAGCAGCCCAAACCAAGACCCTCAGCTGAGAAGAGGAGCGGAGAGACGACAGTGTCCAAGCCACACCCTCCGCCCAGCGCGAAGCCTCTGCGCCCCGGACTCAAAGCTCCCAGCAACAAGAAGCTCCCGACACCCACCATGATGAGCGATTTCTCTGGAGCACTTCCCAAGGTCTATCCTCACACCTGCTCCTTGTGCAACATGCAGTGTGATCAGGAACAGGTGAGTGCTCAGCATCGCACTGTGTCTAACTCAACTGAGGGGAATTTGGTTTCGGTCTCAATGGTCCATGACAAATGTTATGGCACGGATGTCAGATCTTTGTAAAGTATAATTGTCAACTTCTTAAAACTTTTCAAAAACAGAAGGGAGACATAATTACGGGAAAGACAAAACAGTGAATTGGCCTCCTGCAAGGTTTTTTGCAGTAAAAACAAGCTGTAGTTTGTCCTTGATCAGTGCAGCAGCCGCCGAAACATTGATATGGTGACGGCATAAAGCAGGACATGCTCTGGCAGGTTTTGGGGGAGGTGAGTAACACAAACATAGTCAGATTCAGATGGTACAGCTCTTAACTGTAACACTTGTAGTATCTTTGTTCTTTAATTTTTTTTAAGGACTAGGCAGTAGCTACGAATGCAGTACAGACTATTGTTTGTGTCTGGAGGACTTCCAGGGCTGCAACAAGTAAATCAAATAATTGTCAACTAATGTAGTAATTGAATAATAATTGTCTGTCTCGTCATGTATGTTTTATGTCTCTGAGCTGTTATTACATAAAAAGTGACAGATTAAAAAAGTAAAAAACTATATATTTAAACACTATTGTCTCTCGCGTTCTAAACAACCAATCAATAAACTGAAAGCATAATCAAATAAAAGCATACCATAACAATCGCGCAATTAATCAATCAACAAAATAATAGTTGCAGCCCACAGGACTTCGCTTTGAAAAGATCTTGTTTCAGGTTCAAACTAATTTAACGTAGGGCATATTAGGTCAGATCTTTAAAAAGTGCCTTGGTTTCTAAACATTTTAAACAGCAGTAAAAGTCCTAAAAGTGTGTTAACATACATCTTTATATCTTTATAGAGTGGAAGCCAGTGATCAAAATTGACTATGCATGATTGATTCTCTGGATACTGATTATAAATGTTTTCTGTGTTTTATTTTGTTTTGGTGTAATTAAAGGCTGTGGCCTTCATTTTAATCTCTGTACATCTCAGTTATTGTAAGAACTAAAGTGCCTTATGCCTCTCATGATGCAGAACAAATCGACTTCACTGTAATCTGTAAACTCTGGTCAGCGCTCGTGTCTGTTCTTCTTCTCAGGAGTGGCTCGGACACTTGGGGACAGTGAACCACACCGCGGCCTGCAGACACCTGCGCACCAAGTGAGGCCTCAGACACAAACAGGAACTGTCTGTTCAGTGTTAGCTGTAGCTACAGGAGGCTTTACATTAAACACACTAAATGTTACTACACTCTACTCATTCATCACCACCATTATTTTATATCACAGAGCTGTGAGATATAATCGCAGCTCTGAAATCACTGTGACAAGACTTATAAAACATGTTCTCAGATAATTGTGTACTTTACTGATAGTTACATAAGTAAACTAATGCTCCTGACGTGTGACATGTGGTAACTGCTGCTGCATCTCTCTGAAGGTATCCCGACTGGAAGCCAAAACTGCCAAGGTTAGTCACACCCATTAAAAGGCTATTTAATCTCTGCTTTAAATACCTCCCAGTCTCATCTACCTCATGCAGCCAAGACGTTCAGATTACTGCATAAAATGAGTGCTCTTGTTTTGATTTGTCATTTGCTTAATTTTGACCTGATGCAGCCTTTGAGCAACTTTTATTCAACAAAAATGATAAATGAGCAGAGAGTCAGTTGAATAGCTCAATACGTTTTTGGAGTATGCCTACAATATTGTGTATATTTAACAGAAAAGTGCATTATAACATTATTATTATTGAACAACAATATGAATATGAGTGTGAATAGACTACAAAATTATACCAATGAAAGTAAAGAAATATCACTTCGTACTCTTGTTTGAAACATTACAACTTACTATTTCATTCAATGTTTGTTGCCTTTTTTTTGCTGCTATTAACGCCATACACAATATTCAAATTTGGCATAACTTCAAACACACATTCACAATATTTTTTACCATTTTTCGATAAATTACCCACCTCTAAAACTCAATAATGAAATAAATAATTCAGTTTTGGGTCAGATATATAGCCATAGAGGTAGTTTTTAGACTTTTTACTAACGTCACGGCTGCAGCCCTAATCCAGATTCATGTGATTGCTGGCCAGTTGTTTTTCCCCTCAATAACTCTTTTCATGTCCTTGTGAAGCCGTGACTATGGAAAGCGGGCCCCTGCGGCACACTCGGCCTCTCGTTCGACTTCCTGGTCCCCCCCTCCTCCCCTCGACAAACACAGAGGAACGTCCTACAAGCTCCGGGGCAAACCTTACGCTCCTCAACACGTCCCCCGGCACCATCCTTATCACACCAAAGGTACTTTTTGCTTCCCTGAATGAAAGTATGTGCTTTTTTCTGAACCATATTCTGTAGTCTGTGCCCCGGTCTTATCTCCCGGGGGTCAGAGGTCAGACAGACGGCGTTAACCGATCACAAATGCAAATTTAAAAAAATGATGATTTATGTTATGTTTGAGTTTATTTATTTTCAGAAACATTAAAATGGCTTAGTTTAGTACAGTATTGATTTTATGATTATTAACACAACATACTTTATTGATTGAGGGATGGGCGTTCTATTGATTCGAGTATCGCTATCAGCCGATATCAACCAATTTTCACTCGTGTTATTCCCAGTTTGTCCTCAGTGCGTCTGACTGACTTAATATTGATTAAATTTAGATTAAACGCCAAATTCTAGCAGAACACCAAGTCACTCTGAGGTTAAGCTGAGGTTAGAGAAGTTTTAGATCTAATTTATAGATGACCAATGAGATTGTTCGTTTCTCATGCATTCTCAGCGTCACTGTGTGACACTGTGCCTCGAGGAGTTGCCTGTTTTAATCGTGTTTTCGTGCTTCTTTAAGCCAAGAACTGGTTTAAATCATGTGACTCCTCGTACGAAAATGCAGGAAGTGAGCAGACTCAAACATGTCAGGTATGGAATAAATGAAACAGACTCCGGTTTGTAAAACTGAGCCACTTACCTTTATTTCATTGAAGAATCGTTGAGCCCTTTTGGACTTGTAATGTTGAAGTGGGATGCAGTGCTGGTAAAAGTATATTCATTCATTTGCAAGGCTGAGCTTTAACTTCTAGACATGTCATAATTACAGGACTTAAGAATGTGGAGGTGTTCTCTGTTCTCAAAGAAATATGGGGAAATGTACTGTAACTGAACTAAATATGTGCATCGATACAGAGCTGTGTTTTGTGATACTTTTAATTCGTTATAAATTATTATATACTTATTATACACTTTTTAACCGGCTGACAGCAGAATTACGGCTGAATCTGCTCGGCTGAAAAAGGGACTTAATTATAGGCCATTGTATTCTGGTATGAAGTTAATTGTGAACAGGAAATCCGAATACAGTTTGTTGTTTCTGTAAAAGAGAAATGGTCTGATATACAGTATTTATCTTGCTGTTATGGCGATAGTTTGATTTCGGCCTTCAATGACAAAACCCTAAAATTGAAGTTAAGTTCACAGATAAACTTTTCCGTTTTGTAAAAAAAATATATATATATATATATTATTAATAAACTAATTAGTTGTTCTTATGGAAACATACAGCCAACTCTTTAGCTTTGTTGCTCTTCAATTTCCATTTGAACTTAGTTGTCAGAAAGACAAATACGGGGCAGTTTAGTAAGAATTATTCACCTGAAATCTAGATGAACACAGATTTATTTTCCTCTCCTTCTGTAAAATGATATCCCATTGACTTTTTAATTCTGTGTTTATCTTCAGATGTTGATGCCAGGTACGAGCGGCCGCACGCTCGAGGTGGAGCAAACCTGCGAAGACCGGCCTTCAGACCAGAGCACCAGGAGAGGAGGGAGCTGGCCGGTTTGTAGACTTTAAAATGCTTGGTATCCACAGTTGTAAATAAAGTTGCAACTTTGAAAATGACATACTAGAATCAATAGAGTATTTCAAACTAAGTGATCATTTGAGATTATTTTGATTGACATGTTCAAATTCTTCTGATTCTATTTTTATCTACAAAGCAATGACAGTTGTTAAATTCAATGGTTTTCTTGCGTTGCTCACCTCTAATTCCCTCTTTGTTCTTTATTCTTAGGTGCATCACGCAATTACCTGAAGCGGCCGCAGTTTGAGTCCAGGCGCTACCCGAGCTTTAAAGGCGATGGCACAAAGAAGACAACACTGAACAAAGCCAAAACCGGACTAAAGCAGGGCTATGGGACCAAACAGGTTTGTATTCTGAATCGAAACATGATGGGAATGAGCGAGTAATTCAAATATAGCTGAAAATACAAATAGAATAGTCATGTAGAAGAGCTCCATGATTAATCGCAAACAACAATATATTCTGTCTTATTTTGTCTTAAAACTGCTAACAACGTAGTAAAGACCTCTACAAATTCTTTGATTAGTTTAACAGTTCATATTTTAATCTTTTCTGAAATATTTATGCTTCTGAACATGTGTAAAATGTGAACATTGAACAGAATTCTACAATGAAAGCATTAATTGCAAATCTAATCACAATCGCAGTGCTTGTCTGAAATTAGATATTTTGCCCAAATCATTCAGCTCTAATGTAGAAAGCACAAAGGTTGTAGTTATTTATATAATATAATGCTAGTTTGAAAGGCAGTTGTCTGAACAGTGTTTTGGAACTCAAGAAGTTTTGTCTGCCATCCGGAAGTAATTCTCAATCTTAAGGTTTTTGTCTGAAGAGTTCACATTTATACTGCCCTAAGTGGAGGGGGGCTAGCTTAGTCCTGCCCAAAAGGAGACATTCTTGTTAAAAACTTGCCTTGGCGTGGTACTTACAGACTGGACCTGTTTTTCCTAAAATGTCTGACTAAAACGAGCCTCATTTCAAACTGAAGCTGTTTCTGAACCCTTTGGAGCACAAACTGTTGTCTGGACTCTTTGTGAACCTGAGACTCTGTAGTTTTTGCCTCTGGTGTCTAATTTACTCTTACAAGTGGAAACAAGCTCTGCTCAGAGGAATATCAGATTTTAAAGTCCGCCTAAATTTTCTTTGTGAAATATATAAAGAAGTGACGCTGGTGCTAGGTTTTGCCTGATTGACACTAGTTTTGGCTTTTGTTGGGTTTCGACAATTCATCTTTCAAAGCTGAAGCAATGTAACTAAACATGAGTTTTAGGGACTTATAAAAGTCCTATTAAATTTTTTTGAATTTTTGTGTAATTTTTAAATATGTGCTTTTGGAGTAAAAACTGACTCTAATTCATCCCAGAATGTTTGATTTGACTGAAAATAAGTGGGTTATAGCTTTCTTTTCATATTTGACATGTCCAGCAGCTGATAGTTTCCATTTATCAAATGTGTCTGAGCAGTTTGAGGAGAGTTATAGTCATCAGGACAAAAAAAACTCTATTGTCCAGCAACCCGGGCATCACAGCGTCCCTTTACTTGCCAGACTATTTTCAGGTCGTCCTGTTCTGTTGTTCTCTGCTGCCTCTACCGCACGGCTGTACCATTTGACTGGATTTGTGGTTGTGGTTTGGGAGCTAATTTTTGAAACTTTACGTGTAATTCTTACTAAAAGTGTCGCTACGAAGAAAGCCTCCACAAACTTGCTCTCCGCTCGTGTCACTGAGCACAGATCTCATTCTGTCTCATCTGTGAAACTCCAAACATGCAGAGTTCAGAGTTTTTGGACTGGACCTCACATTTGCTCGTTAAGTTGTCTTTTTATAGCTCTCAATCATAAGGTCACGCACCTAACATTTTTGTACTTAGGTATGCTTTATAAATGACCCCAGATGGAAAATTATGTTTCAAATGCAGCTGTAATGACTCAATTATTCAGATTTATTATTCAAGTTTGAAACCTTTTGCACGACATGATGGATTACACCAGCAAAGTTACAGAATGTCTCCATGAGTACTTGTACTATAAAACCTTAACTAACCTGTTTTTAAAAGGATGTGATCCTTGTTTTAGTTTGGCAGTTCTCTTTTCAACAAAATTTTAGTCCTTTTTGTCAATTGGTTGGTTGATGGTGTCTTCGTCGACCAACCTTTTTATTAGTCTACTAATTATTTTATTTGCATTTAACAAATTTATGTGGCAAAAACGAGAAGCTGTGGAGTGATTTAGCAGAAGATTTTGGAGTAAACAGAGCAATACACTGTTTGCTTGTACTTTTCAGTGTAAATTGTTATTTTTGCATGAACTCCTGTGCAGTTTCGGTCTTCTGAGTGCAGTTTGAGTCAGATACAGAGAGATTCTTCAGAGTTTAGATATAATTGTTGCCACACCCCCTTTTAGTCGATTAGTTGGTCGATGGGGCAGGCCTTTAGTCGATCAAGAATTTTCTTTAGTCGACTGTAGCCCTACAAAATTTTCACTCAAATTCTCAATGACATCTGTAACTTTGTGGTTTTAGGCTGACTACGGTCCACCGGCCAAAAAGAAGAAGGTGGTTGCTCCGGTGGCCCTTCATGGTCCGGAGTGTCTGGTTTACCTGACGGACATCCCCAAAGAGGCCACGGAGCAGGAGGTCATCAACCTGGCAGGATCCTTTGGTCCCATCAACAACGTACTCCTGATGCCCCCCCACGAGGACGAGGAGGACAGGGACCGCGGACAACAGGTAAAACTGATGGACATGAGAGGTTTAAAGAAAGGCTGAACGCTCTAAATGTCCAATGCAGGACACGCCATGTTCTAAGAAAAACATACCTGGAGTTGCTTTTAGCTTCATTCAGGCTGATTTGATGAATCTTGGGTTGAAAATCCTCTCCTTCCACCGTCAAAAGCACTTTGTTCTGAATTCCCTCGATGTGTGACATTTTCTTTGTGTGACGTGGCTCCGATCTGGCCTGTTTTTTTTAGTTCATAAATCATCATCAGACTCGTTCTGAACATTTCTGATCATTAGAACTGCGTGATAGCTCAGTAACATGGCTAGCATTATAAGGAATGTATTTTTAATGAATTTTTGTAATAGCCAGTAGCTACAGATAAGTTTGGCCTCTCCCCAGTTAGTGATCGTTATTCTTTGTAAAAATATTTAATCATATAATTTGATTATCCAGACTAAACGTTCCTTCCCTCTGTTTTCAGGCCTCCGTGTGCATGATTAAGGCAGAGGATGCGCAGACTTTTGCCAACGCTCCAAACCTGTTGATCAGAGACAGGGTCATCACGGCAACAATCGCCAAGGTAACTGAAAACACCCCCGATCATGTTGAGGGGCATGTGTGTAGAGGTCCGGTGGATTATTATGCCTCAGTGAATACATGGTTAAAATGTTCCGTTTAGTGAGGGGACTGTGCTAAAGACTTATTGAGAAACATTTGCCAAAATTAATCAAAACTCAACATAATGTGCCTGCCTTTTTGTCTGTATTTTGATAGAATCCTAACGAGCAGACTTCTGATGCAGAAAGGTGAGGCTTAATTTAAAAGTGCAAATAAACTTTGGTGATTGCCTTGAATGGTTCACATTCAAATATATATATTATATATAAGTTATTAATATTAAGTTTCTTTGTTTCTTTTCAGTCCACTGAAGCCTGAACAGCAAGGTATGGCATAATTCTGGTGAAAACAGCATTAATATATGTAAACTGCACTTCATGTATCTTTATGCTTCTCTTTGTGCAACAGGAGGCGGTGGAGATCAAACATTTGAAAAGAAGGTATTTGTTCTTTATGATTCTATGTTGAAGGTTAACGTCTGGATTGATCTAAAAATGAACTGTAATTGTAAATATCACAATAAACTACAGTGATGACCACATTTTATTATCTTTCACAGAAGGGCGTGGTGTTGATCGAGGACCTGCCTGAAAGTGGTTGGACTGAAGAACACCTCAAAGCCCTGGCTGAGCCTTTTGGATATGTAGACGACGTCATTGTGGCCAAACAGATCCGAAAGGTAAAATATATGTCAGTTATGTTTGTGGACTTTCCAACATCAGAGAAAAAACAAAAGCATAAAGAGTTGAAAGTGAACGAGCTCGTCTGTGGTGCAGTGTTTTAAGGCATTGCACAAATGTGGTTTTACCGCCTCACTGTTGTAGGTTCACTTTCCGGCCAAAATCATTTGTCAAATCTGTACATTTTATGCTGTCCTGCAAGTAAAGCCTTTGAGCCAGAAACTCTTAAAGCCTACTGCTTTAGTTTTATAGGTTAGGTTTAATAATATTAAAAGTTAATTTATATATACCTTTTGTACCTGGAGGCACTGCTTTGCCTGAAGCTCTTATTGATCACAGGCCCCTGAAAATATATTGCCTGTTTTATAATTAATTAATTTTGTATTCTTGTTTTAAGTGTGTTTCGTAGTGTATTTGATCATTTCTGAAGTGCGGTGTATTTGCTACTGAAAATGTCATGATAAACTATAATTATTATTTTTATTTTTTTATCCCACATAACAATTTTTTAAATGTACTACATCATGAAAAACATGTTTAATTACATAAATAGCAGAACAAAACACTTCTGGTATTTGCCTTCATTTTGATCTGTTTAGAGCAGTGGAAGTTGCTTATTTGACTCAAAACAAAAAGAATCTCCACTTGTGAAAGAAAAGACCAGAGTGACGTATCAATAGAGAGTATAATAATGAATGGTATGTTTTTCAGGCTCTTTTGATAATGCCAGATGTGGAGACGGCGCAGGAGATGGTGAAGGTCCACTCCTTCAGCCCGCTGTCCGTCAACGAGCACTACGTGACGGTGAAAAATGTCCATCGAAACATCGGCACGCACACTCCGGTGAGAATCAAGTAACGTTTAACAGGAAGTGATGACAGCTCTCCTGCAGCGATCTAATTATTTTGAATCTTTCTCAAAACAGGTGGCTTTGTACAATCTTCTGATGCACTCGGTAGACGCCGCGGTAAGATCTAATTTCACTCAAAGTCCTTATTAACTTGATGATTAGACAAGATCTAGAAGAATTAGACTAGACAAGATTTTAATTGTCTGGTTCAATTTACAATTAACCTCACAATGTTTGACTTATTTAATATTTCCTGTCATTGTAGCGTTGATTTTTAGAACTACAGCTTCTCAAAGGTTTAACTCACCCACATGAACCCTTTTCGTCCCATCCCTATAATGTCCTCTGCAGAGAAACACGTGTCCTGTGTCTCTTTGGTTGTACTATGTATAAAGTTAATATTGTTAATGTTAAATTAGTGCTACAATCAATCACAGAAAGAAAACAAACCGTTCTGAATCGTATGGAAACACAATACTACTAAGTAAAGGGAGGTTAAAGGGGCTGTGCCTGATTTTTACTGCTGTGAAACGGGAAAAACAGAGCTAGTCCATGTTCCCAATTTTTTCATATAATAAAGTAAAATCTGTGTTGCCCCAGTACATTGAAAAGTATTGAAAAAGCGTCTATTCCTGTGAAAATAAGACTTTTACTCTGCCTTTTTATACATTTATAACATTTATTTTATACATTTATAAATAAAATTCTACATTTATAGAGCGTTTTATCCGACGAGGAAAGCAGGAAGTGTGCCGTTAGCATGCTAATGTTTCTTAGCTTTACGTTCTGGGCTCAGAGACTTGTGAAAAATGCTTATAAACTCATGGCGGTGAATATTTAGGATGCTGGGACTGCACTGAGAGATACACGTGACGGATGTAAAGAATTTAACGTGAACTAGTTTTTTTTTCACATTTCAAAACAGTAAAAATCACTTACAGGGCTCTAAGTAGTGTGTATGTATATATATATTTCAAATTTTATAAACATGACTCATATTTTCCCCAGATAAAAGGTAAACAACACATCAAATCAAATATATAAACGCGTTCAAATATTCATTCTTAATTACGCTTCAAAATTGGCATGCATTAGCATCCATTGATCAACACAGAAATGTTGCCGGGAAACTATTCATCTCATTTGTAAAATCTTTAACATGTTAACTCTTCTCTCCCTGATCTTTAAGGATTTATTGATTTTACTGTAATTCTCCAAAATGTCAGAGATAGAATCGAACAGGAAGTACAAAGTAGCACAATGAGCTAGCCATTTTAAAAATATTCAATTGAAACAGAGCTTCTGAGCCTCACATGAGTCTTACTTTGTGTTGCCAGTTCCAACTTATAAAATCCATTTGGTTTAAACCTAAAAGTCCTCTCTGATCCAGCACCTGCAGCCAATCATTAATCAGTGCTGAAGACAGAGTTTTCACATGAGGCCAGTCTAGATTTAGAACGAGAAAAACTTGTATATGTCCTCTATCTGCAAGTTAAGCACTGACAACACAGTTCAGTTGTGATTGTAATTCTTTTTTAAACCAGTAAGAGGCCACACACACCTGACCAAACTCTGCATAAGGTTAAGAATCACATGTGAACTCCTCATTGTTGGATGTAATAACAATTGCCCTCTGTTTTCCAGGCGAAGGCTCCACCAGTGGGATGGGGAATACTCGTCGTAGTTTCCAATGTGCCTCAGACTCCGTCCAGCGCCTCCATCGTGCACAAACTGGTCAGCCGCATCGGGACCGTGTTCAAGACTCTAGCGGTCAACAATCTGGTAAATATTGTTACTTATTTACTTTTCTGTTTCTGAAAACACAAATCCAAACATGCAGCAAAAGTGGAGGAGGAGAGCTCAGAATAGAGTATGGTTTATTGTAGTTGGTGAAGTGGTGGTTACTTTTGGTTTAATCTCTAAAATGCAAAGGGATATAAATTACCTATGCTTAATATTTCGATTGATAGCAAATTCTATATATTAACAGTTTTAAATGTATCACAAAAGGTACAAAATAAACTTACGGGATGCTTGCACATGTTGTGGCTGGACAAAGCGGTTGATGAGGCGGGTGGAGCTGAAGAAGGGGCGCTCCATTTCTTCTTTGAGTGCAGCTTTTGAGGACAGTCTTGTTTGACAGAAATGCCAGTGTTTTTATTCAGATTTAAGGCAGTATTATGTTGAGTCATCTGCGTTTTAGAGGTGAAACTAAATATTTCCAATTATTTTCAAAGCAAAGTCATTGACTTAACAAAATGTGTTTAGTAAAATGTAGGGCTGTATACCTTCAGTCATTAGTCGATTAAAAAGTCTACTGCCATTTTTATTAGTTGACTAATTATTTTATTTAGGTTTTAAAGGATATAAAGGAGTGCGTTTGCAGAAGATTTTAGAGTCTAACATATATATATCAGTTTAACAATGTGAATTACTCTCTGAAAATATTATGAAAGAAATTGTGCTAAAATTTGACTATTAATTGGTATCAATTGTGAGCTGGGCTGTAACATCTTGATAATAATAAACAAGATCAAGAAAGTTGCATTAAAGTCACATCACAAACAGAAACATTAATACTCATTATAAAGGACCAGGGCAGCAGTGTTCTTATGGATATTCTCTTTAAAATGTCCTGTTTTGTCTTTTGTTTCCAGGTGATCTGTGAAATGGCCACAGGACCTCTGGCCATTGCAGTTTTCAGACATTATTTAAAGTTCCCCTGCATGATCCAGAACAACCCGCTGGTGTTTTCACGCAAACCGGACCCCAAAACTCCTGTGAAAGTCATCCCGGCCTTCCTCGACACAGACAGAGTGAGTTAATAGCAAATGACAATCGATAAATGAAGGGGTTTTGTTCAAGTTATTGTCAAGTTTTGTTTTGTAGATAAAGACGTGTGTCCAGATTGAGATGTTCAGAAGAAGGATAGTGAATATACAAGTAGAAGCATTCTGAGGTTAGATCTGCAGGAAACAGAAGATCTAGAGTAAGACCAAAGGGAGATTCATGGGTTTAGTGAAAAAAGACATGAAGCTAGGTGGAGCAGGTAACAAATAATCCTGGTATTAGACCTTCCTAAAGTCCTAGATCATGCTTAGACCAGTTATAGTTCTGTTGTAGACTTGTTTCATTTATGTTTTACACAATATAACGCTTTATTTTAAAGCTGAGATACGTAAGTTGAGCTCAACAAGCCCGTCAAGCTTTCAAAAGCAAATATCTTCCTTTTTATCCGTCGACTTCTTAAAAAATTCAAATATTTTATAACTACGAACGAGCCTAAGCAGCAATGTCCATAACACAGTTACACAAACTGTTTTAATAAGCAATTTAGCCGGTTAACGAAGATCCAGACTAAATGGATTAAATGATTGATAACGAGTTAAAGTGGCATAAAACAGACGGAGACAAAAACACAGCACATATTTAGTTTTTATATTTTTGCTTCTAAAATTATCCTGAAGTCCTTACGATTTATATTTTGACCTGAATACTCAATTATCAGTTAAAATGTTGGCCTCGAATAATTAAAAGGCAACCATTTCTTGTGAGATTACATGACTACGATTCAGCTCATTGTGACAAATAAAATGTTTTGAATCTTTTATCAGTTCCAGGACGTGCCTGAAGAAAAAAAGGAGGCCCCACCAACAGCTGCAGAAGCAAAGCAAAACGAAATCTGTGCAAATCCAGAGCCAAAAGAGGAGATAAAACCTGTGGAGATAAAGTGTGAACAGACCGAAGAAGAGGTGGTGCCTGAAAAAGTAAATCCTGAAGAAAACGCAACAACAATCATTAATGAAGAACCCATGGAGATAAAAACAGAGGAAGCGGTTAAAATGGAGTCGACAGAAGAAGCTGTGAAGGTGGAGCCAACGGAGAAAAGCCAAACCCACGACGCGGCCCCCAAAGAAAACGGTGCTGAAGCTCAAGCTGCTGAAGAGGCAAAGATCACTGAATCCACTGAAGGAGAAGCTGCTGCACAGAACACGACCAGCGAAGCAAAAGTCCCCCAGGTAAACGGATTTTAGTCAAAGGAAATGCTATCAGAACGTCCAAAAGTCCAAATTAACTATATTTATTGAGCACATTTTTAAAACAAAAAACCCAACTAAATCTGATGTTGCCATCTATCTATCTATTTATAAAGTACATTTTATTAACAAGACTGTTCTGAAAATGCACAGTTGATTTAAGAAAACAAAACCAAATCAAGTACTGGATAAAACAAAATGGATAAAACATTAAGCAAAATAATAATCAATATAAAAAACTTCTAACATACTTGTTCTAAAACAAAAAAATTGTAAAATTTAATTCAATTACATTTTTCAATTTTATTTGATTTTGTCTCTTAACAGTGTTTTCAATATCTATTTTCTGAACAATAAACTAGATACTCAAAAAATACTCGAGCCTTAAACTCAGCTGTCCGAGGATTGTGTATAGACCTAGATTAAAAAGATCGAACCAATTAGAAATGACTGAATCCCTGTGTCGTCTTTTAAAACTGAATTAATTGCACAACCCCGGCACAGTAAAACGCAGTAACAAATACAGACAGTTAATATTTATCCATCCTTTTCAGTGCCTGTAATCACTTGTTTTTAGATTTCACGTAATTTTTTTCTGTTGTCAACCACAATTTCAAGATTACAATAGAAGCGTTTCCATGAAAAATAATTCTGTCCACTAGATGTCATCGATCTTTGTTTATGTTCTACAGGCCGTCTCTGCTGAAAAAGAAACTCCAGCGAAAGCACCGAAGCCCTCCACTCCGTCAGTCGCACAAAAGCAAACGCCTCGAGGGAAAAGTAAAGATCCGGTGAAAAACAGTCACCGCAGCAGCGTCAGCAGCGGTGGAGAAGACGAGCGGCGCAGATCGGACCGAGACTGGAGAGAGAAAGATTCCCGCGATCGAGAGAGGAGGGAGAGGGAACGCAGCAGGAAAGAAAGAGATTACGATGAAAGGAGCAAGCGGGAATACGAGCGGGAGAGGAGATCGGATCCGAGGAGAGAGGATCTGCACAGGAGTGAATCAAGGAGGGACGATCCGCACAGAGATGAATCAAGGAGGGACGATCTGCACAGAGATGAATCAAGGAGGGACGATCCGCACAGGGACAAAACGAGGAGGGACGATCTGCACAGGGACAAAACGAGGAGGGACGATCCACGCAAAGACGATGCGAGGAGAGAGGAGATGAAGAGGGCTTGGAGGAGGGAATGGGAGCGTCGGGAGGGAAAGAGACGACCGTACGCAGACGACGACATCAGGAGGAGCGACGGCAGCAAACGGTCGCACCACAGAGACAGAGAAGACCGATACAAGAGCTCCAGTGAGAGGAGGACGGTGAGGGACAAACGATGGAACTGTGTGTATCGGCATAAGATGTTAGATGTTAGAATGAATTAAAGCTTAGGTACTCAGCTTTCTATTTGTAAATGAAAAACTTTCTTTTTTCCCCTCTATGTTTGAGGCAAAATCAAACCACTCTGCTCTGTCTGAAAGTATTTTAGCAATTGCAATCCAGGAAGTAAGAGCCATGAGAAGCTCTTAGCAGTTCCTTGTTTGAAAAACTATTTTAAAGCTATACGGCTGCAACGAATAATCGATTGTAGAAAGTATTTGTAGTCGTATTTTGATAATCGTAATTGCTAACTGGACTAAACGGATACTAAAACGCATTTAACAAACGTGTTTTTAAATCAAAATGATCTAATTTCCATCAATGATACACTATTTTCATAAATATTTGTTTAAAACTGTCACCATATTGCAACCTTTTATTTTGATATACAAGAGAAATCCTTTGGACTGTCTAAAAATAATTGTTAATTGCAGCTCACGCCCAAACATTTCTGCATATGAATATTAACGATTGTCATAAAGTTTGTGGAAGCCAGGAACAAGTTTGAGGGATTTCAATATTTCCTTTTAGGTGGTTTCAAAATTGGGTAATACAGCTTTACATTTAAGGAAATTTACCTTTTGAATTACATTGATTTAACAGATCAAACATATCTTACGTCTCTTGCTTTCTTGTTCTTCATACATTGGTCTATTTAGTTTCCCACAAGTATCATTATAAATCAAATGAATACTGTTCAATTATTATGTTGTTGTTGTTTTTTTTATTAATTTACACTGTCTGCCTGTATATTATCTAGATTGAAGATGACTTCCCCTTTAACCTGAGCGACTTCGTGACGGTGGACGAAGTTGGTGACGTCGACAGTGAAGCTCTCACCGAGAACGAAACCGAGACGGGGCCTGAACAAGGATCAGACCCAGGACTAGAACTAGGATCTGACTCGAAACCTGAACTAGAAGTAGGATCTGACGCTAAACCAGAACCAGAACTAGAATCTAAACCAGGACCTGAAGCAGTACTAGAGACTCAGACAGAGGAGAGTCCAGAGACCAGACCGCCACAAAACCTCCCTCTGGAGACGGAGGAGAAGGTGAGGGGCTTTTATGACACTTCTAGAATGCAGCTTTTAACTATGATATAACTGTTTTCCTTCTCATTTACCCACTCAAAGTTGTATTTAGAGTTGTGTTATCGCAGCACTGAACTTTCAAACTCTATAAATTAATTGTATTGTGTTCCTTTGCAGGTCCAGGATATTTCTATGGAGTCGAGCGCTGAAGAAACACAGAAGGCTGAGACAGAGATGACAGAAGTAAAGCCTGAGGAGCAAACGACAGAGAAAGAGACCAAAGAAACCACTGTCCAGGATGGTAGGTTTAATTAGATTCAAGATTAAGATGTTTACATTTAATTTTATTATCTGCATACACTTACATAGTAGAATAAATGTGGTAAGTAAAGAAGACTTAGTTCATACACTTAAGGAATTGAACATTATATAATTGCTCAATTTCAACACTTCAAAGACAACTGAACCAAACGTGTTGTTATAATTTCAGTGCTCACATTTAGAGGTGGGAGATGTATAGAACATGTTGGAGAAATTAGAATATCATAAACATTGTCTAATTTAAATTATTAGCCATGGCAACAAAAGAGACAAGAGAAACAAATCTTCACCTTATTCCGGAAGTTGCCGTACTCGCCGCCGTCTTGTTTCCGTTGTAGTTTACATGGAGCAGACGAGCTCAACAGAAAATAAGTTCTACATGGACTAAAAAGACGTTTTCAGACTGACCAGGAAATCGGAGCGTTGTTGACTTGTTGTTGCTCGTGTTCATTAAACATTTTACACAAATCAACCTACTTTATGTAACATTTTAGCGGCAAGACTTTTCCCTCATTCGTCATTAGCTTTAACGGAGTTCTCGTCAAACGGAAGTGCGTTTACAAGAAAAGTGCATATCTGTGGCAAAAAGCGGCAAAAGTGGGTGGGGCAGAATAAGGTGAATAGCGACTTTGGGCTTCTCTTTTTGGAAAATCGCTGGCAATTTTTGTGCCGCATATTGCGTATTTTTTGGGCACTTGGCGTCATAGAAAGCAGTTTTTAGCCATTTTTCATGTGTGTTTCACAATAATAAACCTAATCATGTTTAAAATCCAAACTGTTTATATTTAAAGTCGTTATTGAATATATTGTTTAAAATGTGCACGTCATTAGCCACACACAATGTTTAACTAGTTATTTATTTTTAGGGTTGTTGTTTTTTTTGGAGCTTTGGTCGTTTGCTTTGGGATCTGTTGCAAAGGCTTGGACGCTTGTTGCTCTCTGAAATATGGCAAATATGGGTTTAAAGTGATATTACAAAAACAAAACCTGAGATATTCATTTAATTTTGTTCATATTGTCCACCTTGTCTTGCATTCTGTTTACAATCAAGTTGCTGAAGCTGCAGCAGTCTTTTCAAAATGCTTCACTTACCTTTTATACCAGCAGAGGGCGTTGTATTTTGTGTGTTGCATGGACAATGTAGCATGAGATCCTAAGAGAATAAAACGGTATTTTTCAACCTTTTTTGAGTCGCGGCACACTTATTTTGGTTGAAAAGACACCACGGCACACAACCCACTAAAACAACCAAATCAGACCTTTTAATTTAAAAAAGAAGGCTACATAATGTGCGAAATAATGTCCGTGCTGCTGATGGTGATTGGTTTGCTTTCTTTTTTGGTGCAGAAGTATGTTCAGGACACTTAAAAATGGTAACTTTTCCAATTAAATCCTTTTGTAAATCAAAATTGGAAATAGCAATTTTTTTAAAGCACACCTGGACACACCTGAAGGGGCACTAGTGTTCCCCAGCACACTGGTTGAAAATCAAGGGTATAAAAGACAAACGCATACAGTCAAATACTATAATACTAATAATACACCTTTTATTTTATTTTTCTGAGCGCAGATTTGACAGAAGAGGCGCAGACTGCAGATGTGAACGAGATCACAGATGAACCGTGTCCAGACACTTCAGAGGAAAACGGTGAAACGAACCAGGAAGAACCTTCCAATGCTGCTCAAGAAGAGACACTGGAGGTAAAGACATGTTTTCAGACTTAAACCTGCAGAAAAGGCTCACACGAGTTATGACAGAGCTGGGAATTTGAGCTGGTCAAATTATTTATTATAATGTGTTTAAGGTTGTCAAAAAAACAACAAAACCTAGATACTTATTGATTTTTTTTTTTGTTTCCTGCAAAACTAGATCCTCATTTTACCTGGTGCTGATAACTTTGTTTAAAAACTTTACTGAAAACTTTGCATGATTTGATCACATTTGGACCTTTCCTGAATAGTTTTTATCAGAATTAGAACAAGACCACTTGATAATACTCAAGACACTATTATTTTGTGTTGAAAATTACAATCAGTCTTTTTTTTGTATCAAAAATAAGTTTGAAATTGTAGCATTGTATTTTATTATTGATGATACCTTGTACTGAATACTAGATATCGTCATTGGATTCTTTTAAATTTGTTAATAAAATACTTGACAGATTTGAACATAAAGTGAGAAAACACAAGAGGCACATCCTGAGCCTCAAAACGACTCAAATCAAGATAACATTTCTGTATTTTAGTTTAGGTTAGGTACAAGCAAAAATCAGACTCTAATTGCCGAAACATACGACCTGTAAAGAAGACAGTGTGCAAGATTTTTCTCTTCTATTTTCTCTGCTCTGTCTTAACAAAAGTTATTTTAACAGTAAATTGCAACATTAACATTCATTCAAGTTCAATAATAGATGTTTAAATATTCCCAGGTCACTGCTGCAACAATCCCAGAGGAGGAGGAGAAAGTGAAGGAGGAAGTGTCTGCAACAGAAAAAGAAGAAGAAGACAAACAAGCGGACACAAGCAGTGCTCCCCCTGCTGGTATGGCTTGGAAGAACGTGATTTTAACCAATATTTTACCGTAGTTTATGGCAAAGAACGACAAAATCATGTTCATTTTGTTTTATTTTTCTAGCAGAAACGGCGGAAACATCTGAGAATGGCGAGAAAGACGTCACGGAGAACGCTCAGAGTGAAAAGACCCTGCCTCCGTTTGACGCCAATAGTTCAGTCGGTGAGCACTGATGTGAAAAAACAAAAAAGTGGGCAGGGTTTTTCTTGTGCAAGCCCTTTTTATTTTGTTGAATCCATGTTTAAAGGGTCAAAAAAGTAGTTTATTTTGTGTAAATTATGCATAAACCTTGACCCCTGAGTGTGATGCCATCAATTAGTTTAACACATTTTTCAACTTTTCTCCACAAACAGTGACCTGATTGATGTAAAACTACAATTTATATTTATGTGCAGTATTAATACATCGAATAAAGACAAAATTTGAAAATCATAAAAACCTGTCATATGCACTTTAATCACAATTAAAGCTTGATTAACTTCTTATTCACAGCCCCAGGGAACATTTAAAAGTGTTTGATCATGTTTAACCTTTTAATGAGAATATGTGTTTGCATAAAACTAGTCCAGGAGTGTCTGAATGTTTTGATCACATCACAATCTGAAACTTTATCTCCGTTTCTCAGGTTTGGAGCATCTAGTGCCTATGACCGGTTTCTTCTGTAAAGTCTGCACTCGTTTCTTCACCGGAGCAAAGGACGCTCAGATCGGACACAGCAAAACTTTAAAACATTACGAGAACTTAGAGGTGGGTTCAGTGCCGTTACGTAGATTCTAGTGAATGAACGATGAACAAAAGTAATAGAAAAGGAACTAAAGTATGTGTCGTTTGCCTTTCAGAAATTCTTAAAGTCGTCCTCTGCTGATGAAGCCGGCTCGTCCTGATTCTATTTTATACAAACTTTTCCATTCCCTTCGTTTTACTTTTGAAAACGTTACCTGCTGTATTAGTTATGTGTGCTTTATTTTGTAATTAACTGATTCACAGACCATTTAATATCAATAAAATGAGCAGTTTGGAATCTGACTTTGCACATTTTTATGTTCATATAGAAATACACAATTTTAGTTTCACAGTAATGTCCAGTCATTTTTAGACTTAAATCATTTTCTCTTTTTAGGCAATGACACAACGTGATGATATAGACCCTTCTCACGTTGGCGCTCGGCTAATTCCGGTTACCATAAGAAGTGCGGCTCGTCCGATCGAGTCTTGCTAGAAAGAAATCAAATTAAAAAAGATCTAACAACGAAGAGCAAGTAACAACTGGATAATCACTGGCAACATGTGAACATTAGCTTAGAGCAGTGATTCTTAACCATAGGGCCGGGGCCTACAGTAGGGCCGCGAGCACCTCCTTGAGGGCCGCACGATCACTAAAATATAATACATTTAATATGAGATTGGGTGTGCCACGAGTTACTTTAGACAGAAAAAGTCGGGCCTCAAGGTAAAAAAGGTTAAGAACCCCTGGCTTAGAGGAAAAAAAGAACACGTTATAAAACACAGGTTTACCCGCGGTGAAGTATTTATACAGTATGTACAGGTCTGACTGTACTGCGTGTGATTATCCTGCGGTTTCTCAGACTCTGCTTTGTTTTCAGTGATTATTGATTTATTTTAGAGAGACTCTGCCAATTCTCCATAAGTAAGTGAAGCCCCGCATGTGTACGGCCAGAGGAACCAGACAGTGGGGTTTGTGAAAAGGGCCCATTCCCCTAATTATTGTTTCTCAATGAATACTATTAAGGCGAGATACTTTTTCTTTTTCTTTTTTTTGGTCAGTTTGCTCTCAACATATCGACTTTCATGTGGAAACGACAAACTTGTCCAATCTGCTCCTAAAGATGTTTTTTTATTCCATTTAATCCACTTCATCCATAGATTTCTCTGAGACATTGTAACTTCAAAGGCCGTTTTCTTCAGATTTTTCTTCTCAGGGGACGTAAGATCACGAGTAACTCCTACTAACACCAAACTTTACAATGTATGAAACAAGATTTTGACGGAACCTACTCAAGGATTTGTTTATATCTAATTCTAAAACTGATGTATTAAAGTTTTAAGTCTAAATTAGGCTAAATTTGAACTTTTAGGCCAATGTTCAGTCATATCTAGTTTACTTGAAAGCTGAATAAGAAATCCACATTTTATATAAATGTGTAGTAAATGAACCAAGAAATGTAAACCTGGTTTTGTTCATTTTTCAGATTTAAATGTCCCAAATATGTGGAATTTTGGCCGTTTTAACACATAACATGCCTCATTTCTATACAATACATATTACATTTATGTGAGTAAACTACAGGAGAAGTTTCAAATCAATATCCTTTAATGTAAGATTTTTTCCTATTCACCTGCAGTGTCTCGCCTTAGACGTACAGTTTTGTACTCTTGTACTCTGACACAAGTTTAAGTTCAGAGATTTCTTGTACTTGTTGCTTATGTTGTATTTGTTTCTCCATTGCTTTGGCTCATTTCTTGAAACAGAAATTACAATCTCAAAATGCTAAGATCCATTGGTCAAAACAGTCTTACAGTTCTGCACAACACTATAGTTCTCCTGCAAAAGCACATCTCCCTAAACAGTTCACTTATGTGTCAAAACTACATTTCTGTCTAATATAAATAGTCAGTGCCCCAAAATGAATTGTCCCTTGGCGTTGTGTAAACACTGCAAGTCAAAATGTTCAGATGTGTCACTGGCAGAGGACCAGCTCACACTGGACAGAAAACAAGGATTTACACTAAGAGAACTCTTTGTGAGTAAGTCTAAAAAAACATTAAAAGGTAAAGAAAAAAAAAGTGGTCTGTCCTTTGTAAATGACAAATTCTGTGCATGTTGGCTGATCTTTATATCATGATGCTTAATCCTTTAAAATGTAAATTCATTACAAATTGAAGTTAAATATTGTCAATATTGGATTTGGAATTATAAGGTTTTATGTGACATTTCTTAGATGTCCCTAAGGGGACTCTGTACACCCACGTTTTAAATACACGTTTATTTTTGCTGTACAAGTGGTGAAAAAATACCTCAGAAGTCCTAAGAGTCAGATATAGAACGTTATAATGAGGGACACAGAGTTGATCACAGCCCATTTCAACTGTTTCATTACACAACAGAAAATAAAAGTGAATCCTACATTTGTGGACTGACCAAAGCAATTTACTACTAACACTGACACTGACACTAATACTAATACTAATACTAACACTAATACTAATACTAATACTAATAGTAATACTGATACTAATACTGATACTAATACTAATACTAATATTGATACTAATAGTAATAGAAATACTAATACTAATACTAATACTAATACTAATACTAATACTAATACTAATACTAATACTAGTACTAATAGTAATACTAGTACTAATAGTAATAGTAATACTAGTACTAATAGTAATAGTAATACTATAATAGCGACACTTGTGACACGTGTTCTACATCATGATCAGATCGTGATGTCATGATTCAGAATGAGTTGACCTATATAAGGCACAGACTCAGGGTTAAGATCATTTCCCACTTGGCATTCGACAGAGCAGTCAGAGATGTACGGACAGAGATCCAAAGAAAACGTGAGGCGTCCGGCTCCTTCAGATCCAGCGGAGGACCAGCAGGTGCTGGAGCTGAAAGAGCAGCTGGAAAGGCAGCGCCACATTTACACCCTTCAGAACAAACGACTGAAGGTGCTGGAGGACGACACCCAGGAGTGGGCTCTCCGAAAGGAAGTAAGAGAGCTCCAACGACAACTGGAGGAACGTCCTGAGGAGGAGATCCTGTGGGCAGAGGAGCTCAATCAGCAGCTCATTGACGCCCACAGGACAATCCGAGAGCAGCGTCAGATCGACGAGAAACAGAAGAAGAGACTTCAGGAGCTCGAGCAGGAGGTCCAGAGAAAGGAGGAGCTTCAAAACGAAGTCGAGGATCTTCAGGCGGAGCTGGAGGACACAATGGAGGAAAAGGACAATATCACCAGGTCCGGAAAAGAAATGCTGGCGTTCATCAAACATGGTGTTGATGAACATGTGGGAAAACTGCGCCTGGAGAATGACAACCTCCGGGAGTTTTCTCGTAGGCAGCAGGATATTGCCCTCCAAAAACAATCAGAGTTGGAGGGCATAGAAAAATCAATTCAGGCTCTCCTGCTCCAAGTGGAGACACTTAGAGCAGAAAACCTGAAAGATCTGACTGCAGCCCAAGACCTGCTCCAGCAGGAGCAAGCCGAGAGCAAGGAGCTGCAGAGGCAGGTTCTTGCCCTCGAGTCGGACCTTATCCTCCAAAAACAGCGATCTGATGGGGCTACAAACAAGGTCCTGGAGCTCCAGGACTGTCTGAGCAGAGAGAGCGCCAAAGTCCATGAACTGCAAATGGACATCGGCGCACAGGAGGAGACTTTCTCCACTGCCCTGGAGGAAGCCTCCAAAGCTCATGACGCCCTGGTGGCAGAAAACACACTGCACCAGGAAACCATCAGAGAACTCCAGGACCAGCTGGACAAAAAGAAGAAGAAGAAGAGGAGGAGATGGTGCTGGTTCAAGTGGTGTCAGTGAGCCGTCCTCCGCTCACAAAACACCACCATCTCCATCGGACCCTGAGTCTGTCCACTGATATGTACAGACTATGGTCTGAGGATCTGGACTCATTTCAGATGAGATGAGTCGAGGTGCTCAGTGCATTTGCATTACAAATAAACCTGAAAAAAAAAATTGATCTTTTATTAATAAACCTAAGCCCCATCAGTGGCTCAGGGACATTGTTGGTCATGTTGTACAACAAAGTGTGAAACAGTAGACTTTCCACTATTGTACATATTATGTAGCATTTGACAAATGAGGTTTAGGTATCTTTAGATACTCAGTTGCTCTGTATTTAACGGTGCTCCGAATGTTGACTATTAAAACATATTAGCATTTTCAAACATATAACGTATTAAAAGTGTAATGGCTTCTGGTGATCATGTGCGACTGCTTTATTGAGACATATTCTAGCCTATTGTAGGTTTGCTTACAATAATAATTGAGATTGAGATTGAGATTGAGAGATCCTTTAATTGTCCCACAATGGGGAAATTCCAGAAGAAGCAGCCGTTTCCAGCGCTAACAAAACTCTCAGAAAAGAAAAACAAGAACAGTATAGCAAGCAAACATTAATACACAGTATACAACAGATATTGGGAATACGGTACACGTGGTCACGTGATGGAATTTTTTCAGTGGATAAAGGACAGGGTCACAAACAAGAAGATAGAGGGGGGAGCGCGGGCGGTGTGTGCAAATGTTATCTCATGTTTATGTTGCAAGGTCGGTCTGACTCGGGTTCTTCCAGCCACCTGCATTCTCAAGGTCCGGGATAAGGGGAAAACCAAGGGAGGGAGGGCAGAAAAATATATTTTAATACATTTGTTGATCAGGAATTTATACAGATCAATAAACCAATCATTTCTGGTCTTTCCGAGTAGCGATTCGTTGTTTCATTGAGTTACTCCGTCTTTAACCGTCTCTCTCTAATTGTCCAACGGCTTTCAGCAACTCCGTGGTCCGAGACAAGATGTTACGATCCAGATCCATGAGCTGTGCCAGTCCGTGGTCCAGTCTTTGCTCAAGTCTTAACACCCTTTCACTCAGTTCCACAAACTTTGTTTTGTTGTTGTCAGACAGGTTTTGGACGAATTCTCCTGTCTGATAAATATTCCGATAGACAAAGGCAATTCCAAGCCCCAATAGTAGAAAGCCCGCTATCATAAACCCAAATATAAAGAGATCTTCTACATCTTCGACCTGCAAGGGCTCGATGCATAGGATCTGCCAGGTGTTGTACCAATTATCCCGTACGAATCCAGCCATGTCTGTTCCGTCAGGGCACCGTGCCTCACCCGGAGAGGCTTTGCGTTGGGAGAAAATCTTATCCAAAGCACTTAGAGACCAGTCGATCACATTCATTTTCAGAGATCAGTTGGCGGGCAGATAATCCGAGTTGAAAAGGTAAAAAAGAGTTCAAATTGCTACGGGCTCTGGTGACAGACAGACAGATAAATCAACAGATAAATAGTCAGTGCCCCCAAATGAATTGTCCCTTGGCGTTGTGTAAACACTGCAAGTCAAAATGTTCAGATGTGTCACTGGCAGAGGACCAGCTCACACTGGACAGAAAACAAGGATTTACACTAAGAGGAGCCTCCAAGGTTTGAAATCACAGACTGCACTCAAACGACCAGGAAATGATAACTATTCTTATTCATACACATAAAGTAAGCTCCATACAGGACTTATTCAATTCAATTTATCAAATATTCCAAGAAATTCATATATGGTATTCATAGTATTATATTTTTGACAATTGAACAGACTGTTGTGCCTGTGAGCACTTATACAATGAGGTCATGCCGACATGTTCTGGAGAGAATGATCATTAGACCGAGAATCAACTAATCAGTTTTGATCTGCAAGATCTATTCATTTGAAAAATGTGCTGAATGTAGGCAATAACTGTGTGAACTGTAGGCGACTTGTGCTTAATCATCTGCAAAGATGCACTCAGACAATTGAGACATGAACTAGGCATCTGCCATTTGATCAAACGAATGAGAAGTTCCATTCTGTTGTGAACAATTGCCAAGAGGTTTGGAGGATTGTCCATATTATTTTGGAAATGTCATTTTAGAGACTGTAACTGTAACTGTAACTTGAATGACAAATTGGTATTGCTTTACAGCTTTGCGATGGGGCGTTACATCACTGCTCTTATATTGTATTTGCATGTCTGCCAAAATAAACATAACACTGACTGGAAAATCAATTACAGAAACATTATCCGAGTCGAGGCAAATCAAAACATGCACAAAAGGTGAGGTTCTCTTGACAGGTTTAATGATAAAGTTTAATTGTTCATCAATTTGTTTGTAATGGATTGTTTCTTTTCTTCTGGGAAATGTGTCAGAGTTTATTGAAAAAGCAACTATTTCTAAGTGGAAAGTGATTTTACCTGTACATTTGAACAAACTGGTTGTTGGATGAGGAGAACAGATGACTTTAGGCCGTTGTTTCTCCGTCATGGTTCGACATCAGAGTGGGACGTTTTCTAAATCGGGCACAGGCCAATTCAAGCAAAAGTCAAAGCTAAAAAAAAAGAAAAGAAAACCTTCCTTTTCACATTTTACGGTAGCATAAATACACCCTCGTTTCAGCTCCAGTGCGCTCTAGATTTAATCCATTTAATATGTCAGGGTTTATGCAGGGATCCCAAAGTAAATATTAAAACCTTTTTATGACCTTCATGGAAACATCTTTAAGTCCTTATCACACACATCTGGAAATTTATGGAACTACAAATACACCCCATATTTCGGAAAAGATACATATTTTACAATTCATTTTGTTTTACTGGAATATTAGACAGATGGCACACAATATAATATCAATGGCATATTTAACTGTGTGGTCCTAGAATTTACTATTTCAACTAAAAGTGAATGTACAAAACATGTAGAAAAAAGGAGGACCTTGACTGTTCAAACTAGAGCTGTCGTCGACTAAAGACATTTTCTCCATGTTTCCAACCCAAACTTCACTCAAAAGACCACAACTGCACAGGCGTTCATGTAAAAACAACTATTTATTCATTATTATTTATTACTTACAGAAAACTACTGGTCATTATATGTTAGAGATGCAAAAATTAGATTAAACAGATATTTCTATGGATTTGAAATTTTAAGTTAAATTTGAAACTTTATTCGGAAATATTCAAAGACTCATGAATAGAATCATGTTAAGCCGTGTGTCTTTTTTTTTTTTTGTTACATTTATTTGGTTGTTTATGTTCAGGGGGAAAATGTATATAAAAACACATTTTCCAGCTGTATTGGTTGGACAGTTGTAAAATATATTTTTATCTTATCTTTATTTTAGATTTTTCTGGTTTACTACAAAATATAAAGTTTGTAGACTAAAAAAATTAATTCTGATTGGGAAAGGGGCAGGTTCTAACCAAAAAGGGTTACAATACAAAAACAGGCTTCAATAAATAAAATAAATTCCATTATGAAGAGACACAACTGACTGATGACTTCAAGCGCTGCAGCCTTTTAAGAAAATGGATAAGACAGAGAAGTCAGATGTTGTTAGAGAAACATAAAGAGTGGTAACAAGTGGTGGGTCTGACTCATTTACACCAAAATGTTGAATCACAATGTGCAAAGTTCAGCAGCAAAAACTTTAAAACCATCACTGTGCTTTTATGCAAGAAAACACCTGATTCTTTGTGCATCTTGTGACGTGCGAAAGTGTTATTAACAAATAAAAACAATGGAAAATCCTCTTGCCTTTGGTTCAAATAGAATTATTCAAATAAAATGCAAAACCCCTGAGTACAATTGTCAGTATCGTCTGCAGATCATTTTACAGGACGACCAGAGCAGGTGAGAGGACATTTCATTCTGTATTTGTAATGTCTTTTCGCTGTTCTACACTTTTTGTTTTAGTTTTAGTATGAAATGGTTTGCTTCGGATTTAGACTCTTTAGAATTTGTTAGATCTTGGTTTGAATTTCAGTGGTTTAGTTTTGCATTATCCTGATGGCAACATTGAGACGATAGCAATCCATCAAAAATGTGCCTGTCAATGTCAAAAATCACACTTGAAGTCTCTGTTCTGGGTGTAGTCTTTTAGCTTTAGTCTAAGTCCTTCTTTAGACTTGGATTAGTGCTGGGGAATTCTGGTTGAATTCTGATGAAAACCTTTAATCCTGGTTTGTGAAGTTTCATCTTATAGTTGTCCCGGGTTTGTGTTTGTTGAGGCTTGTATCATTAAGACCTGGTTTACTTCACATCTGATTTGGATTCATGCATTATTTTCAAACTTTTTTCCAGACAGATTTGGCAGTAAATGGCGGGAAACTCCACTGAACCACTGCCCGTGTCACCTGGGGTTTACTTCTATTTTGTGACAACATGTACTGAATACTCCATCTCTGTTCCTGTGAACCTCTGTGCGCTCGTGCTCATTGTTTCAAGCAAAAGAAGCGTGATAGAAGCTGAGATTTTGACCCTGCACCTTCTGATGACAGAGCTCATGTTCTCGTTCTTCTTCTTCTTGTGGCTGGTCCAGTTTGCAACTAACAACTTTTTTGCTTTAAGTTTCATAAACTTCTATCAAGGATCAATGTCGGTGACAAGAACCCTGTTCCAGTGGCACCTTTGCATCGACCGATACCTGGCTGTGGTTCATCCCATAGTGTTCGTCAGGTAATGGGTCAGTCGTCATGGTTACACTTACATGAGTTCATTTCAATGAATATTTCCTCCTATTTTAGATACAGACAAATCAAGTATCGTGTGTCCTGTCGTGTGCCTCTGTGGATCCTTGCTCTCTGTAAGTTAAGTTTCATCCTTCTTTCACCTGTAGAGCACAGAGGTCCTGCCTTCCTCCTCCCCAGACACTTCCTCCATCTGCTCCAGGGACGTAGTCCACACAGAACCTCCACAGGGACATGAGCGTCCCTCCAGAGGTTACAGAGAGCCTCCGGAACAGATGCCAGAGCCAGTTCAGGGCTCTCTGTGAGGAGCAGTGGCTCTGCTCTGAGCTCCTCTGTGGGACTGAGCTCTTCCTCCCTGAGGGGCGCCCGGTCACTCTGCCGAGGGCCCAGAGATCATGAGCATGATAAGTGAGAACACTGAGAGACTGGCTGCTCTCAAGTCGAAAGCTTGACCTTTTGACTCGGCTTCTGAGCCTCCTGCAGCTCCAAGAACTTCAAAAGTATTGAACAGAACCAGAGACCAAAGGCAGCAGGTTCAGTCCAAAAGGACCAGATCCGATGAGGGCTCTGGTCAGACAGGGATCTTGACCGGAAAGTCCATAATGACACCTGTATTTTTATTCAGATCGACATCAGTCTGAGTTTTCATCTTTGCATTTCAGATGAGACAGACTGACAGGTGGATTAGCCAATCAGGGACACTCAAGGTCCATCCATATAAAAACACATATGGCTGCTCTCAAGGAAAAAATAAAAAGGAAAAAAGTATCACAGGAGATTTAAAAACATTGCAGATTTTTTTCAAAATGAAAGAGTGAAGCACAAAACTCCAATGAGCTCCTCCGTTTCATGTACGACTAAACTGTACAGTTCTGTTTAAATTTGGAGCGGTGACCCGACTCACTCTTCATCAAGTATTGTACAAGTGTGTATTCTGGATCCCTCTTCCTGAACATTTTCGTTCTTTTGTTTATAGCAGACTAAATGTATCTGAAGCCCATTGAGCCAGTGGATTATTGAAGTCTTTTCTCTTCTCGTTGGCAGCTTTGGGTCTCTCTAATGTCTTCTTCACCATGAACCTGATGTTGGTTTCTCTGTGTGGCCTGAGCCTGCTGGTCCCCGTCCTCTCCACTGAGATCCTGTGCAGTCTGGTTATAGTCCAGATCCTGAGAAGGTCCCGGCCAGGACAGAGAGAGAGGCGGGAGAGGAGAGAGCGAGAGGGGAACGCTCTGAAGAGGAGAGCCGTCAGAATCATCTCTTTTCTGGCTGCTATGGCCGTGGTCAATAATATAACCATTATTTTGTTTCCAGCTTTTGATCCACAATCGTACAATACTTTCTTCCCTGTAGCTTTAGCCCTGAGCACTGTCGGAAGTTCAACGCACGGCTTTTTATACCTGAGTCGAGCCAAGAAGTTACACTGCAAGTAGATACAGAGCCCATTTCACTTTAACAAATGGACTGAAGCAGGACACGGAAATTCTTCTCATGATGTAAAACGATATATAAAGTAGATTTATTTTATTATATTCCACATGAAGAAAGATTGGGCATGTTCTAATCAACTTTTTTTTTTATGGATGTTAAAGTAGAGTGCAGGGATTGTTGTATGTTTTAAATAGAATAAAATTACACTTTACATTACACTTTTATAATTTGATGGGACCACATTGCACTGATCAAACACAATAAAGTCATGGATTGATGTACAGCAATACATTATTATTATTTTTCTCTTCGTACATACTTTTTTCAAGTTTTGTATAACATTAAAGTCACTTTTGCCCAGTTTTAACACTTTATTTGATCTTTGATTGTGTTTAACATATTGTAGCCACAGCTGTCCTGCAGTAAACTCACGTCATCACCAAAGTAATAATCCTTTAGATCTTCTTTTAGCTTTGTTTTTGAGTATTGTTTTGTTTTATTTTTGAGTATTTTCAAATGAAACAATCCATTTTCTTTTAAGGCTTTTTGCAGGATACTGCGGCTCACGACGTTGATACTCTATCACCAAATTTAGCATCATAATACATACCGATATTTTGGCACACCACTTTTCAAGAACTTAAATGTATTTCAGGAGTCCCTCATCAGGATTTGGTGTTAGAACTCCATCTATTGGCAGCAGAGGGAATTACCATGGGGAAATAAACAAATTGTGACATAAAAATGCAGTTTTAATGACACAATTTGAGACAGAAATGCTTAGCATGAGTTTGGTGATGATTTAAACCTTAAAACAGCACTGAAGATCTCTGATCTCAACCTCTGATGAAATCTGGTAAATTTGTCTTCAATAAAGTAACAGCACTCTTACATCAGTACACTTTGAGTTTTTTTTCCCCACAATGTTTGTGGTCTATGTATTTCATATATTGTCTTTGGTTAATGGTCTTATTATCTCTGGAACCTAAACCTTGCACCTAAAACTGGGTTACCAGACTTTATTTTTGTAAAGGAATAAATCTGGTTGTATCTTGTATCTTGTAAACGCAGCAGGACAAAATCAGACCTGTCTGCATCTAATAATGACATCCAATCACGTTGTTTTATCCATCGTAAACCCAAACTCTTCAATCTTTCATTTTAACCCGTTAAAGTTTTTATTGCCCAAACAGCACCAAACTACATACACACACACAAACCTGTCATTTTTCAGTAGTTTATTCATAATTACACCTCGGCATTTCTATCTGCCTTCATTCATCCGTGTTGCATTATTCTCTGCATTGCATTATTGTCAAACCATCCAGTTAAAACGCAAATTAACATTAAAGCCGCGAAGCGGCAATGGTGGCCCTTGCCCCCCACGCGACCGTCTTCCCATGCGGCCACCGCTGGTCAGAAACCGCCCAGGGGCGATGTCGTCCTCCTCTGAGCGTCGCTCGGGCCCCCGTGACCCCCCTCCCCCGTTCACACCGGGCGGCGTCCCCGTAGAACTGCATGGGCGGGCACTGCCGGCCAGATCTGGCAAAATGCCAATGTCCAAAACACGGCTTCGATGTAATTAACGTCAAAATCCCCCAAATAATGTGTCTGCCAAGTTTCACTGACTTTGCTCGAAATAATTTTGGCCTCTCCATAGACTTGTGCCATGTCTCATAGGAAATGCATGGGGAATATGCGTGCCCCCCCAGGCCAAACGATCCAAAATAGGACATGGGTGTAATAGACTTTTTTGCAGCATTTGACGCTTAGAATCAGATTCCAAGATTTCGTGGAAATCAGATAATGTTGGCACTTTTACATGACCAGCAGGGGGCGCTCTAGTGAAAAGTCCTTATGTGCTCCTGAGTCTGCTCTGTTTAGTATTTGATGCTCTCTAGGGCAATACCTGCGGGTGTGAGAAAGATTCAACGAAACAGGAAATTAAGGTTGAAGTCGCGACGAAATGGTGCGAGATAGGCTGATTATTAAATCTCAATGCGTCATGATCAGGCACGTGTATGTTAGACCGATGTCGGGTTAAAACCCTAGGACAAGTTCTCAAATGAAAAAAAAACATGAAGTTGCGTTTCAAATTCAAATCAATATGGCCGCCTTGTCGTTGGTCTGATGACTTTGCACCAATTATGTTTTAGGGTGCTTTTTATGTGTACTATCACTGTGCCAAATTTTATGGGCCTCCTCCAAAGTAAATGTGTCTCCCTCTCCATAGGCCTCACCCAAAAGGTGGCGCTGTAGAGGCTGTTTTATTAGTTTCATGAAAAATACAGTTATGACCCATTAATGTCCCTTAAATGGAGTCTCTGTATTGAGTTTGGTGGCTGTCCTGCAGGTTTTAGTTGTTTTTTGTTGCAGCCTTGTGTGAAGACAGTCTGAGTCCCATAGAGAATGAATGGGAGCTCTGGAGGGCTCTAGAGGCAAAAGTGTGAAAAATAGGCTATGGGTGTCATTGGGTTTTCTGATCAGGAGGCCGTCTAGGAATTGTGAGCAAATTTTCACACATAAAAGTCAAACTAATTGTTTTTCTTCCCATTGTAATTTAGTGCGCTCCTACAGGTGGCGCTGTGGGGTTGATTGTTATTCTGCGCATATAAATGGGAGGCGTTCTTCGATGGCGAGCCACGGCTAAACCGTACGAGATATTTTTTTTTTTTAAAAAGGCTGATTATGAAATTTCAATGCGTCCCAATTGCGTACATGTGTGCCAGACCCATGTCTAGGACAAGTTCTCCGTCAAAAAAACACAGTGGCGTGGAAACTTCGATCCAATATGGCCGCCGTTCGCTTGGTCCGAGGGCCGCGCTCCAATGTCATGTTTTGCTCGGGTCACTGTTCTCTATCACTGCTCCGAGTTTCGTGCGCGTTGGGCAAAATATGCTCGTCCCATTTCCCATAGGGGTCCGATTAGAGACGGCGCTGTTTGGGCGGAGCGGGTCGGACGGTTTCGAGATACGCGAATTATCGAAAAAAATTTCTGGGCCGATCGATACAAATCCCGGTCTTAAGACTTTTCGTGCATGTTTACTGGGTCAAAACGGGGCGCAAGGGGTAAGAAAACGGGGTAAGAAAACGAAACACAATGACCCTCGCCAGTTTACTGGCTCGGGCCAAAAATGATCATGTCTGTTTTTGGAACATCTGACAACAATATTCAGACATTATTATATCAATCCAACTGAAATGTGTTGAAACATGTTTTTAAATGTCTAATTTGAGGTTTAATTATCAGATAAATGTGAAATGCCAAACACAAAAGTGGAGAAATATCACCTTATACCTTTATTTGGAAGTTTACACATCAGTTTTTTGTCATTTTAATTTATAATCAGTTTTTTTGTTGCATTTTCTACCATAAACTATGTTCTCAATACTCAAATATTGCATATTTTAAAAACAACATTCACAATATTATCTAAATTTTGATCCATTACCCACATTTATTTCGCAAACATTCACAAAAGAACATGTCTCAATATCTCTGCTCGATCACACGTTTTGGGGGAGGAAGAGCGCACCTGTCAGTCCTCTCGGTTGTTTCAGTGCAGGGCCGTCTCACCTGTCGAGCTGGTCGGGTCAGATGCACCTCGCAGTTTTGGAGGGAGGGAGGGCAGGGGGGAGGAGGGGGGAGGGTGGGGTCACATGCACAGTAACAATAGCTCAGTGACAGGAAACAAGACGGATTTACAAGCGGAGCAGAGATGAAGACTGACAGTCAACTCTGAGAAACGACACACGGACGCAGCGGAAACCACCAGGTAAGACGAAGAACAAATGTTTAGCCTCGTTTGGAGAGCAGTTAGAGTTTGTTTTTTAAGTTTTATTCACCTGCAGGTTTTGGATTAATGTGAACCAGAGCTGTTCAATTTAAGGCCAAATTAGACCCTCCAAGAGTTATGATCCGGCCCTCAACCAGCTGCAAAAATATAGAATATTAGACCTGGTTGGAATCCTGGTTTAGTCCTGGTTTAGTCCTGGTTTGGTCCTGGTTTAGTCCTGGTTTGGTCCTGGTTTAGTCCTGGTTTGAACTGGGTTTAGTCCTGGTTTAGTCCTGGTTTGAACTGGGTTTAGACCTGGTTTGGTCCTGGTTTAGTCCTGGTTTGGTCCTGGTTTTGACCTGGTTTAGTCCTGGTTTGCTCCTGGTTTTGACCTGGTTTAGTCCTGGTTTGCTCCTGGTTTAGTCCTGGTTTGCTCCTGGTTTGCTCCTGGTTTGCTCCTGGTTTGCTCCTGGTTTGGTCCTGGTTTGCTCCTGGTTTGCTCCTGGTTTGCTCCTGGTTTGGTCCTGGTTTGGTCCTGGTTTAGTCCTGGTTTGCTCCTGGTTTAGTCCTGGTTTAGACCTGGTTTAGATCTAGTTTAGACCTTGGCACACTGGACATGTTTCTGACCCTGAGGAAAAATCTGGCCCTCAGTGAAATAAAGTTGAATAGCCCTGGGGTAAACTATAAGATTTTGCATCTCTTGGATAAATAAGGTTTTTAATGTTTCTAAGGCCAGAAATGGGATTGTACTATGTATTTTTTAAAGTTGGTCACTGGCTATGGATTTATATTTATAATATAGAAAAGAATAGTAATATATTTCACAAGAACAGTTGGATTAAATAAGGTTTTGTTTCCAGTGGTGCTAAGGTTTCTATTGGATTGTAATACATGTTGACTTGTATTATTGTAGCACGTTGTTCAGGTGAATATGGATTTCTAATTATTATAAAATCATATAATAAAATTGACTGAGTCAAAGAAAATGCAAGAATAACATATATTTTTTATATTATGAAGGCCATATTGACTTAATGCGCTTTGGGTGCCTATTAGGTGGAAAAGCGCTCTATAAATAAAAATTCTTATTCTTCTTCTTCTTAACGTTCAATATATGACAAATGGGACAGTATATCTGGGCATCAGTATTTATCGTGTGTGCATTTTCTGTTCAATTGTGGGAAAATCTTTGTTATTTTTCTGTAATACAATATTATATTTGAGCTATAGAGAGTGGAATAAGTAACGTTTATGACTCGTTGAACTGAATACTTAAGCGTTTAAGTCTGCTTTTTATATTCTGATGTTTTAACAATGACATGTTAAGAAAAGGGTTTACTGTGATGTTATGGTTATTAATTATAGATTAATTATAGATTATAGATTAATGTGTCGTTAATTGTGACATTTTTTCTGTAGCAACATGTCAGGCCTGTACATTGCATTTTAAAGCATCTATGGGTTTCAGGATGATGAAAAAATGGACCGTTGCCATAGCAGTTTTAAACAAAAAACAAAACGAATACATTTACAGCCGTGAGTTGAATAGTGTTTCTTTAAATTAACAAGACTTAGAAATCCACCTCTATTGGTTTGTTGACATAATATTACTGTGTCTATTTACATACTCCTGTGTCCATGACTTAAATTTGTACTGTGTAGTTTGTTGGTGGAGGGCGTGAAACATTCTTTTCTCCTGGAAATGAAATAAAACCAAACAATTTCCTGGAAACAAGCACCAAATGGAGTACTTTTTGGTCAATAAAAATGTCTTTAACTGGATAAACGAAGATCCTCAACTAAAACTTACATAGTGCACTTTTAAATATAATGCAGGAAAAAATTGGGCTTGAAGTTGTAAATAAACCAATGCTTCTTTGTATATATTTGTATATATTTAAAGTGCACTGCGGGACTTTTCTGATAGAACCTGCTGTTATTACTTTAGATTATTCCACACAGATTTAAACATATATATTTTGTGTTTTCATTATTGATTTTACACATGATTTTATTGCTCAAAAACATACTTTATCTTTACTCTAAGTGAAGCCGCCTCTCCACAGATCTGATTTGAAATGATCCAGGTAGTGTCCCTTGCTTGTCTCCATGGAGATATATGCGTTATATAACTTTATAGACATACTGTGGCGAAAAAAGAAAAAAAAACAATAACCCAGCAGACCCTCCACCACCACCAGCTCCTGCCTCTCAGTAAGAAGATCGTGGGTTCGATTCCCGGATCAACATCACACACTCTCTCTGGTGGAGCATGTTCTCCCCGTGTTACCGGCTCCTCCCACCGTCCAAACTCATGCATGTGTGGGTTAATTGACAACTCTAAATTGCCCATAGTGACTGAATGTGAGAGTGAATGTTTGTCTGTCCATGTCTCTGTGTCAGCCCCGGGACTGGCCCCTGTCCAGGGTGTGCCCCGCCTGAGGCCTACAGGGAGAGGCTCCAGTCACCCGCGACTCCTAACGGGAACAAATGGTACAGCTTTGATTAGTGTAAAAGAACTTATAGCTATAGTTAGTATAATATTATAATAATACATTTTCTGATTGTTATTATTCATTTATTTAATTATGAATATGTATTATTTTTTTGTGAAGCTCAGTGTTGGTCAAACACGTGAGCTTCTTCTGGTGGTAGTTCTAGTGTTTGCTTCATTTAGTAGAGAACATTTTCTTCACATTTTTCCTCCTCCTTGTAAGTTCTCAGTTAAAGCTGGGCATCTGACTTTTTTGTTTTTGCAATTTAGTACATTTTGTGTTTTCCATCAAAGAGTTTCTTGTAATAGCAGCACTTTGTATCAACATTAGACCGCTGCGTGCTGTCTGCATGCAATTATAAAGTGTTTTATTTCTCATAAACTAAAAAGAAAGAGCTTGGGTCGTCCACCTCTTTTTCACATCACTGTCTGAAAAAAGCTCTTCTAAAACTGTGCACACTCTGAAATAACACACGTGAATATTAAAGATGTGCCAAAGAGTTTGTGAGAGCCAACCCTTAAATACACATTTCCTCCTTTTGCAGCGTGAAAATCTGGTTTTCCAGCTTTAAAACTACTCTAGCACTGTAGAAAGGGGTTCAGAGGTTGTCATCCGGACGCCGTTTAAAGATCGAGACGTTTCGGCTTTTATCCAAAAGTCATTGTCAATGGATAAAAGTCGAAACGTCTCGATCTTTAAACGGCGTCCGGATGACAACCTCTGAACCCCTTTCTACGATGGACCACACCTGGACGAATGAGGGTTTACATCGACGTACTCTAGCATTGGTGCGTTCTTTTTAAAGACCAATGTTAGACCGAATTTACACCATGAATGATCCTTTTAGCGCTTTGCCGGTGACTGAGGGCGTTGAAATTAATGTAGCTGCCGCCGCAATGTTTTGGATTTTGGTTTGGTTTGGATTAAATAAACCCTTTGGGCTGAAGAAATCTTTTAAAATAGAGAAAGAAAGAAACTCAGAAAGGCAAATGTTTTCTTTGGTGGTTCTTGAAAAAAAAAAGGGCCAAACTGTGCATAAACTTAGGCTTGTTAATTTAAATTATAATAATAACACATTGGTTTTGTGTAGCGGTTTTCAAAGTAACTCAAAGATGCTTCACAAATTTACAACATACAACAAGATAAAGTTAGACAAAAAGTAACTGAATAAACACACGTGATTAAACCATGCCATTTGCCACGTACGACGTTCTTTTCATGTTCAGTCCATGAGAAACAAAGCACGGTTCAGTCGAGCAGAACTTTACATGAGTGAATGAAGAAGACTGGTTTAGCCGCGTTCCTTTGAGGCACGCGCCGTCCTCCTGCTCATGCCACCAACTAAAGCAATAAAACACTGTTAGAAATGCTCGCAAAGTGTCATATTTCATACTCTGGGACACATTTTCTCTGGTGCAGTGGTGGGAAAAGTACAAAAATTTGTTATTTAAGTAAAAATATACAGATACAGGAGCAAATAAATGTAAAGTTCCATATTAAAACATCTACTTAATCAACTTAAGTATTGAAGAACTTGTTTAAAATGTAGGAAAAAGGTATCAAAGTATTTAACATAGATTTTTAGAACTATTTAAGAGTAAAATGTAGTTATATTGATTAAGAATTTTGTTGATTTCTTCATTCAGTATTTAAGTATTAAAAACAAAACACAAAAAACAGAGCGTGACCAGAGAGAGCAGAATGAAATAAAGCAAATACTGTACACGTTTGTTGAAAGGAAGCGACTGAATGGATTTTTCACTTTTTTGTGAAACTTGAACGCAAAAGAAGCAATACTTTTAAATTCCAGTTTAAAATCGCAAGGAAGCAGAAAGTACAAATAACTGCTCTCAAATGTGTGAAAGTACGAAGAAAAAGTAAAAAGTACCGTAAGCACTGTAAAAATGATCTTAGTAAAGAACAGATACCTTCGTTTTTTCTTAAGTGCATATGACATGTTAGACGTCACATTTCACTAAAACGTAGTAAACATGATTATATTTAAGATTTTACTAAACATTTTGCCTATTTGTCCTCAGTTTGACAGTTTTTATAAAGTTTATAATGTTACTTCCTGGTTGGACATGAGCAGGAAATGTGACAATTAGCGATAATTCATCAACTGTTACCTAGCAACCATTCTGTAAAAAACGGCTAAAATCTATATAAATTAAATGGTTATGATTTGAGAATAAATACATTTGTGCTAACACCTATATTTTGCTGAATGATAGTTGAAAATGTGTCAGATGCCTATAAATTGTCCCTGTATTTTCCACGGTAATATAATTTGAGTCCCAGATGTTAATAGCTTTGATCCAGTCATCTAAAAAAAAAAGTAAAGTACTTTTTTAAAAGTTATTTTTCACTCTGCTGCCCAATGGAATGGTTATAAGCCAGTAATTTTGACGTGATAAAAGTGTAAGTGTCTTGTTTTGACATAATCTTATTTAGGTCTTACCCTGATTATTGCGTGTTGCTGCATTTTTCTCGGTTTAGTTTTATTAATTTGATGTATTCTTACCTGTTCGTAGCTTACTTTATTTGAAAATCTTTGTTTACCCTTCATATGTGGTGTTCCATAAAAATCTATGCTCAGCTCTACTTCCTGTAACTTTAAACTTTTATTTTCCTAAATTTCTTCACAAACTGCAACTAAACAGATGTAAAACTATGACACATTTTTACCACAGTTTATATCCCACCAAACTAAGTCATAATTAGAAAAACATACAGTATGACAGACATAGACTTTAAAACAGTACTTTTACTTTTGTACTTTGTTGCTTTCCGTCAATACTGTTTATTGGCATTAGCACATTTATTATTTTAACCATTAATATTACAAACTTGTTATTTTAATTTAGTAGAAAGTCCACAGTGTTTCAAAATGGCTTCTTTGTACCTCGACCTGCTTTGAGTCTTGTCATGCGGAAAAACCATCTATCATTTTTAACTGATCATTTTTATCTCAACTATGTGAAGTATGCCTCCTCCTTAATGTCTCTGCTCATGAGAAAGTTTGAACACTGAGACAAACAAGTCAAATATACTCTGTTCCCCTTTTCGATGCCGTTGTAATTTGCATTTTCTTAACTTTAAAGCTTGCAGTTGCTGTTTAAAGCCTCATTTTTGCAGCCTCACTCCTCTGACCAACACTGTTTCAAGGACGATAGAGTTTGTTTGAGAAAGTGTGTTTGAGACCGTAAACAAACACTTCAACTTTCACCTCCATGACTCAGCGATGGTTAATAAAAGGTTTTGTGGATCAGATGTGACTAATACAAAAAATCCCCTGTTAATGCTTGGTAGAACACATGTAAACAAAACCGCGATATAAATGAATGCAAATCAATGACGAGCTTACACAGCGGAAAACAAACATGTCAAATTTCAGCTTCTGACACAATTTGAGAAGCATTTGTTTGTTTTACGGTGATTAAATAATGACAGTTGTCGCAAATTACATTATTCACATGTTAAATCCCCGAGAAACAGTGCAGGGCAAACCATACATCAGTGGAAATAACGTTCTTCCATTTAAACAGTTTTAATCGACATAAACAAATAATGTACAATAAAACACTAAAAGTACCAAGAAACATTTGAACACTGCATAAGCAAGCTAAAAAAGATACTGTTCAAAGTGCATTGTTCAAGCTACATTCAAGAGACATTCAGGAAGAAGTTTAATGTGTATTATTGTTTATACAGTTTATATAGTTATACAGTACAGTTTATTTTGCAGAAGAAATAACGTTCTCATAAAAAGATAAATTAAAAACTATAATAAGTCTCAAAACAATAGCAGCGCAATAGATACTATAAAATCCAGTGAACATGATAACATGAACTTAAGTAAGAAACAATATGTGTTTTCACAATCGTGAGCAAACACAGTACGGTTAAAACAATAGTTACGTGGCATTAAAGGTGCACATAACTTCACTGATTTGTCTTATAAAAATTGTATTGTTTTGCATGGAATGTTCCACAGTATGGTATTAACTCATCTATCTGTCATTTATTCAATTCAGTGCATTTTACTTGCCAAAATGTACTCTGGTGGAGTCCTCTGCTTGTTTCCATGGAGATGTTAAAGGGGCTGTACCTGATTTTTACTGCTTTGAAACGTGAAAACAGAACTAGTTCATGTTTAAGTCTTTACATCAGTCACATGTATCGCTCACTTTCCTAATGTAGTCCCAGTATCCTAAATATTCACCACAATGAGTTTATCAGCAAGTTTCTGAGCTCTTTCACCTGTAAAGTGTAAAGCTAACAAACATTAGCATGCTAATGGTGCACTTCCTGCTTCACGTAGAATAAAACGCTCTATAAATACATTAAGCGAAAAAGTTGTGGTCTCATTTTCACCTGAATAGATGTTTTTACAATATGTCTGTACTGGAACAACACAGATTTTACTTTATTATTTGCAAAAAATCGGTAACATGAATTAGTGCTGTTTTTCCCCTTTCAGTACTGTGGAACCTTATTGGCAAAATGACAACATCAATATTCATTTCGCCGGTAATGTTCCACAAAATGACGTAAGACAAGTACATATTTTAAATGTAGATAAGTTAATGTGGAACAAAGCAATAACATTTTCATGAGACACACAGATGACGTTCATGCACCTTTAACTCCAAATCTTGCTCTTAATTGTACAGTGTGGAAAATTGTACTTCTGTAAAAATATATAGTGTTTCTTAAAATACTAAATTATGTTTTAAGTTTGTTTTTTTCCACTAAAGTTTGTAGAATCTACTTGGCTACTATTGTTTTTAGACATATTATAATGGAAAATAGGAGGTTTTGAATCCTCCACCTTAAACGTACGCTGCAAAAAAACGAATTACAAGATGAGTTAAAAAGTATTGATTTCAGAGTAATAATCTTAATTTCAGACGTTTTGATGTGTTAAGATTAGTTAAGACTACTTATTTGATTAAACTGGATTATTTTACTTGTTTCTGACTTCTTCAAACCAAATTATCTGCCACTGGGTTAAGAACATTTTACTTACCCAGTTGTTGACAAATGTATTTTCTTATTTTAAGCCAAATCGACATGATCGATCAGAAGTACCTTGGAATTAGTGAATGATTCTGCATCACATCATCAATTGAATCTCATCGAGTCAAAACTAATCAAATCCAGATAAAAATTATAAATGCAAGTCATTTTAAACCAGGCTAGATATAGTTTTTTGTTGAGTACATGCCTTTTTAAACAAATGTATAGCTTATCACTTTGATCTATGAGTCGTTATGTTTGTGCAAAAAGTCCACCTGATATTCTTCTTATTTTTGTGACGTTGTGTGTTAATTGTACTCTTGACACACATAATACAGTGTTGTTGAAAACTAAGAGGATTTGTAACTTCAGCTGTCTATTATTACAGTAGCAGTGGTTTCTGTTGTTTCTTTAATGAAGCAGGTGGCTGTACCAGAATCCTTTAAGCCCAACAGTAAAAACAGTTTGAGAGATCAGGAAATACAGGCTCAGGCCGTTGACACTGCCTCCAGTCAGGACTTCACACTTTTTGTTGAGTCAACGTGTAAAAGAATAATAAGAATAATCTTGTATCTCATCAACCTGCATCTTGGTCATTAGTCATCGCCTTTTAGAGGGATGACTAATGACTCACAAGTAACAATTCAAATAACATTTAAGTGACATTTCAAGAAACAATTCAAGTAATAATTCAAGTAACATTTAAATAATATTTAGGTAACATTTCAGTAACAATTCAAGAAACAATTTAAGAAACAATTCAAGTAATAATTAAGTAATAATTCAAGTAACATTTAAATAACATTTCGGTAACATTTCAACATTTAAGTGACATTTCAAATAACATTTCTAGTAACAATTGAAGTAACATTTCAAGTGTAATTTTATATAACAATTCAAGTAACATTTAAGTGACATTTCAAGTAAGAGTTAAAGTAACATTTCAAGTATAATTTCATAAACAATTAGAGTAATAATTCATCTATGAATTGAAGTAACAATTTAAGTATCAAGTCGAGTAACAATTCACGGAACAATTGAAAATGACATCCATAAACTGGGCGCTGAAAACCAAGAATTGCAACTTGTGCCATGAAGTGTCGTGATATTTACTGCAAGCTACTTCTACTTGATGATGATGATGATTTTCTTTATTTCGAGCAATGAATCAATCATATAGATTTCGTGTCGTACATAAAGACATGCATTAAACATAACAAGAAGAAGAAAGAAAACATGTTTTAAATGAACAAATATACTTGAATACCTCAAGATTCTCTTAATTATTTTTGCTCGAAAAAGAGTGGGATGAAGTAGTACTTATTGAATCCCACCCCTCACATAATTTATAAGATAAATATATGAATATGCTTCCTGTACATACATTTTTACGTCAAACTGTTAACTACCCAAGTATACACTAAGACACACCGTGTTACAAAGACAAAATTCATTATAATTCCTATTACACAATATATTTTCAAGCCAAGCTATCAAGTCAAAACAAAGTATTTATGACTTTTTACAAAACAACTCCTAATATTCCCTAGAGTACAGTTTACGTGTCCAAGATAAAGCACAGCACTGGTTGATAATTGTCTCACACCCTCACAGTTCATGCTCAGTTTTATGCTGTGAGAATATAATGTGTTTATGCATACTTTCACATTTGTGAATGTTTTTGCATTGTTTGTGCTGTTCCCCAGGACTAGTCCATGGTTTTACGCCGCACAGAGACACGGATACTTCAGCTGAGCAATATTTTTGAAGAAACATTTACTTGTACAGAGTTCACGATTGAGGCACAATAAAACACAATTTATAATCTGTTAAACCAGCCCGATGTTAAACCGCTGAAGACTGGAAGATATTAAATGCCAAGAAAATGTTCTTTCAAAAGTATTCTGACTCTAGTGTAATAAATCACCATAGCATAATGGCCTGTGTCGTTTTCCGGCTATTTTACTTTTATTTTTTTGACTCACTCTACTCTCCAGACCCTGCAGCATCATTGACCAATCAAAAAGATTTTTACAGCCAAAAAAACACCCTGTCACCCTGTAAGTCATGTGATTTTAATCTGTTGAGACTCAAATGGTTGGATATTTGGTTGGAACATAATGAAAAAAATGCAACTAGACTGAAGGAATGATCAGGATAGTTTAGGAATCTTTCTCCCGCAGCCTGAACGCTGGTGCAGGTGAAAATATAAATCTGAAAGAAAATGAGACTGTGTGAATGTAGAGCTGAGGTGCAGAGGTGGTGCTGCGGTGGAGGAGGGCTGCGTGAGCCCAATTACTGAATGGAGAGGATATGTTTGAGGCTCTGTTTAGACGCCTACAAGTTTTCACTAAAACTACAATGTTTTGGTATCATACTGGCCTTTGTCTTTGGAATCTTATCAACTGTGCGCTTCACTGAAAACAAAGTGAGGGGTGGTTTCGTTGGGGTCGAGAAGCCATTTTAAGCTCATAAATACTGGACAAACTGGTTTTCTCACAGAGAAAACTGTGCACAGCCCTAATCTGTGCTGTGATTGGAAACAGAAGCACGCAGCTGACTCACGATCGCAAATTATAACTATTTCAAGCCTCATACATTTAAATTTATCTCAGAAACTATCCGAAAATCATGCATGATAACTTACTTATACTTTACAGTCTGCCAGAATTTCCCCAGAAATGAAGATGGTCTTTAAGTTTTTGCTGAGAAGCAGACACGTTTACTTGGAAGCACTGTGGCAAATGTATGTAGCTTTTGTCATGTAAAATAGTCTAAATGCAGATCGAGTTAGGCATGAATAATGCATTTTCCTAACCACCATTGTCATGTAAACCGGGCCTAAAACAATAGGCTGTTGTTGTTGTTCCACCACGCCATTTGTTTACTTTTTGTATACTTTAAAGGTCCCATATTCTGCTACTTTCCCCTTTACACAGTCTATTCTAAGAGCTTTGTTGATAAATGTTTGCGTTGTGCAATTTCCATAACATAACAGTTTCCAAAAAACACCCATTTCTTGGACTGGCCCCCCTCCTTGCAAAAGCAAACGGCTCACTCTGAGATCTGACCCCCCCGAACAGAGAGCAGGCTGCCTCCCCCGCCCAACCCGCGCGCCTCCCCCGCCCAACCCGTGACGAAGCCTAGAGCGGAGATAGTGCGCATGCGCCGTGTGCTCCGGTAAACAGCGATACACAAACACGGGAATAAACATTTTATCCGTCCTGACGGTGCGTCGTGCTGAGTCCTACGTCCTGGATCTGACCTGGAGTTTGACGTGCTCCAGTACCTCGACGACGGACGTTGCCGTTTGGTAAATAACAAGCTAACTCTTCGATCTGTCGTATCTATCGTGTAATTACTGTGTAGCATTAGCATTAGCTGTTTTTATTCTGCGGCTGCGCGCTTCCTGGAGGCGTGGCTTAAACACCGCGTCATCCTTGTGAAGCGCGTCATCCTGGTGAGGAGCCCCCGTCTGCTGCTCAGCCGAGGGGGACGGAAAAGACAGTTCTCTAGCGAAAACATGCGGGAATCAATCAAAAAACCACTTTGGGCACAACATACGAGGCCCAAATAGCACTGTGGGAAGGTTAAAACCTCTGAAAAGTCGATTTTGCATGTTATGGGACCTTTAATTATTGTTTTTTATGTTCAAACCCGATCCATACTGTACATAATATTGGGGTCATTCCTTCATGTAAAACAACATACAGTAGAAACTTGCAGGTCTGGTTGAGCGAGCGTTAAATCCACTCTGTCCATGTTGTTCTTAAATCTCGCCTGTGACAAGTTCAAGTCATGTTTTTGCCCAAAGCTGTTCACTGACTGAGTGACTGTTGTGTGACGTGACAGCAAACATGGACGTCGGCATTTGTAAAAAGGAACAAATGTAATAGTCAATGTAATCAATGTAATAGTATTAAGTTATTTTTTTATTTAATCAGACTGGTGTCAGTCCTGGACCTGTGGGAGCAGGAGCTCTCCTTCACTCTGGTTCTCCCTGAGGTTCTTCTTTTTCCCACAGGGTTTATTGTAGTTTTTTTCTTGCTGAGGAGGAGGGTCAAGGACAGGGGGCGCTCTGGGACAGTTTTCCATTGAATATTATTTGTTTAACCTGCTTTCTCTCTTTGGCCCATCAAGGCAACTGTTGTAGTGATTTTGGGCACAACAAAAAATATATTGAATTGAAATAAATTGATTTACTTAGTTTAAGATTGTAGTGGCTTGTGTTGAAGTTTTGACACATTTAGATTATTTTGTTTTTGTCCAATTTTTTGTCTATTTGTTATTTGAGAAACTACCTGTTCAAATGTATGTGGTTCAATCTCTTTTTTCTCTTCCCCAACCCCCTCTCTTTCTCTCTTAACCTCTCGCTCTTTCTCTCTCTCACTCTTTTTCTTTCTTTCTTTTTTTAGTTCAGTAGAAGATGTCGTTACCCGCGGCCTTTCTGTCTGAGGACCAGTTCTCCTGCTCCATTTGCCTCGACATCTTCAACAACCCGGTGTCTACACCATGTGGACACAGCTACTGTCAGGTATCACATACAGATTACTTACATGTCATGAAAAATGTGTAAGTTCAGATTCACGTTCTTGATGGGCCTAGATCCTTGATTTTCAACCAGTGTGCAGGAAATACTAATGTGCCCTTGGGGTACTGCCAGGACTGGACAACATTTGTTAAATACCTCCTTTTCTCTTGTAAATGGTTTTACTCTTACTCTGAGATTTCCTTGAAGTACAATATAAATAATTAAGTAATAGTAGTAGTAGCAATAGTAGTAGTTGTATATAGTTGAACATGAAGCAGCCGAAGACAAATAAATAATAATATAATTTGGGGAATAATTTTCAGATTACAAAATCAGATATTGCGATTTATCTGTGACAGATCATTAAACCAGATTATCCACACATTTCTTTTGTCAGGCCTGCATCTCCTCATACTGGGACACCAGTAAAACCACGTCCCGTGCCTCCAAAATGTACCAGTGTCCTCTGTGCAAAGAGAGCTTCAACCGCCGCCCGGAGCTGCACATAAACCGCACGCTGAAGGAGATCACGGAGCATTTCAAACGAGCCGCCGCGTCCGGAGCTCCCCCCGAGGCCCGGAGCTTTGAGGAGCATCACAGCCCCACGGAGAGGCGCAGGTCCACGCCGGGCAGGAGAGCCGAGATGCCCGAGGGAGTCATAACCGAGATGGTCAACCGCTTCCAGAAGACCAGCACGGAACACGAAGAGCCGCCTCCGCCCTACACACCTCCACGCAGGTAAGAAACGAAGACAAAGACAAGAAATGTGCCACTTAGTAATAGACTTTAATTACCCCCAATACAGCATGAAAGAAGACTTGATTCATGATGAACAAGACACTTGTTTGGTCAGTTTGAGCTCTCAGCATATCGGCTTTCATGGGGAAACAACTAACTTGTCCAATCTGCTCTTAAAAATGTTTTATTACTTTATTTAATCCTCTTCATCCATAGATTTCTCTGGGACATTGTAACTTCCAAGGCTGTTTTCTTAAAATGTATTTTTCTCCCACAGAGCCATAAAGATCGGCCTTAAAGCAGATCCTACTCACCAAACTTTACAAACTGGGACTGAACAATATTTTGATAGAATGAACAGAAGGATGTGTTGAATTCTAAGCCTGATTAATTAAAGTTTAATTTTTTTAGAATGTGAATTTTTAGGCAAATTTTTAAATCCAGTCCCCTTTGTACATTTTGTTGTAACCAATATTTGTACAAAATGAACCAAGAAATTTAAACCTGTTTCCATACATTTTTCAGATCTAAATGTCCCAAATAGCAATATTGGCTGTTTTTACACATAAATGCCTTATTTCTACTCCAAAAACACTACAGAAAGAAAAACGTTTTCTTGCATTTATGTGAGTAAAGTACAGAAGAAGTTTCAAATTGATATCTTTAAATTTAAGATTTTAAAATAAGAAAATACATTTGCCAATGGGGTAATTAATTAACTTCCACTTGTCAGATAATTTGGCTTTAAGTAATATGTAATGTATTGAAACAAGTCAGAAACGGTTAGAAACAAGTAAAATAATGAATAACTAATCTCAGCTAATCTGAAATTAAGATAAATATCAAAAAATCAAGGCCTTTTAACTCATCTAATATTTTGCCGTGTTTGGCCCTTGTTTGGTCTTTCTTTAGTCCTTGTTCAGTTACAGTTAAGTTCTGGTTTAGACCTGGTAACACACATCCACCAGAGCACCAGTCTGACTTCCAGGCTACTTAAAAGTTTGTTCTGGTTTAAAGTGCGTCTGCATTTACAAACGTCAAAATAACAAATATTTTAGGCTATATATACTAGTGTGATATCTAATCCACTTAGTCTTTTGGGGTCTTTCTGAGGCTAAAGTGCATTTCATTCATGTTTAATGGGCTTTTTGCAGCAGCAACAAAGACACACTTTACTGTTTCAAATCAAACCAACCATTTATGAAGCCAAACTGGTGCTCTCTGGATATTTGAGAATAGAAGTGTGTATGGCCGGCCAGGAAATAGTCTCTGCACTGGATATTAATTAAAGATGCACTATGCAACTTTTCTGGACGGGTCCCAGTGCTTTGCCTGGAACGTTTCACAGCAGGGCATTAAACAAATCTGTCTTGCATTTATTCAAAACGCACTGGTCACACTGCAAAAAATGAGTCTTTATTTCAGAATGTTAATCTTATGTTTTGACCAGTTAAGATTAATTAGGACAATTATTTTACATTTCTGACTTGTTTCAATATATTTCTTTCTCCTTAAAGTCTAATTATCTGCCAGTGGGTCAGGATAATTTCACCTACAACAAAGACAAATCAATTTTCTTATTTTGAGCTACATTTTCGCAGAAACTGTCAGAAATTCCTTGAAAACAGTGAAATTTCTCAGCATCAAATCAGCAATCAGAGTAAAATTTTCTGAAATCCAGAGAAAAATTGTAAATTCAAGTCACTTTAAGCTTGGCTAGATATACAGTGTGGTGCAGGTACATTTTGGCAGCAGACGGCGTGTTTTTAGTGTGAATATCTCTATCAGAGCTCATGAAGGAGGTTGTAGGCCCTGTTTTTTGGAAAACTTGTTCATAGAATCTGTGTCTCCAGTTTCCACAAGACCCACAATCTGATTTGCTCCAGGCACAACGTATAAATCAAACTCACAACAGGTTTCTTTTAACTGTAACAATAATACCCCAGTGTGCCTTGAGATACTGACAGATGTGCCTTGAAAAAATAGACAATTCGGGTCCAACTGATTCATCCAAGGCTTGAATTAAATGAGTTACAATTTTGGACTGTCCTGGGCCAACTTCTGATTCAAAAAACAATCCAAAACAATTTAAAAGAACTAGACACTGGCACTGGTAATATTTGTACATCACCAACTAACTTTCTTTTCTAAAACGTGTGAGTTTATCATTTTTAGTTGTGCAGCGAAACTTTTCAACCGTAAAAGTGTGCCATGACTCAAAAAAGATTGGAAAAACACTGAAGAGTACTTTTGAAACCTTCCCTTACATTTTATTTTGTGTAAATCCAAACATAAGCGCCTCATTCTTTTGCTCAAAAGCTGTAATAATCCAGTCCGTTCAGTTCATTTAAGTAATTGTTCGCTGGTTCAGGACTATAGTTTATTTTGATAAGGTTGGTCAAACACTTTTTAACTAGTTTGTTTACAAAAGTCCTCTCTGCACAGTTTAACCTCTAGTGCCACCTGCTGTTATAGAAGGGTATTGCATCGTTTGAATAATTTGGTGGCTGCGATGAGAAAGAAGCTTTTACACCCGGAAAATAAGAAGCCTCAGTGATGAGGCCGGGAGTCGTGTTTATGAGAAAGAGACTTGACTTGACCCAAAAGTGTCACCTGCTTGTCTCCATGTACAAGTTTAATGCCATACTGTGGAACTTTCCAGGGAACGCAATGGCATTTCTATGGAGAAGTGGCGTACGCTCCATGAGACAAGTTAGAAGTTAGTTTAAAGCAAAAAGTCAAGGTAGATTTTTCTGTTCTGTCCATTTATTATAGAAAAATATCACAATAAACAATATAATTAACAATATTGAAACTACTCATTGTCACTGACACAATGACCATAAGGCAGGAGAATCCCAGTAAACTCTTTTCTAAATGTACAGTATTGCTTAAAAACATCATCTGCAATAAATATCTTGCAGAATAAAAACATTTTAGTGCTTAATCAGTCATAGAACTTACTTATTCCCCTCAGCAGCTCAAATACAACAAAAAATATCCCCACAAATGCCAAGAAATGTGCATAATTGTAGTTGTAGTTTTATAATATTTAAAATAATTGATGGTTAAACATATTATGCTCTTTATTTTCTCTGTAGTGATATACTGAACGTTTTTGTGGCGTTCCTGGCAGATACACGGTGAGCAGTGCCCACGACCAGGACCCGAGCCTCCCTCTGTGCCCGGTGCACCTGCGGGGCCTGGCCTACTTCTGCCGAGTGGAGAACGTGTGCGTGTGCAGCGTCTGCGTGGAGTCGTCCGAGCACCGCGGCCACAGCGTCGCACCCGCCAAGAGAGAGTGGCAGATAAGGAAGGTACGAGGGGCCCCAGAGAGACTGTGTGACCCGTCGATGTCCTGTGAGGTTAAAGCAGGCGAGGCAGAGACGGGAATCGTCCAGTGAAACAATGATATAGTTTACTGTGATAAAAGGGTAGACAATGATGGTGGTTTTATATAATTGTATATATCGTCACAAACTAAGATAACGGCCATTACACCACTTATCCATTTTCTCCAGTTGTTCTACTCCAGGTAACAAAGTACAATACTACAAGAGTTGGTTGAACATGAAACTAATTTATAACATTAAATCATCAGCAGTTTATTATTGTGATATCATCGTTAATCACTAATATGTTGACAATGATAATTGTGACTCATTTCCATATCGTTCCATGTTAGGACCAGGGGGCGACTGAAGTGAATATATTGCTCCAAAACACTAAAATCCAGGATATTAATTCTTATTGGTTGATAATTATGTATTTGGGGCTGCAGCTATTAATTGACTAATTGCCACTTAGTGACTACAAAAAATAATCATAGTCATGTTTTGATAATCTTATTTGTTATCTGGACAACAGACTCTAAAACACACCTGAAAATACAAAATACGACAAAATGTCAAAAAAGAAGCAACAATTTGATTTTCATCAATAATACACTTCATACATAAATATTCTCTACCTTGAAGCTTTCAGTCGACATATTTCATCCTTTATTTGGCTGATAATGTATTTTTTTTTAAGTCTTAATGTACAACAGAAATAATTGTTTGTCTAGTCAATCAATCTAAAAAAATAACTGACTATTGACATAATTGTTAATTTACATCATGTATTTTAGATGAACAGTATGTTTATACCAACTGTAATGTTCTGCAAAAAGTATCAAGGTAAGATAAAAGAACTTGAATTAGGAATATATCTCGATCTGAAGAGATTTTACCACTAAACTATACATTTTTTTTCTTAATTCAAGCTATTGTTTGTGTAAGAGTATTGTCTTTTTCCAAAGGTTGATAATTGTATTTTTACTGTATTCGTTTAAAGTCTTTTTTAGTTACCTAAAGTTCTGTGCAGTGCATTTGTCAGCTCCGGTTCATAACCTGCCTGTGCTGTGTTCAGTCTCAGTTGGGGATCGTGGACGTGGAGCTCAAAGACTTGATCATTGAACGAGAGACAAAAGCTCTGGAGATTCACAACACTCTCCTCGACATAAAGGTACAACACGTCTGACACGTACAGGATCAGGACATGTTGGATCATTTTGAACTGGAGTCGAATTTTTTAAAAGTTTCTAGTCTTTTTTTGTTCTCTTGAGATACTGATCACTTTAGTATTTAGTAATAGAATGTTTTATTATTTCCCCTTGTGTATTTACCCCTGAACCAGAGGATAGTTTGAGTCCAAGTTTGGGCCTGATATCATATTAAATATGATTATAATTTTATTAAAATGATTCCATATCAATGAAAGAATAAACTGTAACAATAATAAACAATTATTTATTCTTATAAAGAATGATTCAAGCTTAAGTAGTTATTGAGCCTGAATCATTCATAATAAACTATTTGTTGATTGTGAATTAAGTCTTTGTTTAAGTTATGTTATGGCTTAAGAATTAATGTACAAAATAAAGTGAAATCTACAACTAAATACTGAACAAAGCACAGTTTATGTACTAAAACCTTTGTCATATTTGATTATTGATTAAAAACTGTAATCACTGAAGCCTAAACTGATAAAAATCTGAAAAGATTAAGCAAAAAAATGCATAAAGGGAAAAGTAGGTCAAGATTTTTTTCAGGGAAAGAAAATAATACAAAAATGTACAATAAGAAATAAAAAAAAAATGGCAGGGGAAATAAATGGCTAAATCAAACAAATCTCACTGTGAGAACACTTGTGTTTTGTCTTGTGTGTTCAGGCTGCGGCCGAGACACAGACGGAGGAAACAGTGAGTGTGTTTTTAAAACTCATCGCCAACGCGGAGCGCTGTCAGGCCGAAATACTGGAGGTAAACACTCACAGGAAGAACAAGCATCAGACTCAGACAACCTTCATTTATTCATATATCCAAAAATGATTTGGATACAGTGGCTCAAAAAATACATTACAGGCAATGTGGTGGAGAGAGTACTAATTAATTAAAGTACATATACATGGATAATAATGTACTCAATTATAAATACATGTGCTGATGGCAAATTTGTACTTGAAACCAGTTGCAATAGATTTTTTATTATGTATTCCTTTTTATCCACCATCTGATAAAAGGAAACTATCAGCTGCTGGACATGGTCAATATGAAAAGGAAGCTGTAACCCACATATTTTTAGTCAAATCATCAAAAAACCGGGATGAATTAGAGTCAGTTTTTACTCCAAAGGCACACATTTAAAAATTACACTAAAATAAAAAAAAAATTGAACAGGACTTTTATATGGATTCCGCCTGGAATTGTTTGCTTTGTTACAAGTCCCTAAAACAATTTTTTTTGTTAAATTAGCTTCAGTTTTGACAGAGGAATTGTCAAAACCCAACAAATCCGGCAAAATCTACAGACACCAGCTTCACTTCTTCATATATTTCACAAAGAAAATTTAGGTGGACTTTAAAGTCTGATATTCCTCTTCGCAGAGCTTGTTTCCAAGTGTAATCAGAGTAAATTAGACACCAGAGGCCAAAATTACAGAGTCTCAGCTTCACAAAGAGTCCAGACAATAGTTTGTGTCCAAAGGGTTCAAAAACAGCTTCAGTTTGAAATGAGGCTCGTTTTAGTCAGACATTTTAGGAAAAACAGGTCCTAGCGGCATGTGGTTAAGTAAAAACTACACATAAAAATACTACTCAGAGCATTTATAATAGTTATTTATTTTAATTTATTTTAAGTTTAGAAAGAAGCTGATACAGCCGATAGACGACCATGGATTTGGATTTGTGCTTAGTACTCACATGATTTTTAAATGTACCTTATTGAGTTATTCTCAATGACTAATGACAGGTACAATTGCTAAGTAACCGTGTTGAATTACCTCTAACTATGTCATATTTGCTGCTCATGTCCAACCAGGAAGTAACATTTTAACATTATGAAAACCGCCAAACTGGGGACAAAAGGATCACGTTCACCACGTTTTAGTGACCTGTCATATACACTTTAACTGACTATATGACTGTAGTTATGTAGAACAATATATTCATCCAGGAGGGTTCCATCGTAGAAAAGGTTGTCATCTGGATACGGATTTGAAAATCAAGTTTTGATTTCCATCCGAAAGTTCTTCTCAATCAGTGGGATAAATAGCAATTAAAGTGTCTTCTAGGAATTGCACTGGTCGTGATTGATTATACACTATATTTTGGGTATTGCATGTGATAAATACAGATGAACTACTTTAGAGCTAGCCATTGTCAGTTTTGTAATTGCGCCGGTTTAATAAAGGCTCCTGTTGGTCTCAGATGATAGAGATGAGCCGTCGAGCCGCGGAGCACAAAGCCCAGAAGCTGCTGAAGGAGCTGGAGGACGAGCTGGAGGAGCTGAAGAAGAGACGAGCCACTCTGAGCCAACTCGCACAGACCGACAACTACGTGCAATTCCTCACAGTAAGAACACAGCTTTCAGAATGTGAAGTCATGTTTTGTACAGAAATATCTCTTTAAAGATCACATATTCTGCTACAGTTTTGAGCTTTTAACCATGTTCTAACAATGTTCCGTCATCAAAAACACACCTGAAGTAACATTCAGCTGCATTCACACTGTTTTGAGAAATGTTTATTAAAAATCCTGCACCTCCGAGAGTCAAACACACTTCCTGCTGAACTCCCTTGAAGTTTCAGACTTCATTCGTCACTTATCTGAGAAACACGATAACTGCTGCAGCAAATCCGCACCATAACGTCTTTTCAGTGCTAACTTTATTGATTGAGGCAAAAAGCCTCACATGGGCCCCCCTCTAAAACAAATTAATAGGAAAAGGGTCAAATTATGGGCCCCTCAAACCCTGGGCCTCGGGAGGATTGACCCCTTTGTCCCCCCCTTGTCTACTCCCCTGTACTCCCCGTTTTGATGCATGCATACACCACCCAATGACATCACAAGGTGAGACCGAGCATTTTCAGTTCTGCAGCTAAACGTGCAAGAAATTCAAACATGTCTGAATGAAACAGATGTTTTTGAAAAGAAAATGTAAAAAATGTAATGGTTGAAAGCAAAGTCTGTTTAGTATCATTACAGGGCATTTGAAAAGTTCAAATAGTGACATCCACAGTTGATTTAATACTTGAAAATGTGCTGACTATCACCCGTCCCTCTCTTTGCAGTCGTTCCCCTCTGTCTCGGCTCCTCCTCAAACCAAAGACTGGTCCAGCACAGTCGTGGGCTCAGAGCTGCCCTCTGGTGTCATCCTGAGGAACGTCACTCAAATCATGGAGCACTTCAATGAAGAAATGTGCAAACTCACCGAAGTCTGTAAGTTTACAATTTAATCTTAAAAGACAGTCTCAAACTACACCGCAAAAAGAAATATCTAAACAAATTATAATGACTTAATTCAGAATGCTGATTTTGAACAGTTTACTTGTTGTATGGTTGAAGTGAACAACATTTTATCTTTGTGTCTAGGGAAAGGTCATAAGCCAGAGTTGGAGCAAGCTGTGATCAAGCACAATCCAAGTAAATATCACAATGACATCCACTTTTTTTTTTTCATTTCATATTTTCTATTTCAAGAAATGTATCTTTTTTTTTTCCTCCAGAGGTCAAAAGAGTCCAGGAATACGCAGGTACGTTTACAACACACATTCTAAACTGACTGTTTTTTTAATGCTTACAAAAGCAAACACAGCAATAACAGATTTATGTTTCGTAGACAACTGGAGCTGTGAAATGATGACTTAGTTTAGTTAAAATGTATGGACTTTTAAAACATGGAGTTGCACTTCTGAGTTCAATTTAAAGCTGGAGTACCTCATTTTCACACCGCAAAACACAACATATGTTTGAAAATATGTCAAACTAGTTCTTAGCTCTCACAAACAGTTTGGCACACAAGCAATCATTTTTGGGCTTTAGAACAGCTTTTATCAGACGGCAAAGTTAAACTCGCTGGACCATCCCAAGCACAGCCAATCAGAGTGCTCTTACTTCTGAGACATACTTCTAAGACATACTTGCAGCATGCAGTGTGTCATTTTTGTCACAAAGGGCTGCTTTTTATACTCTTTATTATTCTTGTTATTTATTAAGTCTGGTACCCCAGCTTATGACAGTTTCTCAAACATTTCAAATTATGACTTAGTTTGAAGGGCTAGCACCGGTGGCCATAATTTTGTTATAGTTTTACATTTGTGAAGTTGTCGTTTGTGAAGACATTTTGAACAATAAGAGTTTAAAATTACAAGAAGCTGTGCTGAGTTCTAAAGCAGAATCCCTCTGTGATGTCATCAAAAAGCGACGTACCAAGCAAGACAATTTACAAGTGACACTTTATTCTGACAGTTTAAATGGTAACTCAACAAAACAAAGGTGTTATCAGGTATTATTATTTGTCAAATCATAACTATTGCGTAATTTTTATGGATTTTGGCCCTTGTTTTCAAAATGGTTGCTAGGTAATAGTTGTGGAATACCTCTACCTGTGTCATATTTGCTGCTCATGTTCAACCAGGAAGTAACATTGTAAACATAATGAAATCAATCAAACTAGGCACAAACAGGCAAAATGCTTAGTAAAATCTTAAAAATAATCATGTTTACTGCGTTTTAGTAAAATGTGTCGTCTAACCTGTCACATAGACTTTAACATTTGAAACTACTCAAACATGTCTGGTGTCTGTTTTACATGTGCCTTCTTTACATTCACCTTTAAACCTCTTCTCGGTGACCCTCAGAGGACATCACGCTGGACCCCCACACGGCGCACCCTCGTCTGGTTATCTCTTTGGACGGGAAGCAGGTTTTCTGTGGAGAGAAGCACCAGCCCGTCCACGACAGCCCCGAGCGCTTCGACCGCGTGGTGTGCGCTCTGGCCAGGGAGGGCTTCGACTGCGGGCGCCACTACTGGGAGGTGAGTGCAGTGGCCAAGTTATACACGTTATAAACTCAACACAATCACTAAAATCACTGTTAAAGTCTATATGACAGGCTCTCGTGATATTCTAATTATGATTTAGTTTGGTGTGAGGGCACCTGTGGCAACTATTTATCATAGTTTAACATTTATGAAGTTGCAGTTGTCATCAAAAAGTGACGTACCATTGAAAATACGGAGACAATTTACAGACTGACAGTTTAAACAGTCAATCAACAAAATAAAAGGTGTTAGGTATTATTATTTGTCAAATCATAACTATAGTGTGATTTATATGGATTTTGGCACTTGTTTCAAATGGTTTCAAAAAGGAAACAGTTGTGGAATTACCCCTCACTATGTCATATTTGCTGCCCATGTCCAACCAGGAAGTAACATTATAAATATTTTACGAAAACTGTCAAACTGGGGACAAAATGTTTTGTCAGACCTTAAATATAATCATGTTCCCTATGTTTTAGTGAAATGTGTTGTCTAACCTGTCATATAGCCTTTAAGATATTGATCTTGTGTGCACAAAATTGTATAAGATTAGCAACAAAACAAACTGACATTTCTAATAAAATCATTCTAAAACATAAACATAAGACCAACACATACATCTAAATACCATTTATCAGTCGTGGTTTCACAAACACAACATGATCAAGTTTGCAAATGAACTGAAAGCAGCTTACTCACAAATCACCACTAGGGGGCGCACAGAATCAATGCAAAGGCCCACAGACTTTACTGAAACGTCTTAACGGTTAAAGATGTACTATGCTGCTTTTCCTGTTGGAGAGTCCGCCACCATCTTGTCTCCACGGAGCTGTCACTGCCTGGCCTGGAATGTTCCACAGTATAATATTAAACACATCTATCTCCATGGAGACAAGTAGGTAAATGTGATGCACAACATTTCAGGAAAAGCCGAGCAGGTGGCAGACCCTTAACCAGACGCGTTTTATAGTGCACCTTTAATTTTAAACCAGGATTGTATCAGTAAAAGTTCTTTTTGGGCCTTTGTATTGGTTCGTGCGCCCCCTGTGGTGGTTTGTGAGACTAAAGTTTTAATAAGCCACTACTACTGTTGAATTTGCTACAAACGGCTTTTTGAGCTAAATATATGATATATATAAATATTTACTATGTTTTACAATGTGATTATTATATTTGAAATGTCAGTTTGCCTCCTCGCTAAGCGCCAGAGTCTCTTTATAACTCTTACTAACGCTAATTAAAGAAACTTTAAAGGCTCTATACAATGTTGATGCAGTTTAAAAAATCTAAATAAAAATTCCACCCTGTAAATAAATTAAAAAAAAAGTTAAGCCTTTTTTCCCAACAGTCTAAATTCAGAGTGACACATTTCCTTTGAAAAAAATGTACACCAGTTGTCTTTACATGCTGAGGTATTAGCAATCAATCTGAAGTGAGTTAATCCAACCTCCTACAACCAGGAAATGTTGTAAAGAAACAACTACATTGATCAGAATTAGCCTCATCAAAATGCTCATCTACTGCTGTGATGTGTCAGCTAAAACAAAAACAAACTCTAGCCTGAGAAAAGAACCTTTCAAATTTAACATCAGAAAACCAAATGTTCTGGACTTTTGTCCTTGAGTCTTTAACAGTAAATCCAACCCACGCAAGAGAAAGACCAGTCTGTAACTTTCCTCCAGTCAGACACAGTTGATTGCTAAGGCATGAAAATATTAAAGTTTTCAATATTTTAAAAAGTTAATTTGTTAATTTAAAACAAATGTATATTGCAACATTCAGCAAAAAAAATACTGATGAAACAAAATATCTTCACTACCCATAACTATAATATATTTTACCATAATCTCATCCGGAGTCGTTGTTGTGTTAAAGGTGGAGGTGGGCAGTAAAACGGACTGGGACCTCGGCGTGGCCAGTCGCTCCGTTTGCAGAAAAGGTAAAATCACGGTCAGCCCGGCTCACGGATACTGGTTCCTGAGTTTACGCGACAAAACGGACTTCGCCTTCAGAACCGAGCCCTCCACCGCGCTCACCGTGACCCAGCGCCCTTCTCGCATCGGCGTCTTCGTGGATTACGACAAAGGAATCGTGTCTTTCTACAACGTGGACGCCAGAATGCTCATCTACACATTCACCGACAGGTTTACCGACGTCATCCTGCCGTTCTTCAGCCCCTGCACCAACAAGTCCGGCCGAAACGAGGCGCCGCTGACCATCTGTCCTGTGTCTACTATTGAGTAAAATTCATCTGGATGGACTACAGCAGGGGTGTCCAAACTTTTTCCATCGAGGGCCACATATTGAAATATAGACCAAGCGGAGGGCCACAAATCAATCGTGAAACGTTAAAAAAAGCTGCATTTATCTGATGTTTTAAGCACCACCACATCTACATTCAGTCTCAGTGCCTTAATATCAGGTCTGTACTGCACCAAAATGTTAGTTATTTAGGTTGGAATTGTAGAAAATCTGAAATGTGCTGTAAATAGTTCTTATCAGGACAATGTGGGCCAGTTCACCAGGAAGCCTAAGGGCCAAGAAAAATTGGTCTGAGGGCCGCATTTGGCCCCCAGGCCTGAGTTTGGACATGCCTGGACTACAGAGAAAATGATTCATCTTCTACTAGTTGTCATGTAATTAAGCAAAAATATTGTAGCTAATAAAACTTTTTTTGTTCCTTTTTTATTCATTCATTCATTTTCTACAGCTTATTCCCGTTCCCAGGGTCGCGGGTGACTGGAGCCCATCCCAGTAACTTTGGGCCTTAGGAGGGGTACACCCTGGACAGTGGCCAACTCGTCGCAGTTCCTTTTTTAATGACACTGTATTCATAGACACTTCAGCTAACATTACGATAACTACAACTTCCAATGTTAATCTATTTTTTTTAATGCACAAGCCACTGTATGTACGTTGAGAAATGTTTAGATATGTATTTATTTTAACTAGACAGCTAAATCCCCATAAGAATACAACAGGACTGGAAACCATTGGCATCAGAACCAGATGGATGATATTGTAATAAAAGCCCTTGAAGACTGTTCTTACTGTGAAGACTTTGTCCAAATCTTGCCCAAACTGCTGTCCCTAAGTCACAGTATCTCTACTCAACTGGGAAAAAATGGAAAATAACTGTGCAAACTGTTTGTAATTCAGATATGTTAAACAGCAACAGAATTACTGCTATTCTTCTTTATTAGTTTGTAGAAAATCACTGGTACTACATGTGTAATCATAGAGTTACTTGGGCTATTTTTTTGTTTCCTGCTATGTTCTCAAATCTTTTATGGGGACAGTTTTTGATTTTTTTCTGATTTCATCTGTGTGTTTTCAATATTTGGTGTGTATATTCATGTAAATAAGTAAAATATTCAATGTCAACGTTACTGTATAATGTTCAAGATCAATGTGTATGTTTTGTTTTTTTATTCCGTATTGAAAGGCGAATGAGAATTGCATTTGAGCCATTAAATCATCAACTTGTTTTTCTTTTTTTATTCACATTATTACAGAGTTGCCATGGGCGCTGCCATCTTTTTTCCGTTGTAGTTTACATGGGGCAGGGCTCAACAGAAATAAGTTCTACATGGACAAAAAAGCTGTTTTCAGGCGGACCAGGAAACTGTTGCATTGCTGGATTGTTGTTGCAAGTGTACATTAAACATTTTTGATCTACTTTAGGTATTTTTTTAGCAGTGAGACTTTTCCCTCGTTCATTTGCATGAACAGAATTCGTGCCAAACAGTGAGTCATTATGTGTGAGGTGTGGATCTGTGGCAAAAAGAGGCAAAATTGGGCAGGGCATAATAAGGTGAATAGTAGAGTACCTTTAGAAAATGAATGTTGAGAGGTATGGAATAAAATATAAACGTACTCCAAGTAAAATAAAACAAATTACTTACTGACATTTATAGAATAGGATTTCTACCAATGTAAACAGGCAAACATGAGTGGACACATTTCTGTTTGCTACTATTTGGTTATACAGATTATCAAAAACATTTAACATATTCATGCCCTTATTTAGTTTTCATATTTGACGCCATAGGCCACTGGACCTTCCAAGGTGAAGCCGATGTAAAAAGATACCTCCTCTCGACTGTAACCACTGCGGATATCTCCAAGGTAGGCTGGACGGATCTGTATTTTGGTGTTGGCACCATAAGTGACATAAATGTCACCATTTTCAGATCTTCCTTTAACTCTTAATAGCTTTTCTTGGATTATAGAGTCACCCCATACTAATCCAGTATGCCAAAGGATTTTTATTTGATCAGTAGATTTTGTTTCCTGCAAGATCTGGTCAAGCTTTGCTTTGCTAACAATCCGTTTTAACCCACTTGATTTCCCAAGGAAGAAATGAGCAATGGCGCTTCTTGATGGAAAGATGAAACTGAAGCGCTTATGGAAGGACTTTTTGGCAGATGCTATGTAAGTGCTGATGTTGCTGTACTCTCTGAAGTCTTTAAGGAGTTGGTCTTTGGACGGCCACATCAGCAGCATGCAGAGGTAATAGAGCTCAGGCAAATTGGAACGAGTGCCCTCCCTCTGCAGGACGTCGTTGAGGAGTGCAACTAAGTCTTCATATTTCTTCAATAAACTGGAGCTTGACTTGGCACTGTGAAGAACAATGTTTGCTAAGACATAGTTTACTGTGTCAGTAGTGTGTGGAAATCTGCTTCTTGAATGCTCAAAGATGAATTTCCATTTCTCATAAATTATTTCAATGTCTTTTGGGTCTTTGTGGCTCAAACTCTGCAGAAGCCCTGCAAAAGAATCTGCTTGCATCATCTCTAGATCGCGGCGATGATCCACAATAACCTGCTGTAGGCTTAGTTTGGGGTTTCTCGCCCGTTCATACTGTTTTTCCTCTTCTGAAAAACTAAATAGCGTGATGTACTTCTTGAATAGTTCTGAGATCTTACGTTTGTTTCTTTCATCAACTGTTTCCTTTTTGAGTGGCACGTGTCTGGGCCTCAAGTATATGAAGTAGTTCTCAAAGAAAGTAAAGTTTTCCTTTAACCTTGGTTTTAACGAAACCAAAAACCTTTCATGATTTTTGAGAACATCGACAACTGCGTTAATTCCTGGGTCATTGTCATCATACAAATTGGCAATGGGATGCTGACCTCTCAGAAACTGTAACAGTTTGTCTCTTTTGTGTCTGTCACTGACCGGGAAAACAGGGGGTTCAGTGATGAAGTCAAGAAGCATGATTATAACCTCTGTTTCTCCTAGATAGCCTGACAAATTGTAGGAAGTATGGCCTCTTTTGAAGTGTTGATCAAATGGATCGTTTTGTTCATCTTTCTTTGCTAGCTCCTGTGAATCCCTGAATGCGTCCACAGCCTTAGATGCTAACTCTAAACATTCACTGAGTGATTCTGGAGATGGTTCCTTGGAATCTTCAATAAGCTTTTTAAGGTGGCTTTTGTACACCTGTCCCACTGTGTCTGCAATGTAGGAGTTAGATCTTTTACTCTGTGCGTCTAGAGCCCATTTGAGAGCAGAGTCAAAGTCTTTTTCATTCAGACACATGTGCCTCGCCAGAGCTTGAGGCAGTGTTGCACTTCTGTCAAATCTGTCTATGGCTCTTTCAAGGACTTCCTTAACCTTATCAAATCCTTCTTCTTTTTGTATGTTTTCAATCAAAGGTGAAAACAGCGTGTTCTTGTCGTCTCCTTGCTCTCGTCGGGTCCGTGTGACCAACATACTTTGGATAAATTGGTTCAGGAAATCCTTCCCCATGCATGTCTTATAGATGTTCTCACAGAACAACAAGTCAGTGGTTATATCAGACAAATCCAGTTGATGCTCTTTGAAGACTTTAATGCAGTTTTCAGCAATCATCGGGTGCAAGAGTCGTACTGCTTGGTAAGTGCCATGTTCCTCAACAGTGAAAGTGATCAGGAGAGTGGAATAAGGGTTCATTCTATCTTCCAGAGTTTCCTGCCCCCAAAGAGGGTTTCTTATTCCCATCAGCTCCTCACATAAGGAGAGGGAAATGTAGGACCCATTCACATATGTGTTCAGCAAAGCCAAGAAAGACAAAAGTCTGCCTTGCGGGGAGTCAACTTCAAGATCTTTGAGAATGTTGTTCACTAAATCACTAATGTAGTCTTTGCTAAAATCATTTTTCATGATCATGAATGCATAGAAAGTGTCTGGTTTGTCATGGTTGTCTTTGAGTTCCTGATATTTCTCTGAAAACAAATCTTTCTCTTTTGAAGAGAGCTTGGCACTGATGAACACATTTGGATGGTCACTATGTCTTGAGGCTTCATTGGGAAATGGCGTTCTTTCACAGTTCAGTATAACAACCATGTTGGATTGATTTCTGTCTGTGACAGCACTTATGATACATTGTTTTAAGTCACCAATATCGTACCAGTTTTCTACCAATAAAAGAACTGGTGTGTAGCCTGACTGCTCTTGTTTACCATATGTGAGTAGTGTCCTGACTTGCAATGCAATCTCTTTATTTGTTGCCTTTTGGTTTTTAACAACTGCACATCTGAATTTGTTTTTTAAGCTCCAAAGCACATACATGGCTAAAGTAGTCCCGCCACAGCCTGGATGGTGGAACAGAGACACAATCACACATGGAGATGTGATGCCCTGAACTGGACAGATGAGTTGGTGCAGGTCGTCATATTTGTCTCGTTTGATGAAGGGCAGGCTGCCTGGCTGCTCCGACAGGTAAAAGTTCCACCATGACACTTGACCTCCCCTGTAAAATACCTCCTCAGTGTTTTTTTTAAACTCCTCAAAGGATTTGTTTGTTTCTATTTCTGTTTTCTCACATTCATTTTCACACAATATTTCCAAATCTGTCATCATCTCTTCTTCTTTCTTTTCCAGTAGGACTGAACTAGAACCTGTGGAAGGCAAGAACCTTCTGGAGGCACGAGTCTGGGGCTCCTTCAGTTTCTTGATTGTGCTTGAGATCTCAACTAAACTCAAAGTGTAGATGCATTTGTTGCTGATGTCTTCTTTACAGCGAAACTCCACCAAATTCTTCCAGTGGCTGAAGACTGTTGTATCTTTGCAAAGACAAAGTATGTTATCAATTCCTTCCAGAGAGCGATACAATGCACAGAATGTTTCCAAAATAGGGTTTGAGATGTCAAAAATAGGAGAGTGAAGAATGACCAAGACCAATAATCTGTGCTTGGGAAGCAAGTCAGGACTGCAGAGAAAAGAGACCATGTTGTTAATGTCACCTGACCGTTTCTTCAGCCACGCACCGGGCGTGAGTGGTCTCTCTGAGTCACTCTCTTCACCAGCGTGACCATTGCAAAAAACCCAGCTTGTTTGTTTGAACAGATTTAACTTAGCAATAACTGAAGTGTTGTCTTGTGTAGTGTACATGTGTGGGAAATGAAGATTTGCTGCACGGTCTTTTCTGTAAAAGTGACATGTTCCATTTGTACCAGACTCTGGATCAAAATCCAAAACTGCAAATAACTTCAGTTCTTTCAAAAAGTCCATGTACTCCAGTTGGCTTGAATGACATTTGTCAGTAACAACAAAAACTTGCATGAAATCAGAAAGTGAATCTTGTCCATGAGTGATCAGCTGTTTCAGTCGTTGACCCTGGTGCTCAGAGGAAGGAGGAGGTTCATATCTTTCTTCTGCTGCTCTGCGAGCAGATGCCCAACGCTTCACTTTATCATGGATTTCTTTAATCTTTTCTTGAAACACACGAGGATTTGAATCGGACAAAATGTTAACTTTTCTGGACCCTTCTCGCACGTAAAGGCATTCAATGTTGGACTGCTGTTGCTTCTTCTTTGTGGATGGAATTTCCAGTATAGTGTAGAAAATACTTTCCTGAGTCTCAGAATATAAAGGAACCACATCCACCTCAATTACCCATTTGTCTGAAGCTGTTCCGTCTTCACATTGAACTTGGACAAATACAGGAGGCCTTATGCACATCCTGGCAGAATTTATATGCTGCTCTTCAAAGTATTTTCTTACATGTGATTCAAATGCTTCAATGTAAAGATTCATGGAGCAGATTTTGTGGCCTATTATTCGACCATGTTCCTGGCCTGGTTCATCTTTTACTCCAAAATGAATTGTACCATTGGTGCGTGAATTCATGCAGCTTGCAGCAAAGCAAAACATTTCATTGGTGAACTCAAAAAGGGCTTCTTTTTGGCTCATTTCATCTGAATGTGGAAGAAGCTGGTATTCATGAATAGGATCCAAAAGATTACTAGGACCTGCCACAGTGGGAAGGAAGTGATGCTCTGTGTAAAACACTGGAGCACTGCTTTTGTCAAAAGGACGCAGCACACACATGGATCGTTTTAGTGGCGAAAGGGATTGTATTTGTAAATGTTCATGAAAGTGCTCTGTGATCTGCCTTTCAAAAACATCTCTTACTTCATGTTGTACCGATGCACTTTCACTGTGAAATCCTGAATCTGTTGTCACTGTTTGGGTTTCCAATCGATCAGACATTTTCTCTATCTTCTGTGTTTCCTGATGCTGTGCACTCGGCCCAGAGCGCCGGTTAAACCTCTCCACTTGCCGTAGGATTTGTAAAGCTGGAGCTGGTGAAACCCCTAATTCTATAAGATCCTGTTTCTCAAAGGACACTAAGCATGCTCCTGAGGTCTCTTGATCGTACAGATTCTTTGCAACCATCGGTGAAATCCGAAGACGAGTTATAAGCCAATGTCGAACATGTTCTTTTGTCCAATCTTCCATTATTAGTGGAAATGCAACATCTTCATCCTATGAAGATGAGGGATGATGAAAATCAATAGTGATTCTATTTCAGAGCCTATGAGATGGCTAGCCAATAGCGATGCCCATAGAGGACTACGCACATACTCATAGAACTGCAGTTACATTAGGTAACGTAGATATGCTGTAGGTTCACGTACCTCTGTAGTAAGTCTTCCACAAACTGAAGGTTCAACAGGCACCATATTCCTTGAAATAAAAATCATAATAAAATTCATCACACCTAGTCAATATCCCTTAAACTATCAGTCCAGTTAAAACATATATTTGACTCTCTTTCTTATTTTGCTTTAATTCAATGTTGTTTTATTTTTTTTATTTAACCAATGAAAGGTTTTAATAATGTTTTACATACATAGACCAATACTTCTCAAAGTTTTTTAAGAGATAAAAAATTGTGACTATATAAACGTCTTTAAAAAAGACGACTTCTTTCTTTGGTTTGTGCATGAAGCCGTGAAGAACTGGCACAAGAGCCTCATTGTTCTATTAACATTATGAGCTTCTCTTAGAGCGCTGCTCCTGTCAGCTCCCTGTGTCTCTGCTCCTGTCAGCTCTCTGTGTCTCTGCTCCTGTCAGCTCCCTGTGTCTCTGCTCCTGTCAGCTCCCTGTGTCTCTGCTCCTGTCAGCTCCCTGTGTCTCTGCTCCTGTCAGCTCTCTGTGTCTCTGCTCCTGTCAGCTCTGTGTCTCTGCTCCTGTCAGCTCTCTGTGTCTCTGCTCCTGTCAGCTCCCTGTGTCTCTGCTCCTGTCAGCTCCCTGTGTCTCTGCTCCTGTCAGCTCTGTGTCTCTGCTCCTGTCAGCTCCCTGTGTCTCTGCTCCTGTCAGCTCCCTGTGTCTCTGCTCCTGTCAGCTCTCTGTGTCTCTGCTCCTGTCAGCTCTGTGTCTCTGCTCCTGTCAGCTCTCTGTGTCTCTGCTCCTGTCAGCTCCCTGTGTCTCTGCTCCTGTCAGCTCCCTGTGTCTCTGCTCCTGTCAGCTCTGTGTCTCTGCTCCTGTCAGCTCTCTGTGTCTCTGCTCCTGTCAGCTCCCTGTGTCTCTGCTCCTGTCAGCTCTCTGTGTCTCTGCTCCTGTCAGCTCTCTGTGTCTCTGCTCCTGTCAGCTCCCTGTGTCTCTGCTCCTGTCAGCTCCCTGTGTCTCTGCTCCTGTCAGCTCCCTGTGTCTCTGCTCCTGTCAGCTCTTACTAGCACTGCATTGGCTATAGATCTGTCAGTTTAAATGCCTTCAGTTCAATATTCATTAATTGCAAAGGCCTAATTCATACCTGTCTTTACATTTTCCACTTGATAAATCAGGTCTCTCTGTGCTCATTGATTGTAGAGATGGTGAAGTTGGTGGTGCACTCCTCCTGCAAAACATTCAGAAACAAAAATAACGTTATCTTTCATTTCACTTGATTTCAGATCATCACACCCCTATCAACAGCATCCTGTGGGTTAGATCCAACCTGCAAGATGTTTTTGTACAACCCTCCATAAGGGGCTTACCTGATTTAAATGTGAAAAACAGAACTAGGTCATAAATCAGATTTTTTTTTGCATTTAATAAAGTAAAATCTGTACTGCTCCAAAACAGATATTGTAAAAGCATATATTTGGGTGAAAATAGAACAATAACGATTTCTCTGCATCTATTTATGGAGCCTTTTATTCTACGCGAATCAGGAAGTGCGCAGTTAGCATGCTAATGTCTTTTAGCACATGACTGTGACAGTCTGTCATGCTCTGGACTCAGAGACTCATGACTGTTTTAGGAAAGTGAGCGACACATGTGACTGATGTAAAGATTTTAAAAACTGTTTTTCATGTTTAAAAACAATAAAAATGAGGTGCAGCATACAACATCTTAAATCCCATTAATTCTCAACGTTATTTGTTAATTTTAAACAGGTACCTAATCAGTTTTTTTGTTTGTTTTTTAATGCAGTATAGTATAAAAATTACAATAGAAAGAAAACAAATGGTTATTTATAATTACTTATACCAAGCAATGCAAAAACAGTTAGTGAGAGTATTGTTAATATTCAGTTATACTCAATTTTGTATAGATACTGTCACTTCAAAAATACTTACAACTGATCAAATTTCTAGGTTGTTTTCTGTTACTTAGCCATCTGAAGGCGCTCTCATCAGTTTGAGAACTGACCAAAAAGGACAAAAAAAACAGACATCTTGCCTCGTGCCAAATGGCATTCATGGTGCTTGAGGTGAGAGAGGGAGAGACGCTGCAGTGCCTCGTGTCTGTGCACTGTGTAGCTAACCAAGTTTATTTTGGCGATAATGAGAATAAATTATCATATTCTGCACGTCTCTAAAAAAACAAACCACTTTTTTTTTTTTTTTTTCAGGCAAACTGAACCGAGTCCAAATTTGCTGAGAGATGTGACCGGATGGGACTCATAACATTGTTATGGCAGGGTCAAGGCTATGGAGCACAGAATGAAGAATGATTTCACTATTTGGTACTGGAGCAATGAAAGAGCTTTTCTACATGAGAAGACAAAACGAGGTCCACAAATATGAACTGCTCACTACCTTTAAATCTGGAATGAATATTATCCGTCCCTTTCTGGCAACACAAGTGTTATTTCTAATCGATGCTTACGTACATATGACCTAAAGAAGAGCCAAAACATCTGTGAAGCGCTCCAGTACACACACAGACACACACACTCACGCACGCACGCACATCCACACACACACACACGCACGCACATCCACACGCACACACACACAGACACACACACACACACACACACCTACACACACTCATGCACGCACACAAACACACACAGACACACGCACGCACACACACACACACACACACAGACAGACACACAGACACACGCACACATACTCATGCACAAACACAGACACACTCACACACATGCACGCACGCACATCCACACGCACACAGACACATGCACATCCACACACAAACACACACAGACACACTCACTCACACTCACACACACACGCACGCACAGACACACACACACACAGACACACACACACAGACACACACACACAGACACGCACACATGGGCCGTGACCAGAGTGCAGCTGAGGTAAGCACCCCATGTTGATGGGAATTTCAATGGGATACTTGAGGATTAGTGGAGGGAAGCAGAGGACAGACAGCAGACAATGCCTTACACCCCATCAGTTTGACCTTCATATGTTGGTGTAATCGTTAACACATACCTTCCACGTATAATGTCCCTCCTCCCAAATAAACATTATAAAATACTTACATCCTTGATTGCTTCACTTCATTATACCTATTTGTAACTTTTTTTTGTTATTGATCAAATGCTGCAACACAGTGGCCATTACTCAATAGTCAAGAACAAAAGTTCTTGCTTGTGTTCTTGGATAGTAAGTTCTTGCTGAGAGCACGAAAAGCACAGATTTGAGAAGATCAGGAGTTGGGCTGCACAAATTTGGAAAAGTATCTAGCATTACAATTGCGATTAGAACAATATGATTCTGTTCAAAGTTCACATTTTAAACGCATCCAGGAGAATTTAAAGAACTAAAATAGGTCTAAGCACTGAAAAACTGTCAGTATTTCAGAATCTGTTTGTAGTGATCCCTTTTATGCTGAACAGACAATTTTGTTGTTTAATAACTGCTAAGTGCATTCCTTAAAATGGTGCTTTTGGTTCAGTTGTGATTAATTGTGCAGCCCTAACAGGGGCATGCAAAACAAGTAACTCAGCTCAGCCAGGCATTTAAGCTCCACATGAGAATTATGATACAAATATACCATGAATTGCAATTAAATTAAAATATTCATTATTTTATTCACTATTAAAGGAGCCGTACCTAATGTGCAATGTCCTGAAAAAAATGTGACAGAACTAGAACTAATTTTAAACAGTCCACATGTGTCTCTCACTTAAACTTAACTAATGCCTTCTGAGCATCCTAATTCTTCTGCGGTGAGTTAATGAGCACATTTCACACTTTCAGAGGGAGAAAGTAAGTTTTGCCATCACAGTAAAGCTAAACAACAACTAGCAAGCTAACAGCTAATTATGTAATAATTGTTGGTTAATTGGTTATGGAGTTTATCCTCCTGTCAAGAGCTGAGGTCAAGGCATAGACAAACTCAAACTCAAAACATAAATAGATATTATGCAACAAACAAAGGCAGGAATGGCCATGACCACAACTCCTCCTTCTAGATCAGTGTTGGCATTGACCTGTTAATTATCTGTTTTAGATGTTGTTATAACTGTTCAGCGGAAGACATCTCTCAAATATTCTTGTATCAATCAGAACAAACTATATAATTTCTTTTAAATCAGAGTTTATTCGTTCACTTCTTGATTCTGCAGATGTTCGCACAGTTTCACATTTTTTTATTTTAAGTATGTATGTATATCATGAGATGCCAAAGTAATGATCCTCAAGAGCATGTTTAAAGGCCAATAACAACACAAACAATGTGTGTCCCAAACCAAGATCATTGGTTACAGAGACTGATTTTTGTGTCTCTTGATTGTCAAATCAAGGTAATTAAAAATCCATACCTGTCTTTTGTTTTCCCACTCGCCATCTCCGGTCTCTCTGGACTCATTGAATGTAGAGATGGTTGTGTTGGTGATGGAGTTCTTCTTTGCCATCTTCAGGAACAATAGAAATGAACACACTTGATTATATTTCATACTGAGCTTTCTCCTGTTGTCTTAAAGAGGTGATACCATTTTCAGCTGCAGGGGTTAGAAAACAGAATCTATTTTTCTCCAGAGTTTTTAAGATGCCATGCCATGCCTTGTTCTCTCAGTGACCCCTATTTTACCCGAACATACTTCGGCAACACAAACATCCTTCTCTTACATGAAAAGCTCCTAAAAAAATAATTACCGGCATCGACAGTGGCTGAAAGTGAGCCTAACTGGCTTTAAAATCAGCATCTGTAGATGGTGGAACATCTAAATAAATTATTAATTGGGGTTAGAAAACAAAAGTCCCCAAAGTGTGGCCCTGGTCAATAGATTCTACTCTGTGCGAAAGCAACTTTTTCAGTTCAGTTTCATGTCCCAACAGGGATGAAGAAGATTAGGTGATTGCTCAGTGCTTGATGCTTTTAACAGAAAAAGACAAATTCATTACTCTTTAAAAAACATACCCTTCAGATTTGTTTTTGCTGGAAACACTAGGTGGCGCTGCAGATGATCCTGGCGTTTGTGGCACATTTTTCTTCCTATAAATGTGAGAATGAAAATCATGCATTAAGACAGTAGGAATGCACAATATATCACAATTTGGGTTGGCAGTTAACACAGTTATCAAATGACAAAGGTTGCAATTACTATAATGTCCTCTACAAAGAACAAAATATCCTGTCTTTAAACAGAACAATCTTGTACCAGTAGTTTTAACCTCTACAAACATGTTACACATGATAGTGTTGTATTAGTTTATCAGTTAATGTTTCAGTCTTTTCTCAAATATTAACGTCTCTGAACATGTTTACAATGTGCAGTGCACTCAGAACAGAATCCTGCAATCACAATATTTTTTGCAGTTATATTACTTTCCAAAGTCGTGCAGTCCTAATGTGCAGTGTGTATGCCAGTGTTGTATTGATGACAGTATGATGTGTTTATACCTCTTCAATACTGGTAACTACAGTAAACTACAGTATGACAGTATTTCTATTCAGAATTTGCTTTTGTTTAGTAACGCCACTGTTCATAATACAGTACATCACTATGAAGCTTTCATCAGTGGTCCCAAACATTAACCTGGCTCTGCCACATGAATTCTCGTGATATTTGTGAGTTCACAAACTCTTGAGAATCCATCTGGACGGTGAGCCGCTGCACCGGCCGCTGTGTGCTAAACAAACATGGCGACGCCGACAGACGTACTCCGGCCTATTTCAACACATTTTATGGACTATTTTGCTTTTGAAATCGTGCACGTAGAAGTGCTTTGTGCATTTGAGGACGAGGAAGAAGTCTGTGCTTTTTTCTCAACTGGATTTATTGATTTCTCGGCTTTTAATAACGTGTGTTGACTGAGCAGCTGTATAATCCATCAATCCATCGCCTCCTAAACCTCTCTGTGCTGCATGTTTTTTGCTTTTGATGACAAATATCTTACCTTTTATTGCGTTTTTTGCCACTGGAAGACTTTGTTTTCCTTGGACTGGCAGCAGATGGCGACACAGGCTTCTTTGGATCCATTTCTAAACGACCAGACTTTTTAATTAATAAATAAGTAAATGCTGTCCTTGAGTCATTCCTGCCACGTAATAAAAGGGATGACAGTGTAATAGCCTCAAGACCAATGGTTCTCAGCTGTTTTTAGTCGTGACCCCCAAATAATAACATCTGATGTTCGCGACCCCCAAACACAAAAAATAGGCGACCCATGATGTGGTAAAGTAGCCTCATGTCAAATGTTTGACTTCATTTTTAGAATATAACCCTAGATAAATTACTTTGATAGTCAGCAACTTGGTATAAAAGTCATAAAAACAGAATTTACTTTATTTGTGAAAAACAGAAACTTTTCTCATGAAAACAGAATCCTTTTTATTTAATTAAGTGAATTAGAGCTGCAACTAACAATTAATTTGGTTAGTCGATTGTCTAGAACAGTGGTTCTCAAACTAGGGGTCGGGACCCCAATGGGGGTCGCGAAATGATTTCCAGGGGTCCCCAGATGATGGGAAAAATGTATACATTAGTCTTAAACAAGGCTTGACACCTTGAAATGCAGTGGTAAATGTAGATTCCTATTTGTTGGCCAATTGTTTTTCTAGGTCTGTATTCTCAAAATAAAATCAAACATTAGATATAAGGCTAATTTAACACTTTGCATGTCGCCTATTTTATGTGTTTGGGGGTCGCGAATGTGAATTATTTTTATTTTCGGGGTCGTGACTGAAAAAGTTTGAGAACCACTGGTCTAGAACACAAAACCGACCATGAATATGATATTTTTTACAAATTTTTACCCAGATAAAGCTGAAGTGAAGCATCTTGAGGACGTCCAGGTGGAGAATATTTACAGATGTGTAATGATCTCATCAAAACCACAAAATACACACATTTCTGTATCATTTGTGTGATTCCTGCTCTGTCTGAGTCATAAAACCTCTTGTCTCGGCTCATGGCATGTTTTGGTGACTCTGTATAGACCAGTTAACAATTATTCAATTACATAATTAGTTGACTATTTCTAAAAATCAATTAGTTGCGATTAATCAGCAAACCTAAAGTGAATGCAACAGTCTTCTGTACAAGCCTGCAAAAAGCACCTGACCTGTTCACAACAGAATGTGATACATGGAACAGCTCAGCAAAGGATACACATAAAATCAATCTGAGTTGTCTATGAACTTATGTCATTGTCTTTTTGAGCCAGTACCACCATAACAATCCACACTGCCCACAAGGAATTCAGCTGCAGAATTTGCCAACTCACTGTTCAAGTGAACTCTAGTGTTTGAGGAATGAACAGCAGCAGATCAACAACAGAACATTACATGATCTGCTGTTTCCTGTTTCACTTGCAGCACCAGCAGCACAATGAATGAACCAGTGTGGGACCATCGGTCTCATCACAGGGTAACACAGATTGTCTATATGTTATCTGCTACAAAACTGATCTGTGTCTGATTTAAGTTTGACCACCATCTGCAACATCTGACCATCAATAACGCAATAAATCAAAGATACATTGCATTTGTAAGTGACGCGCAAACTCGCCTTGTGGCTCTGCTTTGCAAATATTAAAATGAGAAGTGCGTAGGAGCCTAAATGTGTCTCTCGTTGCGCAGATATATATATATAGATATAGACCAGTATCATTCTGTTAATTATATCAGGTTGCAGTGAGCCTAGGTCTTGAAAAACAAATTTGCATGCACATTCTACCATCAAACTATGTGCATGATAATAAACTGTGCTTACCTTATGCAGTTTCACTTTCTTGCAGACGTGTAGCTGATAAAAAACGCAATAATCACTATATAATACGTGGTTAAAAAAAAAAAAAAAAAGAAATACTGGTGAGGAAATCTGAGCCGGTGTTAGCCTTTTTCACAAACTGGTTTAGATTGCAGTTGGGTGGAGACTAGTTTTATCTCCGTGGGTGTGCCAGCTGTCAGAAAAGATCCAAAGCAATTTTATTTCGTGTAATAAAGAAGTCTGATAACAGCCCTGACAATAGAATAAAGATCCATGCGAAATTAATGTAGGCTAGCATCAAAAAGCAAGAAAAATGGCGTTATTCTGTGCTCCATCAGTCCCTCCTCTTGAGTTTGTGAAAAAAAAAGAAATATTTCAGAACAAAGTTTATCAGTCAAGTGCGCCCCTTGTGTTAAGTTTCGATTTTGCATCTGCTCCTGTTTCAGTTGAAATAACGGCGTCTGGCTGCAGACCTCTGTCGCCATGTGACCTACCTTCTTCCAGAGGGCCCTATAGACCCTTTAAATGTTTGTGAACAAAAACATTGTAAATTCAGAGTGGAGGCAAAAGTGAAGTGCAACATAATGTGATTTCACTGGAGAAACTGGGGTTAACCTCAGAATATCACAAAATATGAAAAACTGAGATGATTTCGGGAAAAGCACACATTTTTATTTATTTATTTATTGTTGTATTATTATGTTTTAGAAAATTATGTTAAACTCTTTGCAACAATCCAGATTCATGGTTTTGGAAAAATATTCACAGAAATGTTGAGTCCACGATATTTTTCATTTTATCTAGATATATATTAGTTACTATACAGCGTCCCTCTCCCCTGGGGCTGATCAATAATTATTAGAGTGCAATAGCCCCATCTTGTGAATTTGTGGATTTCTGTCCTGATTTGTGAATTGCTAAAGGTAGATAAATAAATAAATAGATCAACCAAAGCATAATTCCAATGTTGATATGATATCACCAGCTTTGAAAACCAAAACCAATCATTTTTGTGAGAATATTTTATTCGTGCAATGAATCAATCATATAGATGTCTTGTGATGTACATAAAGACATTCATTAAATATAACAAGGAGAAGAAAGAAAAAGAAAACATGTTTTAAATGAACAAATAAATACTTGAATACCTCAAGATTTTCTTAATTATCTTTGCTCGAAAAGGAGCAACCCCTCCCACCCCTCACATCATTTATGAGATACATATTTTAATATGCTTCCTGTACATACATTTTTATGTCAAACTGTTAACTACCCAAGTATACACTAAGATACACCGTGTTACAAAGACAAAATTCATTATAATTCCTATCACCAATCATGCAGTGCCTTTGAGGGAAACCTCCTGATCCCATCCGTTCCATCAAACGAGGCAGACCCATGGCCCTGTCCACATGCAGTGCTTAGAGCCAGTGCAGAAGCGTGTGTCCATACATTGTGTTCATCAGAAGAGCCATACAATTACTGGTATCACATTCCTATAACATCAATGGTGGTGGAGTGGTCAGATAGGGGTCAGAACTATTGTAGAGTGGCACAAATTGCAGGGGGGTCTGGGGGTCAGAACATTTTAACCAAACACCAAACTTTTCCTGCATTCTGGTGAATTTTAGCAAGTTAAATTTGTTATTTTTTAAATATACATTAGTAGAGCAAACAATACAGGATTGTAAATCCATAACCATGACACTACAGGTTTTACAGGCGTTGCAACATTGGAATCCATAATGGGCAAAATAAAATGTCTTATCCTATTATAAAGCATAGGGTGTCCCAAATGACAATTATCATAATTGCCATAAACAATCATAGGTAACCACCAAGTTTTCATAAATTTACTATAATTCATAAAAAGAGAAATACAATTATTCCTGCACTGCCATCTTATTTTTTGATTATTAAGTTTCATGCTATGATACTATATTGATTTATTAGGTGAAAGTTCTGCAGCGCTCTCCTAAAGTGAGTTTGAATAAATCAGTAAGTCAATAAATACTTATTAATAATTATTTATAAATCAGCCTTCATTCAGGCCGCGGTACTTCTACTCGTGCGTCAATGCTCCTTTACGTAGAGTGTTAACTGATCGCCTTTGACGTGCTGCACGCTTTATGTGGGATCTTGGCTTAAGAAATACAATTTTGAATATTTTTAAATTATTTTTTTTTTTTTTAAATTGAGAATGGGACTAATAATCTTTTACTTTGAGGGAAACATTTTATTGCCAAATGTTTTTTTCAAAATTAAACCAAATATTGCACAATGAAGAATGACTTTAATCTTTTTGCCAAATCATTGCCTCTAATCGAAGGGAAAGATGCTGAATATCTTTTTTGCATTATGTAAATCTTTTTAAGTTGCTCCTTTTTCTGTTATTATGTTCAGGTATATGTGTAATTTTATTATATTATGTAACATTTTAGGGGTGCACGGTGGCAGAGTGGTTAGAGCTCCTGCCTCCCTGTATACGGTTTGTTTGTATTGTATGTTTCTGCAATAAAAATTAAATTAAAAAACTTTCAGCACGAAAAGTTTTTCATTCCATCATTCCTCTTTTTGTTTATTTATAACTACATAGACATTGATTACATATTCGCTGATTAATCTTAACAAATGTAATGATTAGAGTTTGTATCGTGCTGTGAAGTGTAAGTATTTAATTTGTCATTCAATTTGTATTATAATGGCAAGTGTTTTAAAATATATTGTACATGGTGTTGGGGTGGAGTTTTAATTGACATTCATTCATTCATTTTATGAAGTTTACTAAAATCACATTTCTTTCTTTCTTTCTTTCTTTCTTTCTTTCTTTCTTTCTTTCTTTCTTTCTTTCTTTCTTTCTTTCTTTCTTTCTTTCTTTCTTTCTTTCTTTCTTTCTTTCTTTCTTTCTTTCTTTCTTTCTTTCTTTATTGGATCCACATTTAGCTGCAGAAAAGCTGCCGCTATTCTTACAGTACTTACTTACAGTACTTAAGGACTCACTCCTCACCTGTTCGGGGCTGCTGGCCTTTGTGTGGCCGGTATGCTTTGTTTTGTTAGGCCTGTGTGACCCGTGCATTTTGGGACTGACATACCGTCTTTATTTTGTTTTCGTTCTGTTACTTTACCCTTACACCCCTGTTCATTAAATTGCGTCTTTATTTAAACCTTTTCCCACCTTTGGTTTTTTGTTACCTCCCCTACCCTAGCTGAGCTGGGTTGTAACAATTGGGGGCTCGTCTGGGATCATAACACCCTATCCTACTGATGTAATTTGAATAGGTTTGTATTTGGTAAAATTGTGTTGTCTAAATTGTGTTATATGCTGTGGAATGTGGGTTGGTTAAATGCCTGTGGCTTGTTTTGTGTCTGCAGGGTGCTTTGGATGTGGGGTCTAAACGGCCTGATCACCCGCTTAGGCCTCCTGGTCCAAGTGCCTCCTGCTTCCCAGTTCCCAGCTCCAGGGATGGGGCTCGGCCTTGAGTGGGCCTGGCCAGTCCCAAAGGGGGGGCTGAGCATGGGAGAGACCGCACGGTGTTTCTGGTCTCTATCATCAACTCAGGCTCTGTGATTTCCACCTCCCAATCATGTAAGTATAAAACCTAAATTTTGTGAATTACAAATATTATTTGTAACATAAGGGGGAGGGTATTACGGCCCCAGCCCTACTGTTCCTGCCTCCTTTTTGTTTTTTGACTGTGTGAAACTGGCTGGGGAGTTCCTGCTGGAGAGTGGAGGCAAGTTGAATGTGATTGGCTGCTGCCTCCCACTGATTGGAGGGCCAATCAGTCCACCTGTGGTCCCGCCCAGTATTTAAGGACTCGATCCACACCTGTTCGGGGCTGCTGGCCTGTGTGGCCAGGATGCCATTTTGTGCCTCTGTGATTGTCAGGGCTGCAGTGGCAGCGCCTGTGTTCTGTGTGTTTTGAGGCACGTGTGTTTTGTTTTGTTTAGTATGTCATGTCTCTTTTTATTTTGTCACCCGATTCTGTTTATGGGCCCTTGTTTTGTTAGACCTGTGTGACCCGTGCATTTTGGGACTGACATACCATCTTTATTTTGTTTTCGTTCTGTTACTTTACCCTTACACCCCTTTTCATTAAATTGCATCTTTATTTAAACATTTTCCCACCTTTGGTTTTTTTGTTACTTCCCCGACCCTAGCTGAGCTGAGTTGTAACAGGGATATTTCACACTTTTGGCTATACTTTCTTTGCACTGTATATTGTTATAATATTGTAAAATGAGAACAAGTAAACTTCTCCACTGAGATCAAAATGTTTTGTCTGATCTTAACTTTCTCTCAAACTTTAATATCTAGGTCAGTTGGGCAGAGCTTTCACGGTAAAGGGGCGCACCTCTTCTGTCTGAGCAAGGAGACTTCATCTGAAAAATGAAGGAACCTCCTCTCAGCCTTCAGTGAGGAATAAGAAGAAGTGGGGAGGAGCATAGAGGTAAATAAATTGGATTATTATAGGTGAGTCCAAACTTTGGATCAGGCGCCAAATGTGGCCTTTTGAGCATTTTATGTTGGTCCTCACACTTCCTGCTAAATTGTTCCAAATAACCAAAACTATTACTGTTTACTGCATATTTTGCATGTATTTTGACACATTCTGTTAAGTTAAATAACAAACATTTTGTTATCTTAGGTCATACATTGATGTTCCAAGCCTTAATAGAAGAATGATAGCTTAGTAAAACCTATCAAATGCAATTTTTTTTATTATTCACTTCATTATCATGTCGTCTGTGGTCCTCTGCTTCTGTGTTTCAATATGCAGCCCTATGTGAAAAAGCTTTTGATATCACTGATTTAAATGGTAGAAAACAACAATGAAGTTTAACATTTATATTCCAAGGACACCACCCTGAATTCAATAAAATGGCATAATGTGTCTCGACCGTATTCTGTTTATCTTTAAGATCATATAATAAATTAAGCATTGTGTGAGTAATGTAAAAAGACCATCAAGTAGCATCACTGTATCTAAAAATGTATTTCATCATTGGCGTCTTTATATTACATATTTATATCAATATAGGATTACATATGATCTCATTGAAGAAAGTGAAAAAACAGATAAACAATTACTTTGTGTTTTGAATGTGCTTGTATTTAAGTTATTTTAACAACAATTATGTTTTATTTATCATTTAAATATTAATTTAATTGTCCCTAAATCCTTTACTATAATGGCCTATCTAATATAATTTATTATTTCATTCACGCTTCACATGATGTCACTTCCTGTCATGGACATAAACAAACAAAAAAATGTGAATTTTATGCTTTATTATATTTGTTGGTTTGGAGAACAAACTGGTCCTGATTCTTTTTGATTTGACTGAAAATTTGTGTTCTCTGCTTAGGTTTGTCGTGAAAAATTCAGTTGTGGATTTCTATGACAAGTTATAACGTCAACATAAAAAATGCAAAGAGAATTAGTCTGAATCAATAAGTGTTTATTCATTGCTACCAAGTGAATACTGCCTGTCCCTGACAGAGCAATCTCTCCCTGGTCCATCACAGTCAGAACATCAGCATTAATAGATTCAGTGGGCTGGCACAAAATGGCCAATGAAAACCAGGTAATCAAATGATTCACAGAGGGTATTGAAATATAATTGTGATGTCAATGTGATTTTTTTTCAGGTATTGTATCGTCTTTTATCAAATATATTGTAGGCAAGGGTTGAAAGGTAGTCATTGGGGCCAGTATTTCAAACAAAATCCTCCAGGATTAATCCAGGTGGATTGGATTTTTTCCAAATCTAATTTGAAATGAGGTATTTCAAACAGGATTTGAGCAACAAGATTCAAATCCAGATGTGTAAATCCTACTCTTTCTTTGATCCAGAGTTTTTGCTCATTTGGATATTTCAGAACTTTAGAGCCAAATCTGGATAATTTTGATCCTGAAAATCAGGATTATAACGATACAACCTGAGAGTTGGATTTGAGGCTGATTCAAGGTCTTAAAGTCTTACTTTTTCATAGCTTTTCTCACTGAATTCTCATCTTATAGACAAAATAAGACCTTAATTTATTTTACAAATGACTGAATCCATTTCAAATCTATAATTCTTTAAGTTTTCATTGTCCACGTGGTATGTTTTATAATAAGAAATGTAATTTAAATGTAAATATAACGAGTAAAATGTTTATTACTGTAAAAACATGACAAATTTCATCAATAAAGGATTCACAATAATATACCTGTAAACATGCAAATCTTTGTTCAAGAATTGGCACTTTTCTTGTGGTCACTGTAAGAGGGATGTCTCAACAACAATCAACAAAAGAGCTCTGAAGAAGTAATTTTGGTTAGCAACAAAACTTAATGAACTTCTTCAATCTCCTCCTTGTTTCAGTCGCTTGCATCACTTCCTGTTTCCTGTGCTTGATCCTGTTGGTGGAACAGATTTGGAAATCCCTATCCAAGAGGATCAGGATAATTTTGACCCAGTCCTCTAAAGTTTTGAAACACCAGGATACAAATCTCAGATCCATAGATTTAGAATCCAGGGATTTGGAAATCTGGATAATTTGGATCTGAATTAAAAGTTTTGAAATACTGGCCCCAGGTGTCTACCTCTCAAACCTTGTTTACAATGGATTACTCCTGGACAAATTAATTACACCAATTTCTTTAAGCAAATGGCTGACAAAAAGGAATAAATGCAGAAAATTTTAAATGTACTTGTAGATACGTTGGCATTATAAAGGGTAAGATGCAATTGCTTTTAGTTTTCATATTTAATGCCATAGGCCACTGGACCTTCCAAGGTGAAGCCGATGTAAAAAGATACCTCCTCTCGACTGTAGCCACTGCGGATATCTCCAAGGTAGGCTGGACGGATCTGTATTTTGGTGTTGGTACCGTAACTGACATAAATGTCACCATTTTCAGATCTTCCTTTAACTTTTAATAGCTTTTTTTGGATTGCATGGTGATCCCATACTAATCCAGTATGCCAAACATTGTGCAAGTTTGGATAGTCATCATCACAAGAATTCGACAACAAGATTTCGTCAAGCTTTGCTTTGCTAACTATCCGTTTTAGACCGCTTGATTTCCCAAGGAAGAAATGAGCAATGGCGCTTCTTGATGGAAAGATGAAACTGAAGCGCTTATGGAAGGACCTTTTGGCTGATGCTACGTAAATGCTGATGTTGCTGTACTCTGTGAAGTCTTTAAGGAGTTGGTCTTTGGACGGCCACATCAGCAGCATGCAGAGGTAATAGAGCTCAGGCAGATTGGAACGAGTGCCCTCCCTCTGCAGGACTTCGTTGAGGAGTGCAACTAACTCTTCATGTTTCTTCAACAGCTTGGAGTTTGGCTTGGCACTGTGAAGAACAATGTTTGCTAAGATGTAATTTACGGTGTCAGAAGTTGATGGAAATGTACTTCCTGAGTTATAAAAGATAAATTGCCATTTCTGAACAACATCTTCAATCGCTCTTAAACTTTTATGGCTCAAACTCTGCAGAAGCCCTGCAAAAGAATCTGCTTGTATCATCTCTAGATCACGGCGATGATCTTCTATTAACTGCTTTTGACTTAGTTTTGGGTTTCTTGCGCGTTCTTGCTCTTTTTCTTCCTCTGAACAACTGAATAGCTTGATGTATTTCTTGAATAGGTCTGAGACTTTACGTTTGTTTCTTTCATCAACTGTTTCCTTTTTGAGTGGTGTGTGTCTGGGTCTTAAGTAAGTGAAGTAGTTCTCAAAGAAAGTGAAAATCTCCTTTAATCTGGGTTTTAATGAAATAAGGAACCGCCCATGATCTTTGAGGACACTAACAATCGCGTTTTTTTCGGGGTCACTATGAAAACTCAATATACTAACAGGCTGTTGCCCCCTAAGAACCTGTAAAATTTTATCTCTTTTATGTCTGTCATTGTCTGGGAAAACAGGAAGTTTTGTGATCAAGTCAAGAAGCATCATTATAACATCTGTTTCTCTTAAATAGCCTGAGGTGTTGTAGCCTGTCCTTACTTTTCGGCCATGTCGATCAAATGGATCATTTTGTTCATCTTTCTTTGCTAGCTCCTGTGAATCCTTGAATGCGTCCACAGCCTTAGATGCTAACTCTAAACATTCACTGAGTGATTCTGGAGATGGTTCCTTGGAATCTTCAATAAGCTTTTTAAGGTGGCTTTTGTACACCTGTCCCACTGTATCTGCAATGTAGGAGTTAGATCTTTTACTCCGTGCGTCTAGAGCCCATTTGAGAGCAGAGTCAAAGTCTTTTTCATTCAGACACATGTGCCTCGCCAGAGCTTGAGGCAGTGTTGCACTTCTGTCAAATCTGTCTATGGCTCTTTCAAGGACTTCCTTAACCTTATCAAATCCTTCTTCTTTTTGTATGTTTTCAATCAAAGGTGAAAACAGCGTGTTCTTGTCGTCTCCTTGCTCTCGTCGGGTCCGTGTGACCAACATACTTTGGATAAATTGGTTCAGGAAATCCTTCCCCATGCATGTCTTATAGATGTTCTCACAGAACAACAAGTCAGTGGTTATATCAGACAAATCCAGTTGATGCTCTTTGAAGACTTTAATGCAGTTGTCAGCAATCATCGGGTGCAAGAGTCGTACTGCTTGGTAAGTGCCATGTTCCTCAACAGTGAAAGTGATCAGGAGAGTGGAATAAGGGTTCATTTTATCTTCCAGAGTTTCCTGCCCCCAAAGAGGGTTTCTTATTCCCATCAGCTCCTCACATAAGGAGAGGGAAATGTAGGACCCATTCACATATGTGTTCAGCAAAGCCAAGAATGACAAAAGTCTGCTCTGTTGGGAACCAACATCAAGATCTTTGAGAATATTGTTCACTAAATCACTAATGTAGTCTTTGCTAAAATCATTTTTCATGATCATGAATGCATAGAAGGTGTCTGGTTTGTCATGGTTGTCTTTGAGTTGCTGGTATTTCTTTGAAAACAAATCCTTCTCTTTTGGTGAGAGCTTGTTACCGATGAACACATTTGGATTGTAACAGTTGCTTGAGGCTTCATCAGGAAATGGAGTTCTCTCACAGTTTAATATCAGTGCAACAAGGTTATTGGGCTGATTTTTTTCTGCTGCAGCACTAATGACACACTGCTTTAAATCATCCACATCGTACCAGTTGTCTACCAATAAAAGAACTGGTGTGTAGCCTGACTGCTCTTGTTTACCATATCTGAGCAGTGTCCTGACTTGCAATGCAATCTCTTTATTTGTTGCCATTTGGTTTTTAACAACTGCACATCTGAATTTGTTTTTTAAGCTCCAAAGCACATACATGGCTAAAGTAGTCCCGCCACAGCCTGGATGGTGGAACAGAGACACAATCACACATGGAGATGTGATGCCCTGAACTGGACAGATGAGTTGGTGCAGGTCGTCATATTTGTCTCGTTTGATGAAGGGCAGGCTGCCTGGCTGCTCCGACAGGTAAAAGTTCCACCATGACACTTGGCCTCCCCGGTAAAATACCTCCTCTGTGTTTTTCTTAAACTCCTCAAAGGATTTGTTTGTTTCTATTTCTGTTTTCTCACATTCATTTTCACACAATATTTCCAAATCTGTCATCATCTCCTCTTCTTTCTTTTCCAGTAGGACTGAACTAGAACCTGTGGAAGGCAAGAACCTTCTGGAGGCACGAGTCTGGGGCTCCTTCAGTTTCTTGATTGTGCATGAGATCTCAAGTAAACTCAAAGTGTAGATGCATTTGTTACTGATGTCTTCTTTACAGCGAAACTCCACCAAATTCTTCCAGTGGCTGAAGACTGTTGCATCTTTGCAAAGACAAAGTATGTTATCAATTCCTTCCAAAGAGCGATACAATGCACAGAATGTTTCCAAAATAGGGGTTGAGATGTCGAAAATAGGAGAGTGAAGAATGACCAAGACCAATAATCTGTGCTTGGGAAGCAAGTCAGGACTGCAGAGAAAAGAGACCATGTTGTTAATATCACCTGACCGTTTCTTCAGCCACTCACTGGGCGTGAGCGGTCTCTCTGAGTCACTCTCTTCACCAGCGTGACCATTGCAAAAAACCCAGCTTGTTTGTTTGAACAGATTTAGTTTAGCGATAACTGAAGTGTTGTCTTGTGTAGTGTACATGTGTGGGAAATGAAGATTTGCTGCACGGTCTTTTCTGTAAAAGTGACATGTTCCATTTGTACCAGACTCTGGATCAAAATCCAAAACTGCAAACAAGTTCAGTTCTTTCAAAAAGTCCATGTACTCCAGTTGGCTTGAATGACATTTGTCAGTAACAACAAAAACTTGCACTAAATCAGAAAGTGAATCTTGTCCATGAGTGATCAGCTGTTTCAGTCGTGGACCCTGGTGCTCAGAGGAAGGGGGAGGTTCATATCTTTCTTCTGCTGCTCTGCGAGCAGATGCCCAACGCTTCACTTTATCATGGATTTCTTTAATGTTTTCTTGAAACACACGAGGATTTGAATCTGACAAAATGTTAACTTTTCTGGACCCTTCTCGCACAAAAAGGCATTCAATGTTGGACTGCTGCTGCTTCTTCTTCGTGGATGGAATTTCCAGTATAGTGTAGAAAATACTTTCCTGAGTCTCAGAATATAAAGGAACTACATCCACCTCAATCACCCATTTGTCTGAAGCTGTTCCATCTTCACATTGAACTTGGACAAATACAGGAGGCCTTATGCACATCCTGGCAGAATTTATATGCTGCTCTTCAAAGTATTTTCTTACATGTGATTCAAATGCCTCAATGTAAAGATTCATGGAGCAGATTTTGTGGCCTATTATTTGACCATGTTCCTGGCCTGGTTCATCTTTTACTCCAAAATGAATTGTACCATTTGTGCGTGAATTCATGCAGCTTGCAGCAAAACAAAACATGTCATTGGTGAACTCAAAGAGGGCTTCTTTTTGGCTCATTTCATCTGAATGTGGAAGAAGCTGGTATTCATGAATAGGATCTAAAAGATTACTAGGACCTGCCACAGCGGGAACGAAGTGATGCTCTGTGTAAAACACTGGAGCATTACTTTTGTCAAAAGGACGCAGCACACACATAGGTTTACTCACAGGTAAGATTGTTTTCATTGGGACATGTTCGCTAAACTGAAAATTGGTGGATTTCTCAAGAAGATATTTAATTTTGTCTCTTGCTTCTTGCAGCATTAACACTGATGCACTTTCACTGTGAAATCCTGAATCTGTTGTCACTGTTTGGGTTTCCAATCGATCAGACATTTTCTCTATCTTCTGTGTTTCCTGATGCTGTGCACTCGGCTCAGAGTGTCTGTTAAACCTCTCCACTTGTCGTAGGATTTGTAAAGCTGGAGCTGGTGGAACCCCTAATTCTATAAAATCCTGTTTCTCAAAGGACACTAAGCATGCTCCTGAGGTCTCTTGATCGTACAGATTCTTTGCTACCATCTGTGAAATCCGAAGATGAGTTACTAGCCAATGTTGAACATGTTCTTTTGTCCAGTCTTCCATTACAGCAGGAAGTAAAGCATCTTCCCTCTATAAAATACCATGTATGATAGTTATAACTAATGTCAATTACAGTGATTTAAGTAATCAAGTTTTTAGACAACTTACGTTTTTACCACGTCCATCAGGGTTTCTTGATGGTGATACATCCCTGAAAATGTAATCCCATTATTCTCTTAGAGTAAAGACATTCTTGAAAGTATTCACCTTTTTCCGGAAGTTGCCGTGGGCGCCGCCATCTTTTTCTGTCGTAGTTTACTTGGAGCAGGCAAGCGCAACAGAAGTTCTATATGGACTAAAAAGCAGTTTTCAGCACGCCCAGGAAATTGGTGCGTTGTGTGGGTTATATAATGTTTTAGCGAGAGACTTTTTTTTCCCTCATTTGCCATTTGCGCAAACATTGTTCGCGTCAAACCGGAAGTCCTTTTACTACAAGAGTGCAGATCACAGACATAAAAAGAGGCAAAAGAGGGCAGGACGGAATAAGGTGAATACAATTATCTGTAGCTGATCTGAATTTTAAAATAGGTAATTGTTCATTTTCTACCAATTAATCTGTACAAAAATTGACTTCTTGCCTTTTTCCACTCGAAAAATCCGGTCTCTCTGTACTCGTTGAATGAAGAGATGAGGTTGGCGATGTGCGCCTTTCTCCAACAACAGTGTTTCTGTGTGAAAAAAATAAATTAAATTATCCCTTTTATAGATGCTAATGGTTATAGCATACTGCCCATAGCAGTCATCTCTTTTGGCTCAGTTGGCCTCTGCATACTACTCTGCCTGGCGTATAAAAAGTCAACACTTGGATTCAACTAAGTAAACAGGCAGAGCTTCCTAATTGCCGCATGGGTGATTGTCTTTCAGCTGCAACAAAGAACTTAAACTCAACAGATGAGCGGCTTCTCATTTCTGAAACAAATGTGGAAAGACAAATCTTGTGGTAGGGGAACAGAGTCAAGCTCTGAACCCCTTTGAGAAAATATGGGATGTGCTGAGACGGCTTTGGCAGTGGTCATACTCTCCCATCATAAATACAAGATCTGGGTTAAAAAAAATAATACTATGCTGGGTGGAAATACTATACATCTTTTGACAGTGCTTAATCTTATTAAAACAATGCCACAGCGAATGTTATGCTTTAATATAAATCAAAGGCACTCAAATAAATTATCTGGAAATTTTTATGACCTTTAATCTGTTTACCCACTTGGTTACATCCAGACACATAGGTAGTAATACAATGACGGCTAAAAAAAAAAGACATTGTTACTCCCACAAATGTAATCCCCACCAACGTAATAAAGTGGAATGTATTAAACCCACAAACGTAATATTTTAGTACGAAAATAACAATTACCAACTACAAACGCAATTACTAAAATCCCCACAAACGTAGTACTTAGTTTATTATAAAGTATTTGGCCCGAGTCAGTAAACTGGAGAGGTAGTAAACTGGAGAAGTTCATTGTTGATTTTGTTTTTTTCTGACTCTTTTGACACTTTTTTCACTTAGTGAACATTTGTGAAAACTCAAACCTTTGACATCGTTGCGACTGGCTTGCGTAAAAATTACGGTAGATAAAACGGACATCGCAAGTCCATCCGACCTGACTTGAACAAACTTCACCGGCCAGAACTGGGCCGCTATGAGAAATGCGATGTGTAAATTTGACACGCACGAAATTAGCAACGGTGATAGAGAACAGTAAGGTGAATAAAAAATTAAACTGGAGTAGGCTCTCGGACTACCAGGATGGCGGCCATACTGGATCAAAGCAGCTGTGCCATTTAGACTTTTTTAAAGTCACAAACTAGCCCTAGGTTTTTTGTCTGATAGCCGTCAGACATACATGTACCCAATCTACAGGCATTGAAATTCAATAATCATCAAATTTTTTTGTAGCACATACGGTTTAGGCATGGCTCTCCGTCAGTGACATGTCACGGCAACAGGCTTCTACCTAGAGAGCTGTAACTTCAGTGGTTATTGTGTAATCACAGCCCACATGTAACTCATTATATTAAAATATTCATAAAAAGTACACGGTAGCGCCCCAACGAATGACGGGAAACAACAGCATTGTCCGATTTTCACTAAACTTTCGGAATATATCCAGTGCAGGATGCCATGAAAAAAAGTGCATTAGTGATAAAGTGCATTTCTCACTGTTGGCCACCAGGGTTCGCGAAATGATTAAAATAGCTCCTGCACTCACACACTTACTATGATCTTCAAATATGAAACAATAATAAACCTAAAGCTGCTGAACCCAAATATGTGCACACAATAACAATCAGGCCTACGGCGCCTCCTATAGATGAGCACAAAAATTACAATTGGGAGAAAAAACATTCATTTGACTTTTATTCGTGAAAATTTGCAGAACATTCCTTCATGGCCTCCTGATTAGAGAAGCCAATCAGACCCATGGCATATTTTACACCGTTTTGCCTCTAGGGCCCTCCAGAGCTCCCATTCATTCCCTATGGCATACTGACTCTCTTCACACGAGAATGCAGCAAAAACCAACTAAACACTGATGAACAGCCACCAAGCTTACAGTGACTCCAGTTAATGAAAATTCATGTAACTCAAACACAACCTCTACACACTGCCTTATGGGTAAGGCTTATGGAAAGGGAGACACGTTTACTTTGGAGTAGGCCCATTAAATTTGGTACAGAGATAGTACATATGAAGGCGACCCTATAGGCGCCCAGCAGTTCGACAAACAACAACAATATTGGCGTGAAGCGTACATGCCATTTTGACTTTTTTTTCAGTTACCTCTACTGTCACTATTCTAGGTGTTTTGCACACATGAGCTCAAACTACACATGCCCCATCTATAGGCTTTAAAATTCAATAATAATAATAATTGGGAATAGTATTTAAGGTTTAGGCGAAAAACGTTTTTTTCTGTTTCTTTAATAATCTTTCAAATCCATACACATCAGCCTTCGATGCAGAATCAAATACTAATCAGAATAGACTAAGAAGCAGATGGCCACTTTCTACTATAGCGCACCTTTAGTTCAAGTACATTTCCAACATAGTCTGATCCACATGAAATCTGGGAATATGAATCTGTGCATCATTAGCTGTATAGAGATGTCAACTGGACCAAAGTCCTATTTTGGACCATTTGGCCTGTGGTGGCTCACATATGTCCCATTCATTTCCAATGAGACATGTCATAACTCTACAGAGAGACCAAAATGATTTTGAGCAAAGTTAGTGAAACTTGGCGGGCTCATTATTTAAAGCACTTTGATCAAAAAAGTAAATTACATCAAAGCCATATTTTGTACGGGGTTGCCGGTTCTAAGCCGCAGAGCCCGTCGATGCACAGCAATGGCCTCGCCGTGGCTTGTTAGCGAAGGTGGGGGGATTGACGGGGACCCGAGCGACGGTCATTTGGAGAGAGCGGTGCCCCAGGGTGGTTGGGGGTCGATGGCGAGCCCACGGGAAGGGGGTTGCATGGGGGTAAGGGCCACCATCGCAGCTTCGCGGTTTAATTGTGGCTTCATACTTGTCCCACAAATGTAATAAAATCTCACAAATGTAATAAGACCATTTTTACGGTAAATAATGAAATTCTTATGCTTGTGGGGCTAACAAGCATCTTACCTTCTATGTTTATTTCCACTGGACAAGGTTGGTCTCTCTGGGCTCAAGGATTGAAGAGAAGGTGACGTCGGTGACACTGGCCTTTTCTTAACATCTGGATCCATTTTAGGCTGCTGCAGATTAAGAAAATGTTAAGGGCACAAGAAATGATCCTTGTGGAACTCCAAGGTGGACTTCCCTCTGACTGCTCTAACAGGTATCAGACCTATCACTTATGTTTACCTTTTTTTGCTATGACTATGAGTTGATTGAGGGATTGTGCACAGACATAAAACAATACATATTTTGCACTAGAATCTATTAAAGCTTTTCAAACATTTGTGCGCACATAAAGTTGCATACACATACTAGTGCAAGGCTACCAGGGGTCAAGTCTGAAAAAAACTTTAAAAAAAAAGAAAAAAGTACACAGTAGAAAAAGTAGGAAAAAAAACAAATTTACACAACCTGAATATAGATCATTTCCATCTGTAGTTCCTGGAACAGGAATAAGTTAGCCAAAAAACAAAAATCAAAAACATTATCCTTATCATTTGGGCTGATTTTGTCAGGCAAGTTGTGTGTCTTGAAATGGTCTTGTAACCTTGTCTACATGTTATTTTTTCTTCCTTTCTGCAGCTGCAGTTTCCCCACATTCATAATGCCTATTTATTTTAATTATTTGTCTTTTTGGACTGATTTTTTTTTTCAGCATAATACAGTATACTGTTTCTCATTGCCATTAAATTGCTTTGCTTTCCACTCTTCAGTTTTGTTTATAAAAATTACATTTTCTTCACAAAAATCCTGTACTCGACAGGGATCCCATTTTGATTTTCAGACATCACAAAATTAATAAAAAAAATTAAATTAATTGCGATTAAATAGTCAGACAATTTTCAGAGTTTTAGGAAATCCTTCCAAGGACTTTTCTATCCAGAAACACCTCTTCATAGATTCATAAATTGGTTTATTTACAGCAATCTTGCCTTAATCTATCCCGACTTTCTACCAATAAATGATTTTGGCCAATCCTGGCCTTTAGTCAAACCTGATTTTTCAGATAATCACATAAAATCCTTTGCAGGACAGTCTTTAATCCACTGGGATCACTATTTTCCAGTATCACTAACAAAAAATATTTTTCTAGATTTCTTTCTCTATTTTCACATTCTTTTTCCTGCCTTTCTGTAACTGCTTTTTCACACATTTCTTACCATTCAAAGTGCCTTTTTATTATTACTGTCTTTTTGGCTCAATGCCATCAGACTGCTGTCACTCATCCTTCCATGAAATCCCTTCGCTTTCCACTCATCAATTTTATCACAACTTCCTGCGTACTTTTCAGTCATAAAAATTACATTTTCTTCACAAAAATCTTCAGTCATATGCACAGCTAAACAGGACTGTTTCAAGCCTGGATTTGAACATTGTCAGAGTGGAGGCCTGTCTCACATCTTCAGGAGGACCGTTCCAGATTTTAGCTGTATAAAAATGAAATGCACCAGCAGGAGGCCCGTCCCTGAGGTCCTCAGAGTGCGAGATGGTTCATGTAGCACTAACTTGTCAGAGATGTACTTTGGTGCTTTGGAGAGACTTGGACACAAGCAGAGCTGCTTTAAAGTCTATTCTCTGACCCTGAAGCCAGTGCAGAGACCTGACACAGACTAATGTGATCGTACTTCCTGGTTCTTGTCAGGACTCGAGCAGCAGCGTTCTGGATGTACTGCAGCTGTTACAGCTCATTTGGAGAGGCCAGTGAACAGCGTTACAGTAGTCTAACCTACTGGAGACAAATGCATGGATGTCTCTCCAAGTCTGTGGTTGACATTATCCCATTATTGTGACTCAAGGGCCACGTTGGATTTTTACACTTGCCCAGGGGCCGGACCATTTACAGTTTGGATGTTGTTAACTACAGTATATTACACACATTATTACACATAAACGTAATGCCTAAAATACACAAAAAACAAAAGAATAGCAAAAATCATTACCTTTGTTTATTTTAGTGGGAACAGTGCCGTTGGTCACTCTTTTTAGCCAATGCATCAGAGTTTGGTGTTGTTCTAGTGGTGGCTGTTCTCAAACTGATCTTAAGTTTGGAGGTTTGGAAAATGTCCCTCTGTTATAGACGCATAAAACCCAATGAATATAACAGAGCTCATCATCTCCTTTAACCACTGGGTATTATTTGTTAGAAGGCAATACTTGGCACTTGGACATTGTTTTAGGACCGCGCCCTCTGTTGGAATCAGAATCAGAATCAGAATCAGAATCAGAAACTGTTTATTGCCATTGTCAGTGAAATTCACAAACGTAGGAACTTGCTTCGCCACACATCAGACATAGTACTGTTAGTTTGATGAAAAGGAATTTGGAAACAACGCCATAGTGAAATGAACTGAAGTAACTGAATGGGAATGGGACGTCACCCATAACGTTTGGCTCCAGCTAATTAATGAAGCCAATCGTGGCAAGCAGTTATAGCGGCTAAAGTGGAGCCAGACTCCAAATTTGGAAATCCGAGTGCGAATCGTGGCAACCACACGGACTAATCAGGAGCGAGGTTGTTAACGGTTTCCGCCCCTCAGCGGGAGGAGATGGCGGCAACGTGCGGTGCTAGCTGTCAATCAAACAAACCTGTTGCTAATGCGAGAGAAACCGGCCCCTGGAAAAGGAAGCACGTGATTGGTCAGTTATTATTGCTAATAACTTGATTTATAAACAACCTAATGAGAAAAAAACACTAGGATCATGTAGGGTGTGTCAAAACAGACATTTTAAAAAAAGAAGTTATTTTCTTCCTCAGCCTGAGGGTTGTCGTATTAAGCATGAGAAATTTGTCATGAAACAAGAAGTTGTTACATTGACGCGGGTTCACCAGTCTAAGTAGGGAGACATAGCCGAGAGTCCCTCCAACGTGTCCTGGGTCTACCCAGGGGCCGCCTCCAAGTGGGACATCCCTGGAATACCTCCCGAGGGAGGCGTCCAGAAGGCTCCAGAACAGATGCCTGAGCCACCTCAGCTGGCTCCTTTCAACATGGAGGAGCAGCAGCTCTACTCCAAGCTCCTCCTATGTGACTGAGCTCCTCACCCTTTCCCTAAGGGAGTGCCCAACCACCCTACGGAGCAAACTCATTTCAACCACTTGTATCCACGATCTTGTCCTTTTGGTCATTACCCAAAGCTCACAACCATAGGTGAGGGTAAGAAGATAGACTAAATCTGTCAAGCACTCTCAGCCAAGACAGTCCCACAGCATCCAGAGACTTAAGATATTCAGGACGGATCTTATCCACCCCCGGGGCCTTGCCACCAAGGAGCTTGTCAACAACTTCAGTGACTTCAGCTTGGGAGGTGGATGAGTCCAAGTCCTCAGCCTCTGCTTCCTCCTCGTAAGACGTGACAGCAGGACTGAGGCGATCCTCAAAGTATTCCTTCCACCGTCCAACCTCAGCCCCAGTCGAGGTCGACTTTTCACCCACGTACATGGTGTTGGTGAAGCACAGTTTCCCTCTCCTGAGACAGGGAGATTCACTAGAAATCTAATATACCACTGCAGTGCATTAAAAAACTGGAATTGTTAATGTGTGTTTTTTGTTTTACTAAGCAAGTTCAAACTATAAATTGCCATTTCGTAACCAAAACTTTACAACAAGGTTTTGTACAAGGTACTGTTTACTTCAAATTTACTTTCAGTTTCCACGTTACCGTTTAAAGTTGCTTATTTTTGTGGAGAAATGTAATCATTTTTACTGTGCATGATCAAAGTCAGTGATAAATGTGAGTGTAGCTGCAGTGTTCTGGTTGTTGATCTGGTTTTGTACTTCTGATAACTTGCTTTTCTTCTTTGAGTCAAATATAAACTAACCATTGAGCCGAGTTGTTGTTTTAGTTGTATAATGGCTATTTGTTATTAAACTGTCACAGCTCTTTCATATTTTAGTTGTGTTTTCAGCTCTTTAGGAGCAGATTTCATTACTCACCATTGAACTCCATTTTTTCCACTCACTGTCAATATTCCAAATGTTGTGTCGCATATCCTCTATAATATGTGCTGTGTTCAATTCAACTATGTCACTCGCTGTTTAACTGGACTTCTCGGCAGTGATTGAAGAACTGGCTCTACCACTGTCTGTAAAAGTTCTGTGAAACTGACTCACTCCTAACTTAATAACTTTGTAGCTGCGGTCAGGGAAAGCAGGTGGATAAATGTCAATAACTCTAAAGAAATGCTTCATATATTTTATATATTTAGTTATATGTTCTATTAGGATGATTTCCTGTGATTTATGATGAGTTTTGTAATTCAGACAAAACTGAAGTCATCGTCTTTGGCCCACAGAAGCAAAGAGAAACGTGTCAGCAGTCACCTCCAGTCTCTCGCTCTAAATCCTACACACCAAGTTAAAAATCCAGGACTTTAACTTTCAAACTTAGCAGGTTTATAGTCTCTTTTAGTGCCATATGAACCATCTAGGACTCTTGAGGACCACAGGGATTTCCCTCCTGCTGGTGCCAGAGTCAGGACTAAACATGGACCGGCCTCCTGCTGGTGCCAGAGTCAGGACTAAACATGGACCAGCCTCCTGCTGGTGCCAGAGTCAGGACTAAACATGGACCGGCCTCCTGCTGGTGCCAGAGTCAGGACTAAACATGGACCGGCCTCCTGCTGGTGCCAGAGTCAGGACTAAACATGGACAGGCCTCCTGCTGGTGCCAGAGTCAGGATTAAACATGGACCAGGGACCGGCCTCCTGCTGGTGCTAGAGTCAGGACTACATATGGGGAATCAGTGTTTCAGTTTTATGCAGCTAAAAACTGGAACAGTCTTCCTGAAGATGTGAGATAGGCCTCTACTCTTGACAATGTTCAAATTCTGACTAAAAACAGTTCGGATTAGCTGTGCATACAGCTGACAAGATTCGATCTACACTTAAGTTTTAAACATTTATTTTAAGTGATAATGTTTGCTTTTATTTTTTGTAGTGTGAGTAGAGCTGGCACTCCCCGGTAGCCCTGTATTCCTGATGGTTATATTTAAATAAAAATAAAAATATTGTAAAATAATTGTATTCTAAAAATAAAATGTATCACATTTACATGCTAAATTATAGATGCATTGAACAAATCAATAAGATAACAAGAAACTTTAATGTTCATACTAGTGAAATTATTGAGTTTATCTTACCTCTCAGTATTCCTTTTCTTGGGATTGCAATGTTAAATTTGTTGATTTTGATTGTTAATATCCATGGTAAATCTTGAAAGTCATGTGTCACAGCAGTTGGATGACTCTTCTTAGGACGCTCACTGAAACATGTCAAGGTAAAAACAACCTACTTTAACTTAAAAAGCAAACAACAAAAGTATACTTTGGTGGATAGAGTTTGGTAACCTACCTGTTGCTATTGAGTTGCTTAGTTGCATGAGATCAAAACTCCCATCTGTGTATGTGTGGGTGGTGCTTAAAGGCTGTCTTAGGGTGTGTGTGTAGAGTAGACGCTTTAAATATTTGCAGTGCATTACAATTGTATGCTGTATAACTGTATAACCACAAAGTGCATTATAATCGTTTATGTTTTTTTTTTTACAATATCATATCAATCTTATCTGTCCAATAACTGACCTGTCAATTGTCACTAGTCTTGAGTTAATTCACTTGAGAGTATTTTAAATGTTTGATTTGCCAAAACACATAAGCGTGTTGTGTTATGCAAAATCAAGTCAAAATCAAGTCAAAGCTAAATTATTCAAACTTGCTAGAGTAAAAACAATATCTGTTCTTAATTTAGTGATGTAAAAGTACTCCCTATGAACCCTACTCAAGTAAATTCAATAACATTTAAATTGTAAACTGAAATGAAATAAGCAGATATTGTAATGGGTAAAAGCTGCCACTTTGTTTAGCAAGAAAAAGTAAAAAGTTACATTCTCGCTGCATTCTACAGAGTGAGTCAAGTTTACGGTTAAAGTGCATTTTATTGTTCCCATAGAGAAATTCAGTCAGTCTGGTTGATGAAACAGTTTTGTCCTGGTTAAAGCAGACAAACTTTTCTCTTCAGTGAGGCCCACTACATGCCTTTTAGATCCAATCCCAACACAGTTTAAAGTCATTTTATGGATCTTTTAGAGATGAGCTTTTAAACATGATGAGGTGCTCTCTTCAGACAGGGGTCTTCCCCGCTGCCTTTAAAGCGGCAGTGGTGAGGCCCCTGCTGAAGAGCAATTTAGATTTTCTAACTTACCTTTTTTAAGCTAAATTTTTTGTTTACTCAGTATTTTTTAAATTCACATGACATTCTTCAAGAATATCAGTCTGATTTTAGGGTAAACCACAGTACAAAGACAGAGAGAAAGATTTTAAATGATTTTAGACTAAATTATGATTCTAAACAGGTGACAGTGTTGGTTCTACTGGATCTAAGCGCTGCCTTTGATACAGTAGACCACACTATTCTTTTAAACAGACTCAAGCACCTGGTGGGCCTCTCTGGTACTGCGCATAAATGTTTTACTTCCTATCTCACAGACAGAACATTCATGGTAAGTTTAGATACCTGCTCCTCCAAGGTCCATAAAATCACATGTGGTGTGCCCCAGGGTTCCATTTGAGGTCCTGTACTTTTTAATCTGTACATGCTCCCTCTTGTTGATGTAATCAGGAGACATGGAGTCAACTTCCACAGTTATGCTGATGATACACAGCTTTACATCTCCATGTCTCCTGATGACACCAGGCCAATGGATGCTCTTTTTAACTGCATTTTAGACATCAAATCCTGGATGGCAGTAAACTTTCTCCAGCTTAACCAGGACAAAACTGAGGTTTTAGTCATCGGTCCTGAGGCCCAGAGAGAGAAACTTTTATCCAACTACAAGCACAGTCTTTTAATCCATCACCACAAGTAAAAAACCTGGGCGTAATTTTTGACTATGACCTGACTTTTATTCCATACATCAAGAACCTCACAAAAGTAGGATTTTATCACTTAAAGAACATAGCCAGGCCAACACGGAGACACTCTAAACAACTAATCAATGAATCCCTTGAATAATCAATATAAAATAATTTAGTAAAATAATAAATGTTTCAGCTCTTCTTCACTTCAATATTGGTCTTTATAATAATAACTATCATCATTATCATGCAACTTTATGGACTCTACAACTGATCTCTCACACGCATTTCTTCTTGGGAACATTACATTGACTTACATTCATTTCCTGGAGACGGATACTAACCTTAACCTTAACACTAACCTTGAGCTTTTTAACCAAATTCAAATCATATAATAGATCTAATAATAAAGGATTTACAAGGCAACCAGGTCCCCATGAATTGAGCTCTCGCACAAATTTAGTCCCCACAATGTGATAAACACTTGCCCAATACAATACAATGCAACAAGCATGTCTTGCCCAACAACACACCGATTCGCAGCAAAAAGGTGCTTGGTTCAATTCCCTGAGCAGATGTCTTTCTGTGTGGAGTGTTCTTCAGCACCAGTGACCTCCACCACTAAAACACTTCTACACACAGGCAAAACAAGAAGATAACATGTCATACAGGGTTTATTTGGTTACAGCACACACAACATGCAAACAAGACTTTGTTTATTATTCGTTTACATTTTAAAGTGCAACGAGGCCATAAAAATTAAGTAATCAAAATAAACCAATTTTATCTCCAAAAATAATTCAAAAAAATCATTGCACAAATAAAAAAAAAATCCGTAACAAGCCAAAAGGGTTCACTGTGTACAATTCAAACTCCTTTAGTGTTTAAGACAAATACTCATTGTTGGGTGTAACTAAGTAATTTACTTTGTTACTGTAATTAAATTACAATTTCAGTACTTACGTAGTGTAACGCATTACTTTGAAAATATTTGTTACTAAATTACAGTTACTAACAAAATATTCATTTTGTTACTTTCAACAACAACATTGTTGAGGAAGAAAATGCAACTTTCTTCTGCAGGAAACAGCCTGAACAAGGAAGTTGTTAAATGTTTTCAAAGTGAAAAACCCATGGGTGTGACTTTGACTGTCAGAAAAACACCTCAGAGCCAGAGATCAGCAGCTCAGAGCAGAGTGTTATACATTTCTTTTGTTGATGTTACATATTTTGAGACAATTTCAACAACTTATTTGTTGTTTTCCTGTGTTCAATTGTCATTATTAATGTAAAACCTCAAATTTGATTAATTTATACAATATTATATATATATATATATATATATATATATATATATATATATATATATATATATATATATATATAATATTATATTTTATAATCCCAAAATGTAATATAACTTAGTTACTTTCTTTAGGCAGTAACTAAGTAATGTAACTAATTACATTTTTAAGTAATAAGTAATCTGTAACTAATTACTTTTTCAAAGTAACTTACCCAACACTGCAAATAATAACATCTTGATTTGGGTCACTATTTGTTAGTAAATGGTAAGTGGAAATCCATTCAGTCTTTTTCAAAACAATCTAACAATATAACATTTCTTACAATTGTAAGTTTTCACCTGGAAACAAACACCATTGCAACTGTAGTGTATTCTCACTTAAATATCAGATTTGCAACATAAATATTACACTTTTTCCAAAAGTAAATGACCTAAAACATGCCCCAAAATATCACATGCTAATTTTAATTTTGCACTCATTTCACTGAATCAACTTTTGGCTAAAGATCTCTCTGGGAATTTGTCATTTCAGAGAATGTTTTGTCAAATGTGAGACAGAGCTCTCCAAATAAAACACTTTTTAATTACAGGAAGATTAGTTTTGTTTTATAGCCTGACTCACTGACACGGCTGTAAAAGTGTCGTTCCACACTGTGTCATGTCTTCATCAAATATCCTCGTGTTTATTTTAAGACGACTCACAATAAATGAACTTCTGATTGTGCTACACAGAGGAATGCTGCTGAGTAACACCTGAGAAACCTTATAAACACTATCGTTAACAGAATCGAATGGCATGTTTTTATTTGTTTGTCATGTTTGAAGTGGCAGTCTACAGCACAGAACCAGATTGAGCCTGAAGCAATGAACGTCTCAACACAAACATTTATCTCAATCTACACAGGAATGACTATGTCTGCTGTTCACTTTTGCGCCTGTTTATGCACTTTTGTGTTAAGTTACCTCGACATGTATTGCACTGAACTACAATCAGCTCAATCTATGGCTTTTTAACAATCAGAATAACAGTTTTTATAAACACAGTAATGGCTGGCCAAGCTGGTGCTCTTATTTTTGACCCACAACATTGAAAAATCGTATATTGTATTGTGTAAATGTAAATCAGGTTTAATGTTTTGTTTTCCCTTGTGCCTAAACCATATTTAAAACAATTACTTTGTGTAATACAGAATTAAAATAGAACAAATGGCCTATGTGTTCTATGCAGAGAATCTATGCAATAAAACCGTGTCAACAACCTTGTCTATTGTCGCCGCGGTAATGAATAATGAAGCGAGAGTCAGGTGCTTGACCATTAAATATTGAAGTCAGGGAATACTTCAGAGAAGAGGTTTGAGAAGCTCTGACGTGGATGTGGAACAGTCCGGGTGGTGGTTATATTCTCTTGGCGCAGTGTTTTGAGTGACAGTCCTTCACGGGCCCCAGACACTTGACTCCCTCCAGTAGCATGGGCGTCCCATGGTGAGGGTCTGAGGGAGACACAGCTTTTACATCCAGGAAGAAAGATGTACTGTATTTTTTTTAGTTATTAATTAATTTTTATTTATTTGGGATAATTCATGTTAATGAACATACATGATACACATAATGTGAATACACTGGATTGTAGCCTTGGGCTAATTTCCGTCCCCCATTAACTCTCACAACACACACTCATTCATATCCCAGAGTATATTGCACATGTTTTTTGTGATTGGGGAAACCGGAGCACCCACAGGAAACCTACGCAGACACGGGGAGAGCATTCAAACTCCACAAAGAAAGGCCCAGAGCCGCCCGGCACTCGAACCCAGAACCTTCTGTGCTAGTGTGCCGCCAAACGTAAAAGGACAATGTTATCTCTGTTGTTTTAACCCTTACATCATCACCAATTCGGAGCATTTCTGCCTCTGAACACAATCACTGCTACTGCTCACCCGCACCATAGCGTCTCTTAAAGTGATGACATAAATCAATTGTGTATAGCGCTAGGCGCCATCTGCTGGCTGCCTACACTCAGTAAGTGTCAGGGTAGACAGCAGAAAAAACTTGTGAAATTACAAATAATACACTTTTATTTTTTGTTTGTTTCGAAACATTAGATGGCAAATGTAAGGTACTCAAGAGCATGTTTAAAGGCTAAACTGATTCAGTCAGGTTTTCCAAACAAAAAATCTGTCAGTTCTTTATCCAGACTAAAACATTACCGCTGACCCATTTATAGTTCAAAATGTTTGTTGTGTTTTTCATGGGTACTTCTGACCAAAGCGACTGTCCTCCAAATGCACGGGCAACAAACTAGGAGCGACCGGCGCAATTTTGTCGCTGCAGTGTGAACAGGGCTTAATGATCATGATTATCAACAGAAATGCTTAGAGTGAGTCTGACAACAATGTATGGACTGAACATTCAGAATGGAGTGTTTTTGACGCTCGGAGGGAGAGGATTTTCTAACCAGGATTCATCAAACTAGTGTGAATGAAGCTAAATGCAACTCCAGGTATGTTTTTGATGATGGAACAATGTTAGAACAGGGTTAAAAGCTAAAAAAAAAAAAAAGTAAATTTAGCATAATATGTGACCTTTAATGCCATACTGTGGAACATTCTCAACACAGAAATAATACATGCATAGAGACCCTCCACCAGAAAAGTTACATAGTGCTTGATTAAGAAGGAGGAATCAAATGTCAAATTGATTTATGGTTATTTATTTAATATTTTCTTTCTCACGTTAAACAAAATGTGGTTAACTTTTGCCATGTTGTTGTTGTGTTTCTTTTCTTTTATTATTATTATTTTGTTTGTCTCTGTTCTGTTGTTCCTTTTCTTTTACTTTTATTGTTTTGTTTGTTTCTGTTGTTGTCATGTTTCTTTTCTTTTATTATTTTGTCTGTCTCTGTTCTGTTGTTGTTGTTATTGTTGTGTTCCTTTTCTTTTCTTATTATTGTTTTGCTTGTCTCTGTTCTGTTGTTGTTGTGTTTCTTTTTTTTTATTATTATTGTTTTGTCTGTCTCTGTTTTGTTATTGTTGTATTTATTTATTTTTTAATTATTGTTTTGTCTGTCTCTGTTCTGTTGTTGTATTTATTTATTTTTTAATTATTGTTTTGTTTGTCTCTGTTCTGTTGCTGTTGTGTTTTTTTTTCTTTTATTATTATTGTTTTGTCTGTCTCTGTTCTGTTATTGTTGTATTTATTTATTTTTTAATTATTGTTTTGTCTGTCTCTGTTCTGTTATTGTTGTATTTATTTATTTTTTAATTATTGTTTTGTCTGTCTCTGTTCTGTTATTGTTGTATTTATTTATTTTTTAATTATTGTTTTGTCTGTCTCTGTTCTGTTATTGTTGTATTTATTTATTTTTTAATTATTGTTTTGTCTGTCTCTGTTCTGTTGTTGTTGTGTTTCTTTTCTTTTATTATGATCGTTTTGTCTGTCTCTGTTCTGTTATTGTTGTATTTATTTATTTTTTAATTATTGTTTTGTTTGTCTCTGTTCTGTTGTTGTTGTTGTTTTGTTTCTTTTCTTTTATTATGATCGTTTTGTCTGTCTCTGTTGCTGTTGTTTTTCTTTTCTTTTATTATGATTGTTTTGTCTGCCTCTGTTCTGTTATTGTTGTATTTATTTATTTATTTTATTATTGTTTTGTTTGTCTCTGTTCTGTTGCTGTTGTGTTTCTCTTCTTTTATTATGATTGTTTTGTCGGTCTCTGTTCTGTTATTGTTGTATTTATTTATTTATTTTATTATTGTTTTGTCTGTCTCTGTTGCTGTTGTGTTTCTTTTCTTTTATTATGATTGTTTTGTCTGTCTCTGTACTCACCTATGACCTTGGCCTGTAGTTTGACCTTCAGTGTGCTGTCCTTCTTCCCTTTGGTCAGTATCGTCAGATCCTCCTGCAGCACCCCCTCCTGGTGAGTCTTGTACTCGCACGACACTTTTACTCCTCCTACAAAGAAAGAGTTTCTGTTTGGATTTATCTACAGCTGAAATAAAATCAAGTTATACAGGTTTTTGGGCATGTGGGACTTTACAGATCAGATAAACAGCAGTGACTAAGAAGGAAATAAACTTATCAATTAGAAAAACAACGCTGACTGGCTCCAATCTTATCCAAGGGCATCAGAGCACTGACTCCTGGTCTGAGCGGTGGTTCTCAACATGTGGGCATAGTACAGTAGCTTCTTCTGGTGCTACAGCAGGTTTTAGTGTTAGTTTGATCCTGGTTCTGTGTACAAATGTAATTATAGAACCTTAATTAAAAGATTACAGCTGATTTAGTTCATTTTTAAATATTTTCGACACCTTTATAACATTAAGGATACATTGAACATTGAAATTTGCACATGTTCAAAGCAACATTGATGATATTATTGATCATTTCAAATGTATTACACAAATAAAAATGACTTAAGTAAAGTACAGGTAGCTAATTATTTTACTTAAGTGTGGTACTTTTACTTTTTTACTTCATTACTTTCCACCACTGTCAATTTCTCATTCACAAGTTTCACAGTGTTGATTTTAACTCCAGTTGCTCAACCTGTTGTTTCCTCTGACTGGAGTAGGAAATAATTTGACCAAAAAGCGTAAGAGCTACATTTACATCTACTTTAACTGCATTCAAATTGATTAAAACCTGCTCTATTACAACTGAGACGTACCCTCCAGAGTGGAGTTGACTCGGACGATGCGCAGGTACGAGGCTCTTCTCACGGGGGACGAGGTGCTGGAGCAGGACAGGTCTTTGCCCAAAGTGGGGACGTCCGGGACAGTGAACACGATCTCATAAACGTGGTGACTCTTCAGGAAACCAGCCTAGACACAGAGGAGACAATCAAAACTTTAAGCAATCAAGATACCATGTTTTAAGGAACATTTTATGATCGTTAAACCATATTACAATTGGTGTAGTAGTAATTTTGAGTAACTGTATCGACCTTATTCTGCCCCGCCCACTTTTGCAGTTTTTTGCACTTCCGTTTGTAAACGCACTTCCGTTTGACGAGAACTCTGTTAAAGCTAATGACGAGCGAGGGAAAAGTTTCGCTCCTACAATGTCACATACAGTAGGTTGATTTGTGTAAAATGTTTAACGAACACGAGCAACAACAAGTCAACAACGCACCGATTTCCTGGTCAGTCTGAAAACGGCTTTTTAGTCGTGTAGAACTTATTTTCTGTTGAACTCGTCTGCCCCGTGTAAACTAATACAACAGAAACAAGACGGCGGCGCGTACGGCAAATTTCGGAATAAGGTCAATATTGGGACACTTGCTCTTTCAGTTGGTGGAATTAATTACTTTTCTAAATTGATCAGAGGGCGGCACTTGATCATACAATAGTACAGTCGAGGCTTTAAACTGTTCTTCATGTGACTTTTCCTTCTCAAATCAGTGATCAGTAAATGTAAAACATCTGTTGGACCAAAGATAAAGCTGTTTAAAGTTTGTTGTTTGCTGTTTTAAAGTCAGTTTGCTCTCTCAACGTATTGCTTTCATGTGGAAACAACAACCTTGTCAAACCTGCTTCTAAAACTGTTTTATTTCTTCATTTAATCCACTTCATCCATAGATTTCTTTGGGACACTGTAACTTCAAAGGCTGTTTTATTAAAATGCATTTTTCTCTCGTAGAGACATAACGATCAACACTTGAAGCAACTGTGCAATCTTGGAGTGAACAAGATTTTGACACGTCAGAAGGATTTTTTTTTTTAAATATCTAATTTTAAACCTGATTTATTAAAGTTTAAAGTTTTAAAAACATTTCAGTCAGATCTTGTTTACTCAAAAACGAAATAAGAAATCCAAAATCCCCTCCGTACATTTTTTCTTAACTAATATGTGTACAACATTAATCAAGAAATTTAAACCTGTTTCCGTCCATTTTTCATGTGTCATTTTTCTCGTTTTTACAAATAAAATGGCTCATTTCTTTATGAAAACATTACATGATGAAAAACTTGCATATATGATATGTTTAAATTTAAGATTTTTTCCTATTCACCCGTAGTGTCTCGCCTTAATCCCATAAAATACATTTTGATGCAGATATTAAGTATTCTTCCCCAGGGGCGTCGGACTGGGAGGGGTAAAGGGTACAGGCTTCCCCGGGGCCCAGGGCAGGACTCACTTGAAGAATCACAATAAGATAAAAGTTCATTTTCTTTACACACGTCAGGAAAGGAATGCTCACTAGTCTGACAGCCCTGGATCTTAAGGTTAGAGGCAGACTGTCGTAGACCAGGAGGAGAAAGTAGATTGACAGGATCTAGATCAACTTTTTCGTCCCTGTCAACTAAGGTCTACACGGTTCGTCCCAAGCTGAAGATCAGGCCTTTGAGTTCCCTGACTTCTGCCTCACTTATCTCCACATTAGTGCACTGTACTGGGGCCTGTCCTTGTGGATTGAGGTTAGAGGAAGGGACATGGCAGGATTAAGTGGATTATTAAATCTTGGCTGGGAAGTGAGATAGTTGTCCAGAGATATAGATGGTCTTTGGGACAAAAGCTGGAATACTTGCAATCTGTCCTTTGAATTGAAGCAAATACGGCTCGAAGGACCAAAATATCGCCTGTGTTATATCCATAATTCTGTCTGATTCCAGGTAATAGTATCTCCAACGTAGTGAATGACGCAGCAACCAGGTCCAGCTCAAACATTTACTGAAGTTATTGTTAGGTGTATGTAGAAAGCATAGTGTGTATATTCTAGCAATAGTGATGGAAAAGATAACAAAAATGTTTGAATTTGCTGGGATAAATTAAAATACAAAATGATGTATCAGGGGCCCACTGAGAAAGTTTGTACCTGGAGCCCAGAATTTTGTGCTACGTCCCTGTTCTTCCCATTACTCGTTATTGCTTTTACTAAAAAAAAAAAAAAAACAACAACAACTTTGCTTCATCCATCCCCATGTCAAACCATGCATTTGTGTATATTTGTGTATCCACCTTATTCCGCCCCGCCCACTTTTGCCTCTTTTAATGTTTATGATCCGCACTCTTGTAGTAAAGGGACTTCCGGTTTGACGCTAACGGTGTTCACGCAAATGGCCAACGAGGGAAAAATCTCTCGCTAAAACATTATATGAAGTAGATTGCTTTGTGTAAAATGTTAAATGAACACGAGCAAAAACAAGTCAGCAACACATCGATTTCCTGGGGCCTGAAAACGACTTTTTAGTCCGAGTAGAACTTATTTTCTGTTGAGCTCGTCTGCCCTGTTTAAACTACAACGGAAAAAGATGGTGGCGCGTAAGGCAACTTCCGGAATAAGGTGAATATTCTTCTACTAACACTTCTGTTCAGCTGTGCATGTGACTGAAACAATTGTATCTGCATGCTTCTTCTAAAAAAGTATATTTTATAATGATTATGTATGTTTTTATTTCTTTGTATTGAAATTTTAATGCTTCTTTATCTGTTCTGTAAAGCACTTCAGGTTTGAGTAATCTCAACAACTTAATGTTGTTGATTTGATTGTTATGTATCACATTTAAACCTTATTTTAAAGATCTATGTCCAATGTTTCATCACCAAACTTATTATAAGCATTTCTGCCCTCAATTATATTCACTATGAAAGTATTTCTCTTTTGGCTTGCCTGTCGAAATAGCTATAAATATATTAGCAACCTCTATATTTTCTTTCAGTTAAAGTAATTTTCATTCTATTTTTCATGGATGAATTCAAACGTAACGTAACGAGTGTATGTTATTGGCCTAAAACAATAAAAATACAAAAAGCGTTTCCCAGACCTTGACTAAGTAGTTGCCGTCCTTCTCTTTCGCAGCGATGAGTGAGCAGAGATTTGATTGGTCGTCGCGCCGAGTCGGGGATCCAGGCGGGGCGTCGTCGTCAGGGAAACGAACCGCGCCTTTGGACGTGGAACCTGCAACGAGTTTAGCATTAAAAGGTACACAATGCAGGCAAACTGTACAGTTTATTTAAAAAAAGTTCATTCAGAGTTCATGTAAAATATGGTGTTTTTTGATGTTTTGTGAAAGCTAGAAAATGTGTGATGTTTAGTTGTTTAAATGTGATACTTCAGAAGACTATTATTATTCTATTATTCCAGTGGTGCCCAAACTGTTTTTCTTGGTGGGTCAAAATGAATGCGCATTAGCGAGTCTAACCTAATGGGTTCTTACCTGGTTAAATAAAAGTTAACAAAAAATTAACTAATACAAACTCTCTTTCAATACAGCATTCGACTTCGTAGACCAAATAATTAGCCTATAAAATTGTGTGTATTCAAATAATTAGTTAAAATATCACATCTACAATGCACAAGAATACCGGAAATGAACATTTCTCGTAGGACGACCCCCAAAACCCCCTTTTACATATGACTATTTATCATTTTAAAAACAAACTGATGAATAAATGGCCCGCTTCTGAGATCCTGAGTCACTTTCTCCCCAGTCTGCCTCTGATTATTGAACAGTGTTTGTCAAATGGTGGGCCACAACAAAAACCTGGGTTAGGGCCACCAAACGCCCCGAGCCGGCCCTGGTTCTGTTCCATGTTTTGGCTGAGCTTCTTTTCCCTCTCGACTAATCACTGCTCTCTTGTGACTGAAGCTTACCCCTCCAAAAAAGAAACAGTAAAAATAAAACGAGCCTGCAGTGGTGCCCAAAATAACACCACGCACGACCCCACCTTTACGCCCGGTCGCCATGGTGATCAGGAGAGTATCAGCCAGTCGCGGTTTGACGTCATCACTGTCCCTCTGCAAACCAGGAAGTGAAAGAACAAGGACAAAGTCAGAGGAGTTACATAATCGCAGTCGGATCTCAGGCTGGCACAACGACGCTGCGCCGTTTGTCGAGAAGATGAAACGCTGTGGAACCCAAATGTTAATCAAGTCATTCAATTAAACTGCACAGACAATAGAAATGCATGAGACTTTTAAACGATAAGCAATGTCATGATCGTTAAGAGGAAAAATGGGTGCCCTCATGACTTCTTTTTCATTTATTCCCTGTTTGGGCCAGCTAATTAAAAGAGAACTACGAGCTTCTGGGCATTAAACATGAAGAGAAAGCTGTAACCCACTTCTTTTCAGAAAATTAACCACTCTGGGATGAATCAGTATCAATTTGTGCTCCAAAAAAACATCATAGTGAACATGGTTATATTTAAAATTTTACAACATTAAACATTTAGCCTGTTTGTCCTCAGTTTGACAGTATTTGTAATGTTTAAAATGTACTTCCTGGTTGGACATGAGCAGCAGGTATGTCCACAACTGTTACCTAGCAACCATTTTGTAAATAAGGACCAAAATCTGTATAAATTATACAATGGTTATGATTTGACACATAATGACACCTGATAACACCTTTATTTTTGTGTCCAAAATGTGTCAGTTGTATGCAAATGGTCTCTGTATTTACAAATGTGACATAGTTAGACGTCATTCCACAACTGTTACCTAGCAATCAGACTGTAAACATAAAAAAAAAACATTAGTTCACGCAATATTTGTGATTTGACCATAAATAATACCTGATAATACCTTTACTCTGTTAAATGAATCTCTTCATAGTTGTTTCGTTTAAATCGTCTGTGCATTTTGGATGGATTGTCAATTATTGATGACATGATACAAGCGTCAAAAAAATCTTCCTCCGCCGGGTGGCTGGGCGCTCCCTTAGAGATAGGGTGAGGAGCTCATTCACACAGAGGAGCTCGGAGTAGAGCCGCTGCTCCTCCACGTCGAGAGGAGCAGCTGAGGCTCGGGCATCTGTTCCAGAGCCTCCTGGACGGAGGTGGATGGATTTTTAGTGATATTGGCTTCAGCTTTGAACTCAAAAACTCAAAAAATGATGAGTTTATTGTCTGGCAGTTCATTCCTCCCAACAATAGCTCTACTCCTCTTTATATTTACAAAAAAAAAAAAAAAAAAAGAAGTCTGATATTCCTCTGTGCACGGTCAAAAGAGTGCAGCTTCACAAAGAGTTTTGTTTAGACTCCAAAGGGTTCAGAAACAAACATCTATTTTGTCTCAACATATTGTCTGGAGAATGTTTCCAATTAAAAATTTAACACCAATAAAAGATCTATTTGAGTATGATAGTCCTGGTTTAGGTTCTAGTCTTTTGTACATTTTGGTTTAATTAAAAACTGCTTTAGTCCTTGAATCTTTGCTGGAGAACGGCACTGAACTGGGTCAAAATATCACCAAAAGAATAACTAAATGAAGAGTTCAATTTCAAAAACAAAGACTTCTGTTTTTAATTAATTAATCATTATTATTATTATTTTACAACTACACACCACAACACAGTTTTATCAATTGAAATTATGTTAATTGGATTTCATTAAGGAGGGATGTCATCATATTTTGCCTGCATTAAAATATATCTGCCTTTTGAAAACATTGCAAATGAACTCTAATTTACAGTTTCTATAAGTGGTGCCTACAATGTCCAGCACATATATATAAAACTATAAGTAAAAAAACATAAATAAGCGGATTTTTAAACAATATAAAGCTGGAGTAAACAGTGTGTGTTGTTTAATAAAATGTGTTGTAGCCACAAAAGCACAAACATGGCCTTTATCCATTATGTATGAGCCAATCACAGCTCTCTCAAACACATGAGGCAGCACTTTCACCTCTCAGCAGGAACGGGAAACAGAAGATGTTTTCAAAAAGAGAAGCTGGACCGAGGACTGAAACACGACCAAACCAGGACCAGGGCAATACGGCAAAAAAGACATCCATTTGTTTCTTCTTCATACGGTTGCAAGTATAAATATTGCAGTATTGGCAACACAATAGTCAAACTAAAAATATTGCTCTTTAAAATCCTGTTTCATCAGAGTGTTCAAAATTCCAAAATGGAGGCGACTGAAGGCAAAATGAAGTAGACTACAATTTACTGACAAAAGATCTAAATAAAGATCTGACAAAGGTCTAAATAATAATAGTTTTACATAATTATAAGAATAAAAGAAGTAATTCCTTTTGACATTTCGACTAGACGTTTGGTTTGGTTTTCTATTGGGAAATGATGATAAAAATATTGGGAATGGCTGGTACTTTTCTAGTCTCTAAAAGGTATTTGAGTTGAAAAAGTATAATTTGTGGTAAAGCATGTAATAAATATATCTGATGGTAAAATGAAAAACTATTTGACCAGTAAAAGCTAAAAATAAGGATTTTTCATTCATCAAAAATGAGAATTATATAACAATCTCTAATTAAACACGCTAATAATGTTAAATACAACGTTAAATGTGTTTAAAGCAGCTCTGATGTCACTGACGTGTCTGAGAGGTATTCATTTCCCAAAATTATCTCATTTGTTCATATTTTGTGATATCCTGAGGTTAATCCCATTTTCTCAAGTGAAATCACACTATGTTCCGCTTCACTTTTGCCTCCATTCAGAATTTAGGATTTTTTTTTTTTATTAACTTTCAAAGGATCTACAACACAAAGGTTCTCTAGCTGGCAGAAATTAAGAGTTTGTTTGTTATTTAAAACATTGAAAAATGTAGATTTGTGCATGATTTTTCCTTTTTGCTAAGTCTAGTATCTAGTTTGACTTGTATGTGTTTTAAAATAACAAAAAACTTTTTTTTTTTTTTAAAGTACATTTAAATACCGTTATAATTGATATTAATCACAGTCATTTCCAACATTGTGACGTGCAATACATTGTTATTTGATTAGGTTTGTTTTAATAATTATAAGTTGAACATAGAGATAAGTTAAATGAGCATGACTTCCAATCAAGACAGAGTTTTAATGAACACAAAATGTCTTCCTCCAAAGTCTGAACTCTGCTCCAACTCTTTCTCTTTTACTGACAGAGAATTGGCTGTGGACGCCTCGGTTGATGACAATCTGAAACGATTGGATGTTGATTTGATTAAAATCCGATTAATTAAGGCGTCCTAACAGGAGCTCTCAAAAGGGGCGTGATTCAAATCAGCCCTGATCTAATTGTAAGAGACGGCTGTTCAGCGGCTTCTGGGCCGCGGGGACAAAAATGAGAAAGCAGTGTTTAAATGACTATATTTAAACCAAGATAAGTTATTACTAAAAAGTCAAATTGTATGACGTTGCTTGATTTCCACTCCACTTTTCAGGACTAATCTGATGAACTTGAAAAACACCATTTGATCTCAGAAAGTTGAAAGATATATCGCAATTAATTAGTAAATGGTAAATGTTGCAGTTGTTTCAGGCACAGAAGACGAGATGAGATGTCTTTAATCACGAGGGATGTTTATTTTGCCACAACAATTAAAATTAAGGCATTTTCCGCTCCCCTCTCTGACCCGTGCCTGCGCTGCTGTGTGTAAAACTGTTGAACTCGAGTCACGTTCAAGGCACGTCAGGCTGAACAATGTGGGGCGTTCATGGAACACTCGTAAATAACAGTATTTTATAGTAACATTGCAAAATGACACCAAAAAAACAATGGGGGGTGTCTTTGAACCACAACCCGTAACAGTAATCATGTTTAAAGCAATTACCAACAATTATGTTCTACAATTAACCAATCATGTCTTAACTGTAAATTACTTAATCATGTTTCTTTCAACATTACTGGAATTTAGCATGTCTCTCACACTCTCCCCCACTAATAAGATGTCGTCCCGACATTAAAAAAAATCCCATGTACCTCTGATTTGAAACAACCGGTATGGTATGGACATTTTTCAAAGGTTACCACTCCTTTTTTTTTTGTGTTGTTTTTTTTGTTACCCACAACTACCGTGCACTGTAGCTGAGAATATCCTGACCATTTCAGTCTTAGTTATTAGTCCAATATGTTCATTAACAAATCCATACCGTTGAGACCTATCATTCTACCTATCAATATTTTCTTTCACAGTCCTTTTACCAACAGAAAACATTTTTTTTCATATCAACAACACATAGCCGGCCATCAGTTCATATGTGTCACTTCGAAAACAAAAGGGTACATTTAGTAAAGTCTTATAGGGAAAAAGTGCAGTTCAGATTTCTTTTTCTTTTTACCAGGGTCGCCAATAACTATCAACCCTTAAACCTTGAGTGGCTAATGTTCTCTCCGTGAAACTTGGTTGACCCAGGGCATTGTAAGTTAAAGTCTGTGGTTTTTTCCGTTGTCTCTTTGGATATGAACTGATCTGTTCTGTTTGCTCAGCCGTATCAGATTCTGAATCACTGTCCACATCCCCTACTTCCAGAGTGTCTGCTTCCTCCTCCTCAGTTTCAGGTGGAATGAGGTTGTCCTGTTCATCTTCAGTCACTGGTTGAAGCTCATTTTGCACTGGGGCATCCTCGTTCATCTGTGGGATGAACACGGCAGCCGCAGGATCAAGGGCAGATCTACTGTGAGGCTCAGGAGCAGGCCAAGTGAAAACAACATCAGACAAGTCCTCGTCTGAGTCTTCCTCACTGTCTGATTGTTGTCCCCATGTCACCTGTGTTTTGTTCTTTTCAAAATGTCTTTTCTTGCGTTTTGTTTCAGGTACAGTCTTGTTTTCCCCTGGTGTGAGTGGGAGGAAATCACAGGGCAGTAACATATTCCTGTGGAGCACTCTGGTCCTGCCTTTGCCATTTTCTGGCTCCAACTCAAACACCGGACTATCTTCACCTTTTTGACGTGTTATGACATAAATGTTATCTTCCCAATAGGAGCGGAGTTTTCCTGGCCCTCCTTTTTCAGTTACATTTCTCACAAGGACACGGCTCCCTACTTGCAGTGGTCGCCCGTGAACTCTTTTGTCATACTGCGTTTTACCTCGATCAGCTGCTTTGGCAGCATTTCTGGAGGCGATGCTGTATGCCTCACTCATCCTTTGTCTCCACTTGTCCACATAGTCCTGGTAGGGACCGGAGCTGTCCTCTTGCTCGATGCCAAACAGGAGATCCACTGGAAGCCTTGGTAACCTACCAAACAGTAAGTAAAACGGAGAGTAACCAGTGGACTCATTAACAGTGCAGTTGTAGGCATGTATAACTTTGGGAAGGTGGCTTTTCCAGTCTGTTTTCTGTTCCTCCGTTAGTGTTCTTAGCATTGAGAGAAGAGTCCTGTTAAATCTCTCTGTCTGTCCATTTCCTTGTGGGTGATATGGGCTCGTATGTGACCCCTTGACACCAGAGAGTTCTTTTAAATAGTGTAACAGTCTGTTTTCGAACTCTCTCCCTAGGTCGTGGTGCAGTTTTTCAGGAAAACCAAATCTGAGGCAAAAATCATTAAACAGTCTGTCTGCCACAGTCTTTGCCGCTTTGTTAGTAGTTGCATATGCCTGCGCAAAGCGAGTATAGTGGTCCATGACCACCAGAATATATTCACAACCACCTTTACATTGCTCAAGGTGCAGAAAGTCTACTGACACTAGTTGGAATGGGTGAGTAGTTTCAATGCTCTGCATAGGGGCACGTGTTTGTCTGTTTGGTTTTCTTTTCTTTAAACACTCACAAACGTTCGTAACAAAATGCTCAATGTCTCTTTGCATTTTGGGCCAAAAGAAACGATCCCTAATGAGATGTAGTGTCCTTTCTGAGCCCAAATGGCCCATTTGTTTGTGTAGTTCATTTAGGACGAGAGGGTGATACACTGCAGGGAGAACTAGTTGATTTTTGTGCTGAGTTTTTCTGAACAAAGTCCCATCCTCCCTGATATGAAGTTTGCTCCACTCTCTAACCAATGCTTTGAACTCAGTGCTCTCATTTTTCAGTTCATGGGTAGCAGGTTTCCGGTTTTGTTTTACGCAATGGTACATTTTACCTATTACAGGATCTTGCTGCTGCGCTGCACAGATCTCCCCCCTGGGTAGTGGCTGAATAGTGTCCAAAAGTCGTTCAGCTCCTGCCTGCTGCTGGAGAGTGTCCAAGGAAACAGCGCTGAACATAGGAGCCTGCTCTGCTTGCTGCACCAGGATGCCCTGCTGTGTAGCTGTTACAGCATCCTGACTGACTGTCTGTGTACAGTCGTTCATATAGTCCTCAAAGTCAATAGGCATTCTTGACAACCCATCAGCGTCTGCATTTGTTTTGCCTGGTCTATATTTTATGGTAAAATTGAAATCTGCTAATTCAGCTACCCAACGTTGACCTGACGCATTCAACTTTGCTGTTGTCAACACATAAGTGAGTGGGTTATTGTCTGTATAAACCACAAAAGATGGTGCGTGAAACAAATAATCTCTAAAGCGCTCACAAATAGCCCACTTTAGCGCTAAGAACTCTAATTTGCCCGCATGCATGTGATAGTTTTTCTCTGGTGGGGTTAAAGTCCTGGAGCCATAGGCTATTACCCTTAGTTTACCATTGCTGCGTTGATAGAGCACTGCACCTAATCCTGCCTGTGAAGCGTCAGTATGTAACACAAACGGTTGGTTCAACTCAGGATATCCTAAAATAGGAGGATTAGACAGTTTATCAACCAGGTAACACAAAACTTGATGATGAGCGTCGGTCCATTTGACAGGGGCAGAAGAGGGCAACTGTCCTCTAGTCTGTTTGGTTTGACCCCTTTTTGTCTTTTTTTGTGTCTTTACATCGTGTTGGTTTTGGGCAGGTGGGACTGCCAGCAGTTCATACAGGGACTTGGCAATACGTGAAAAGTCTTGTATATAAGATCTATAGTAAGACAGGAACCCCAGAATTTGTCTAACCTCACCCACTGTGCTAGGCTGTTTCTCTTTCAGCGACAGCACAGGGGCGATCTCTGCTGGATCCATACCATGACCATCTCTTGACACAATCCTGCCTAAAAACCTGACCTTAGGTTTGAACAGTTCACACTTTTTAGCAGTAAGTTTTACCCCATGTTTTTGATACCTTTGTAACACTACTCTCACATGTTCAATGTGGTCTTTAAACGACTTACTATGGACCAAGTTATCATCGAGATATGGTAAACAAATGTCATCACGTAAACCCCATAGACACTCTTCCATGCTTCTTTGAAATTCTGCTGGGGCAGAACTAAGTCCGAAAGGGATCCTAACCCACTGGTATAAACCCCAGGGTGTAATGAATGCAGTGAGCGGTTGGCTCTCTTCATCTAAAAAACCCTGATGATAAGCCTTCCCCTGGTCTAATACTGTGAACCAGGAGCTACCAGTAAGGCTATCAAGCATGTCCTGTATCCTAGGAATAGGATGCCTGTCAGGCACTGATTTACGATTCAGTTCACGATAGTCCACACAGAGTCTTAGCTCACCTGACTTCTTCCTTACACACACTATGGGAGACGAATAAGGTGATTTTGACTTTGTGACCCACCCCCTGTTTATCAAGTCCTGCAGGTATGCTTTGACTTCCTGATGTAGGGGCTTCGGCACACTGATGTAAGTCTTTTGGACTGGTGTTTGGTCTTTAAGAGTGATGTGCATCTGAAGGGTAGGAATACAGCCTACATCATTTTCATCCTTAGCAAAAGCTTTACATTCCTCTCTGAGCATTTCTCTTACTGCACACTGTTGTTCGCTAGTCAAATGGTCTAAGGCTACAGGAGGATCCCAGGCCTCAGTTAAGCCACTTTTTGGAGATGAGACTTTAATGTCTGCATCAGTTGTCATTTGATCAGATTTTTGTTTTTCCACAGGCTGTAAAGCTGCTGGGTAAATTGCTTTTACCCCTTCAGTGTGACCCAAAACAACACGCGACCCTAAAGTGATACTATGGCCAGTAGTATTTGTGATGGACACTGGGACTGTAGCAGAGTTACCCCTTTTCACCTTAAACAGTACCTCTTGAATATGTAGTCCTTCGGGTAAAGCAGGGTTCTCAGTGGGACAAAACAGTACAGCAGTGTCCTCCTCCGCCTGTATGCGTGTGCGGCAGCGAATGGTGACCACTTCACCTGGACCCAGCTCAACTTTACCTCGTCCCGTCTTAACTTGAGTCTCTATTTCAGCTGTTTTGTGGGTTTGCATCAGCTGGATAAGAGTTTGGGCAGAAACAGTGTCAATGTCAAAAGCATCACTCACAATGCCAGCAGCACAGTCATTATTTGTGGTACCCTGTTTCATTTGCTCATAAATAACTTCCTCTATCACATTAAAGCCTATGATAGGGTCTTGAGCCACATTAGGATCACTGGAAACTAGTACAGGTACTAACAGACTCGAGGTGGAAGTATTGGCACCTACCAGTTTAAACTCTACTGGGACCCACCCAATAAAAGGTATTTCTGTCTGGTTTGCGGCAAAACCATTTAACGGCTCTGGTCCTAAGAGTTCATCTATCCCCCTAATGGTTGTGTGCGGTAAGTACTCAGCTCTCCACTTGTCATTTATCACAGTAGCCTGTGCCCCTGTATCCCACAGCGCTGTAACTGCTATATTGTCAAAAGTGCACCTGACCATTTTACGTCTACCTATTAGTTTAATAAGTTTTCTCCCTTGTTTGTTTGACAGAGTATCAATATTCCCCATCTGTGAAGACCACTTCTTTTCCTCTTTGCTACCCAAATATTGTTCAATTAATCTCACCGCTCTACATGTGTGTTTGTGTTCTTGCCAGTGGTTTGCCTGACATATTTTGGAACAGTAGCAGGCAGATGAGCAGCTCGTGCAGGTTCGAAGAGGTGAGTTGTGTTGTTCCTCCAGACTACAGTAGTGGCAGCGGCGGGACTCCTGGTGAGGGGGCTGGGTCACTGCTGGTCCCGTGGCAGTGGCCCTCCGTCGTTTCCCTGCTGCAGACGTGGCGCGCGGCACCCTCTGGAGATGTGACCAGTCTGGCCACATTTGAAGCAGTGGCAGCAGTTGTCTCCTTCACCGTTGTTCTGGCAGGTCCTGCAGCCTCTCCTCTGACGGGGTCCCACGTTGTCCGTCGACCTCTTGGCAGGTTGGGGCTTGTTGTTATTTAAGGAAGCCAGCACCATCTGCTTCACCTCTGCCACCTCAGCTTTGAGTTCAGTCACTAGGGCATGTACCTCGGGTGGAGCTTGAGCTGGTTTGTTGTTCTCTTTGGCTGAAGCAGAGGTGGTTTGTGGGCCGCTGCGTGGCCCCTCTGGTGTTGAGATTTCATTTATCCTTGTTGTTTTAGCGTTGTTCCTTTTTAGCTTGTTCAGCCTCTCGGCTTCAAGATTGGCTGCTTCATTCAGTCTCTCAATCAGTGTTTCATCAGTCACATCTGGGTCGTCGAGAAGGGACTTTATCTGAAACTTAATGTTGTCATTCAGTAGACCTGTACCCACTGACCTCAAAAACTTCCTCTTGACCAGATCCGGGCCATAGTGTTCCTCCTCTTTTCCTCTGGAGATGTAGAGCAATCTGTCTTTCAGCTCAATGGCTCTGAAGAGGAAATCTTGGGGTGATTCCTTTGAGTCCTGGGAGATGTTGATCAGCTTTTGGTACAAATCAGATGTATCATCTTCTCTGTAATGTCCTTTCAGTATAGTTTTTAACTGTGTTAGAGTCAAATCTGTCTTTATTTCAAGCATGTCACGCAATTTGAGCCCAGGGCTGATGGCTCTTATCACTGCCTCGACCACTTCTGGCTCACTGTGGCCTTTCCGGAGTCCATTCTCTATTTGATGGAGCAGGTTGGTGTAGGACAGTCTGTCACGTTGTCCGCCCTCACCTATTTGGCCACTGATGCGGAACTCTCGGCGGATGGTCACTTCAGGGATTCTCCCGTGCGCGGGATTCTGAGCGGGGACGGATGCGGCGTCCGCCATTTTTAGTCTCTCCTCCAGCACTCTGATTTCTCCCTGCAGCTCCTCACACTTGTCCCTCATCTCAGACGCGCGGGAAAAATCGCCTTTAGTCACTCTGACAGCCGATAAAAGTTCTTGTACATACTGGACAGCATCCTCGGGCTTGTAACTTAGCTCAACTTCATCCAGTGTATGTTCGATTACTTTCATTAGCTCACGGCGACTCATGTCCTCAAATGACCCTTCCTTCTCAGCGTCACCGCATTTCAGCAAGTTACCGACTTCTATGAGCTGATCTTTGCTTCTTTGGCATAGGAAGGCGGTAACCTGGTCTCTTAAAGTCTCTAGTTCCATTTTGTGTACTCACAGGTTGATCTGTTGACCGTTGTTTTAGGTTCGTTGAAGGAGAAAGGTTTTTTCACGGAGCGAGCGTGCTAACGCTAGCCACTAACGGCTGCTCACAGAAAGTCTCTTACTCACGCTCAAAGTTCTTTAAAACCAATCTCCTGGCTGGCTCGCCATGATGTTGCAGTTGTTTCAGGCACAGAAGACGAGATGAGATGTCTTTAATCACGAGGGATGTTTATTTTGCCACAACAATTAAAATTAAGGCATTTTCCGCTCCCCTCTCTGACCCGTGCCTGCGCTGCTGTGTGTAAAACTGTTGAACTCGAGTCACGTTCAAGGCACGTCAGGCTGAACAATGTGGGGCGTTCATGGAACACTCGTAAATAACAGTATTTTATAGTAACATTGCAAAATGACACCAAAAAAACAATGGGGATGTCTTTGAACCACAACCCGTAACAGTAATCATGTTTAAAGCAATTACCAACAATTATGTTCTACAATTAACCAATCATGTCTTAACTGTAAATTACTTAATCATGTTTCTTTCAACATTACTGGAATTTAGCATGTCTCTCACATAAAGACTGCAATTCGCAAACAACAAAATATCACGTCTTATTTTGTCTGAAACCTGTTTATGAAGCTTAGAACTTGACAAGAATGTTCTGAAGAGCATATAACTCCTGTATATTTCACTTTTCTCTCAAATGTTGATGCTGCGCGACGTGTTTGAAAAGTGAGCTTTGAAAAGAAAAATCAGAAAAATCACAATTAGATATTTTACCAAAATCGTTCTGTGTATGACAACAATCTTTCCTGCGTGAGTGAATAGTATTTCATTGTTTTAACTCACTTGAAGGTGTGTTTCAATTGGAGTAATCCTGTGTTGTCAGCTACTGAGGCTCAGATGTTCAGGAAGTCTGTTATATGTGCACCTGTTTACAATTCTTCCAAAACGTAGACCCAGCGTCAAACAAGTAATGTTCAAAAATGTACTGTTGCCATTTTCAATTTAGCATACACTGCCTGTCCACTTGGATTCAGCTAAACAGACAGGTCGTCTCCTCCTGTTGGATAATTGCAGCGGGTGATTGTCTTTCAGATGTAGCACGGAACTTAAAACTGATGACAGTGAGTGGCGTCTCATTTCTGTCACAAATGTGGAAAGACAAATCCTGTGGTCGTGGAAAAGATGTCAGTGTTTTTGAGAAGAGTTAAAGGTCACATATTCTGCCATAGTGACTTTTTTTACCTTTAACCATGTTCTAACAATGTTCTGTCAACAAAAACACACCTGGTGTAGCATTCAGCTGCATTCACACTGTTTTGAGGAATGTTAATCAGAAAATCCTCTCCCTCACACCATGAAAAACACTTCCGTCTGAACCTCCTTGTTCTGGGACGTGTTTTCAGACTTCATACGTCACTTATCCGAGACTTTTCCTCTCTTTTAAGTCCTTAAATCATCCCCAGTCTCGTTCTGAGCATTTGCGCCGTCTAAACACAATAACTGCTGCAGCAAATCCGCACCATGATGTTGGTAGACGGCTAATTTAGCTAGATTGTGTGAGTGTTAGGCGCCATCTAGTGGCTGGATGTACTGAGTCTTTTGACAAAGACTGATAAAACCTGTAATTTAAAGAATAATATTCTTCGGTAACACTTTATAATGAGTACACTTATTCCTGCCTTTATAAAGCAAGAACAAAGACTTAATTTATAATGAACAAATGGTTTATTGAGAATGATTTAGGCTTAATAACTACGTAACTAATAATCTAACCTAATCTAATCTAATTTCTAACCTTAACCCTAACCTTAATTGAGTAGTAACTAAGCCTGAATCATGCTAAATAAACTATATGTTAATTACTAATTAAGCCTTCATTCATTTGTTGAGGCAAAACAGGGTGTAGTTATTATAAAGTGGTACCTTTATAATAACATGAAACATGAAACATGAGATGGCAAATTTAAGGCACTCAAATATTTAAGGCCAACGGCAATATGAAAATTTCAGAATATTTTTCCTTCAAATCATCATCAAACAGAGAAACATCTGAAGGAGAAGCACAAACAACTCCAGATCTGGACCCTTTGAGAGTCTGTGGATGTGCTGGAGCTTTGCAGTTGTCACACTCTCCTTCATCAACACGAGATCTTGGTGAAAAATTAATACAACACTGGAATGAAATAATGGCACAACGAATGTGTGCTGTGATCAAAGCAAAACACGCTGCAACAAAATATTACAGCGTGTGACCTTGATTTTCTGTGGACTTTTTTTTTAAAACAGGCAGTGTAAAAATCTACTGCTTTTACTGTGAAATTGTGTCTTGGTACTGGCATTTCACAAGCAGCTGATTTTATATTTATTTATTTATACATTTATACATATTTATATATTTATACATTATACATATACAGTATTTGTACTTCTGCCTAATCCTTTTGAGCATTTTTATATATATTTTCCATCTGTTGCAAATCTGTTTGTATGAATCTAGTGACAAACTGCTCAAATAAACTAAACTGATTTTACAGCGAAGAATAGTTGTACAGTTTTGAACAGGAAGTCAATTAACCTGCTTCAATAATTAAGTCGAACCAGATCAATACGGCAGTTTACAATGAGCAAAATGTACAATAATGATCTTTGTATGTTATTGTTTATTATTAAATACCAACAAAAGCACTAAATATTCTTTAAATGAATCTGTGCTGAAAAACAGAGATGACTTTGAACTTTGTCCCGGCTTTTCTTTGATGTCTCTCACTAATTACGGAGCTGTTCACCATAAACAAGGCTTTTGAACGTTATATTTACTACAGAATCCCGACCTGTCCTCCGTCTCAACTTTACGCCGGGCCGCTGTGCTGTGAATGCATCATGTGAACACAACGTATGCAGAGAAAGTGGTAAATATTTCAACACAACCTGCTGTAGCTGACAAGGACACAGGAAGGATATTGGAAAAAGCACTGGTCACTCCACTTTCAGGTTCTGTCTTTGCTTTTTAATCAAGAACTGCTCTGAACAAGACGCAATTTACAAAGACGCAAAGTGGGAGCTTGAACTGTTGCCAAAGACCTACAATTTCAACAAACAAAATGCTATAAGATTGTGTTTAGAGTGAAAACTGGGGCTAAATCTGGCACTTAACCTGGACAAGTCAATCAGGACTGAACAAGACTCAAACCAGATGCAATCTTTAAACACTGACTGTCATTGTTGGTATCTTTATCGCAATGTAATCGTTAAATTACCAAGATATAATCATCACTTATCGTCCTCAAGTGTAAAAGTCCAAGTGGTTTGATGTAAAATGTCTGAAGAATGCAAAAGAAAGCTCATACCGTGTGCTGTGTTCTAAATGACAGATGGGAGTGGGATTAAGTACGTTTTTGTCTTCCCACTCGTTTTTGGGAACAGATATTATTACGTTTTTTAATTCTTTATTTGTTTTTATGGCTGTATTAATGTAAAAAATGTATATTTATGTTCAATTGTAAATCGAAGAAAGAAAAAATACTCTATTGCCACAAAATAAATCAATAAATCTTAATTGGAAACAAAACTATTTATAAGACATTAATAAGCACTAGTTAATTTGTTTGTAAGACATTTACAAGCATTATAGATGGTTTATATTCCCTTACAAATGTTAATACACCATTAACAAAACAAAAAACTCATGTGCATTAATACGATGCTTAAGATTATTTAACTATTTTCATAATATCTAAATGATAAATGCTTGTAAATACCTTATGCGCTTGTGTGTGTATAAACAAATGACTAGTGCTTATTAACGCCTTATAAATAGTTAACTAAGGAACAGTATTTGAAAGCGTTACCACAATTTCTTCTTCTACTCCTTTTTAGGCTAAATTATGACATGTACATGTTTGTTTCTTCTTGTTTTTGTTGGTTTGGCTGCATCGATGTTGACAAGGATGTTATTTATGCTCCACATTGTGAAAGAAAAAGAAAAAAAATGCTCACTTGCCCCAAAAAAATCAATACATATTTTATTTTATTTAGTCTATCGTTGATTGTTGATCGTTAGCTCGGTTTTCCATGTCATGATCACAAAATGCAAAGTCAGTAAACATTTTTTTGTCTAAATATTTGCAATTGGTAAAATAAAAATGCCCCTAATTCATATTTTTCTATTCCGGTGTAAGTTCTGATGGAGATGGGACCACCCTGTCTAGACTACCAGGCAGTAGTAGCCTAAAAACACCCCAAAAAAGCTATATTTATCCACTTCCTCCGCATTGACCATCAACTCTGAGCTAAAAATAGGCGAATGTATCGGGGCTAACCCAATAAAACAGTTCTCTGGGGAGTATTACGCACGCCCATGTCAGTAAAGCATCCAGACGCGCGATCTCACGAGAACGACGCACGTACCTTTTACATAAACGTCAAAGCGGAGGAGATTTCTGCCGTGAATGCCGTTGAAGAGCGTCTTTCCCGGGATGAGGCGACGATTCCGGTGGATTCGGTCTCCTTCTCACGCCGCGGGGCTGTTGAACGGGGCGTCGGCAGCGCGCATGGATGGATGGAGAGCGCGCGTAAAGATGGAGAGAGAGGGGGAGAGAGAGGGAGACGCACGTGGACGGGACGCCACTCTGCCCTGAGAGAGACCGACCAATCACAGCAAGGTACGCATGAGCGGCAGTAGTGGTGACGCGAGAGTGATTTGGCTGCAACGATTAATCGAGGGGTTATGGTCGGCTTTTGAAAATGATCGCAGTCGTGTTTTGATCATCGTAATCGGACAGAGGCTTAAAGGGTGTTCACACTTGTACATTTAACACAAAAATGTTGGATTTAAGGAGACACTACAGGCAAAACAATTTTTTTTTTGTTTTGTTATTTGGTCAGTTTGCTCTCAACATATCGACTTTCATGTGGAAACAACAAACTTGTCCAATTTGCTCCTAAACATGTTTTATTCTTTCATTTAATCCACGTCATGGATTTCTCTGAGACATTGTAATTTCAAAGGCCGTTTTCAACAAGATTTTGATGAAACGTACTGAAGTATTTTTATATATCTAATTATAAAACGGATTTATTGAGGTTTTATGTCAAAAAATGTGGCTAAATTTGAATTTGAATACTCAAAAACTAAATAAAAAATCCCAAATCCCCTCTGTACATTTTTTGTAACTAATATGTACAAAATGAACCAAGAAATTTAAATCTGGTTTTGTCCATTTTCAGTTTTATATGTCCCAAATATGTGTATTTTTGGCCGTTTTTACACATAAAATGCCTTATTTCTATATGACATGATGAAAAACTTGTAATATATTTTGTTCTTACATTTATGTGAGTAAACTACAAGAGAACTTTCAAATTGATATCTTTAAATGTATTTATTTTTCCTATTCACCTGCATCGTCTCATCTTAATCAGGACTAAACAAGAAACTAAACCTGGACTAAGAACAGGATTAAACCAAGTCCACATCGGGATTAAATGTAGCTCAATTTACGACCAACACATTCTAAAACACGCCAAAACCGACCAACGACAGTGGCATTAAAGTCCCAGTACTTCACTTTTTAGACACAAAATACTACTTTTTTGTTGTTGTTTTTTCTTTTTCATTTTGGATATATATATATATATTTTTTTTACTAAAAAACTTGTGTCCTTACTGTGAGTGGGCCACATCTCCACAAACCTGACTCGTAATTTGCCTGGAGCCTCTTCCTGCTTGTTTCCATGGAGATGTTGCAATATTACACAGTAGGGCATGAAGCGCATCTGCATGGAATCTATGTTCAGAAGTATGTTGTTGTTGTTGTTGTTTTTACTTTTAACAAATAACATGCCACCTCCACATTTCTAGAGTCGACATACTCAGCTGAGTATATAATATAACTGACATTCAGGAGCAGATGGGGGATCTTAAAAAACTAAACCTCTAGAAAGTTACGTACTGTTGCTTTAAATCAAAATAGCCAAAAAGAATCTTGTTTTCTTTGATAATGCACTTTATTTGTAAATATTCTCAATCTAAAAACCTTCCGTTCAAGCTTTATTTGATTAAAATATTCTAACCCTGGTGCTCTCTTGAGTTGAGCTATGCACACTGATTTTATTTAAATAAAATAGATGAAAATGACCTGAAGATAGCGGGAAGGTTAAAAAGTTCTCAATATGCAATAGACATAAGAATTTTACTAATCAAAAATAAGGTTATGATACAATTTTCATTAACGTAGCTTCAAATGTTGTCAGTAAATGTTTTGTTCTGTGTCGTGTGAGGCATCTGTCATAAGATTGTTCCAGTAAAAAAGTGCAGGAGGAAGGATGGAGCAGAGGACGGAGAGGAGAGGATCGAACGAAGCAAATGGGCTTTTAGAAGAACAACGTTTCAGTCATAATCTGTTTATTATTGAACGCAGATTTCTAGCAGTTTCATGAACAAACAGTGAAATGAAAATGGTCCAACTCCAACGTCACAAGAGCTTTTCAGTCACAGACACCGACACTGCAAAAGGAATATCTATGACACTTTACATACATGTTTTTTGAGTTGTTTGTATTGCTCGTTTAGTTTAATTTATCAGCCAAAGGAATTCAACTTTTATTTATAAGCAAAAATGTCCTTAATACAAGACTGTGCTGCATGATTACGCTCATGAATCATAGATATTCCTATTTTGCAGTGTGTTAAAGCTGCTGGATTATGATATAAAAATAAAATAATAATGAACACAATCATTTTGGAATCACAATTACATGAAACAATCTTTATGTACTGCCCAAACTGAACCTGCATCGGGAAAAACAGACAGATTATCATGTTTTTGTAAAGATTTTAGCTTAAACAAGATGCAATATTGTTGTGAAGGGCAGAACCAGCGCCCGTAACATACAGTACAAATGTTGTATTTTGCACATTTCTTTAAACTTGAAGGGGAATAAACCTGATGGGATTTGTAATGTACTTCCACTTTAGTTGTAATAATAATCATGATTAAAATAGTTACAGTGAACAATGTCAGACATGCGACAAACAACTAGAGGTGGGCGATATAACAAACGTTCATAATATTACTGTTGTTTTTGTTTTGGAGATGTGCTAAGTTAGAATATTGAGTTTGTGGTCTATAATTAAAGACCCTGTGCCTGATTTTTACTTTCAAAAAACATGAAAAACAGAACTAGTTCATTTGAAACTGTTTGCAGCGGTTTGTTCCTCACTTTTCTAATGCATCGAAATTATTCACCACGAAGAGTTTTTAAACGCTTTTCACGCATTTTTTTTTTTTTTTTACTACTTCTGACCCATCTGTTACTTTGCCTTGCCGGTTATACTGGCAAATGTTTACTTTTGCGAATATCTTTTTCACAATTAGATTAGGGTAAGATTAGAGTTCATTTGGTTAAAAGTCTATATGACAGGTTCTCAACATTTTCTAATTAAAAATAAAAGTTTCTAAAAAGGACTCCCTCTGTGATGTCATCAAAAAGCGACGTACCATTGAAAATACGGAGACAATTTACACACAACTGACACAATCTTTTACAGTTTAAACAGTCATTCAACAAAATAAAGGCGTTATCAGATACTACTATTTGCCAAATCACAACTATTGCGTAATTTATGTGGATTTTGGCCCTTGTTTTCAAATTGGTCGCTCGGCAACAGCTGTAGAACTATGTCATATTTACTGCCCATGTCCAACCAGGAAGTAACATTATAAACTTTACAAAAACTGTCAAACTGAGGACAAACAGGCAAAATGTTTAGAAAAATCTTAAATATAATCCTGTTCACTACGTTTTAGTGAAATGTGTAGTTTAACCTGTCACACAGACTTTAAATTTAGGGCTTGGACAGGACAAACTTGTATTTAACGAGGAAAGTTAGTTAAACAGGTCAATGAATTTGGGACATCTAACCAGGTCTGGACTGAACTGCATTGTGGAAAAAATAAAGAGCTTTTCACATGTCACAGTGGAGCAAATAACGACTAGCATGACAACAGCAAACGTCCTGGTCTCCAAAGAATAAAAGATCTACATTTAAATGCAGACAGCACAGCGCGGTCTCATTTTCACCAAGAGAGCTACTTCAGATCTGAACTGGGGCAAAACAAATGTAGCTCAACTACATGGAATAAAATCAGGCACAGCGTCTTTAAAGTGATTAAAAATGGATGCAAAAAGAGACAGAAACGTCAAGTAATCTCCTAAACACGACTCACTTTTGCCTCTTTTTGCCACAAATCACGCACTTCCGGTTTGACTAACGTTCACTTCACGCAAATTTTGTGAAAGATGGAAAAGTCTCTCGCTAAAATATTATATAAAGTAGATTGATTTGTGTAAAATGTTGAATAAACACGAGCAAAAACATGTCAGCAAAGCACCGATTTCCTGGGCGGTCTGAAAACGTCTTTTTAGTCCGTGTAGAACTTATTTTCTGTTACGCTCGTCTGCTCCATGGAAACTACAACGCAAACAACATGGCGTCGCCCACGGCAACGTCCGGAATAAGGTGATATTTCTGCCGTTTCGTGGTTAATTTTATTCACCTTTTGTGCGATACTTGAACCTCAACAAAGACATTCACGAAATTATCAAAAAAAAAAATGACTGCGATATTGATTTTTGTCAATATCGCCCACCTCTAAACAAACATCTTTAACATCGACTTGAACGAAGCACCATGTCGTGAAAGTGCCCTGAACACAAGTGCAAAAATAAAGGATTTACACGAAAACAATCAACCAAACAACATGCGTTCCCGTTCACTCGACAGTAAAAATGTACATCGTCAGTCATCTTTATTAAACGTACGAACAGTTCACTTGGTGCTACTCTGCTTTATCAGTTAAATAAGATTACAAAACCGCGTCACAAATTATTATTTACAAACGGCGAGGAAAAAGTCCACGAGTTTCAACCCACGCAATTAGCAAAACACTGCTGAATTTCTTCTTTACAAAAGGGCAACGTGACACAAGCGAAGTCAGTGCAGATGCTATAATACTATAAACCTCCCAAGATTATTACAAGGATCCTTTAAAAATTCACCAGAAATGTACAAATTGCAAAAAAGGGAAATTATAACATTACCAGTGTGCGATTACAGTGCGTAAATAAATAATAAATACATTTGTAAAAAATATATTCAGGAGTATATAGCAGTGCATGGCGTGTTACAATCATCAGTTTTATTTGTACAGGTCATTTTGTTGCAGTGCATTTAAACTTATTTTACCCTCCAATTACATGATGGAGCTAAACAGTGCCAGAAAGTAAAATTCTTACACATATTTCCCATAGACAGTTGGAAAAATTAAATATTAAGAAATCGCTCCTAAAATTGGTCTTGCTTTTGTGGTCGATACCTGATATTTGAAGATAAAATGATGATATTAAGAGCCAAAATCCATTGAAAAGCCACAGATTTATGAGAAATTACAGTTAAGTTCACAAATTAACTCTTCACTATTGTAAAAGCAAAATGTATTTATCTGGAACAGTGTTGTAATGAAACAAAAATTTCAAACTCAATTACCAAGGAATAGGCTCGATGCTTTATTCAAATTTTTGTGCTTCATTTTTTAACATCATTCATTTTTAAAAACAATTATATTTTCTTTATGTTACCATGTCGTTTTGTACTTGTTCTGGTAAAGCTCAAGATAAGTCTAAAACTGTTCAGAGAATGTTCAATTTGGTCTTTTTTTACTATCAAACTTGTTCAAATGAGTTTCGAGTGTAACATTGATTATTATCTGATTTTTCTTATATTTTTGACAACACTAATTGGATATATAAAACCATTTGTTGCATGATTATGTAAACATACGACCATATTTTCAGCCTGATTTCTCATTTTTACTCATGAGTGTTCAAAAAAACAGATCCGATGCTCTGAGGACAAAGTAGGATTTAAACATGAAAACACACAGACTGAAGCAGCTTAAAATATATATATTGCTGCAAAAGTTTGAACAAAAAGCCCTCCGATATAACAGATTAAGAGTTAAACAAACGTCTATGGTTTAGCTGATGATTAGCTAATATAAAGTCATTATAATTAAAGAAAATATTGGCTGCAATGATTTTAGTGGGTTTAGTAGGTTAAGTAATGGAATGTCCTCAGAAAACCATAAACTATTCAGGTTTTTTATGGCTAAAACTTGGTAACTCTGTACTTCTCGACCTCTACAAACATGTTTTGAAATGTATGTGACTTTTGTATTAATTTATCAATTCATATTTTGGTCTTCTTTCAAATTCTAATGCACTTGAATGAGTTTAAATCTAATCATAAATCAAATCTACTCGCACTAATACAAAAAAGCTGCAATTGGACCCAAAATTGTGCAGCCCAAAAACTTTGAGGTCAAGTTTTGATCCAAAATACAAAATTAAAACCTTAATATTCAAATTTTTTCTATTGAAAGTCTATGGGAAAACATTTGTATGAATTTTACTTTGAGAAACACAAGTTCTCCTTCCACTTTCCAGCTGCATTTGACACATTATTTCTGACCGTATACAGTAGTTCTTTGCGTTCTATTCTCTTTCTGTCCAGCAGGCGGCGCTGTAGTCACCTCTACATGTCACTACACAGTCTCAACTAAAGGTTAAAGTAGAATTTATTTTAAACATAAGAAAATTTGCATGCTCCTTCACAAAATCTTGCTGTTTTATTAGTCTAAAATGATTCAATAGCATTTATTTTTGCGTTTGAGTTTCTTCTTCGCGGTCGAGAACAATATTTATCGTTTGCAAACAGAGGGGAAGTGAAATTTCGCTGCTGCAGTGTCAGATGGGATGGTGTTGAAAGTGTAAAGCGCGGTGTTGATTGTTCGGGAGAGAAATCTGCGTTCACAAGATGGTGCCGCACTCTGGTACTGAGAATTAATTAGAAAACAGTCTTGGTAAACTCGGGACGTTTGTTTTCCTGACAGCGAAAAACAAAAATCTGGACAAAAGATGGACCTGGCAGCGCATCTGGGTTTAAAGTACAAAAGTAAAGTACAAACCGGTCAATTTAAACTAGAAGTAGAGGAAATATATCCAAAATGTATAATATTGTTTTGGAGATAAAATTAGAATATTGAGTGTATGTTTTACAATTTAAGTTATTCAAAAGAGACAGAAATGTAGTGTAATTGGTAACACTTTATAATAACTACACTTTAATAAGGCTTAATAAAGATGAATAAAAGCTTAATCATAATGAACAAGTAGTTTAATAAGTTAGGGATTTACTAAGCATGAATTGTTTCTTGTGCATTATCTGTTTTTTCTGCTTTTTTAAGGCTAATTAAGGTGTAACTATTATAAATTCTTACGGTGTGATCTTACAGTCAAGAGGATAAAAAGATATTTCTGCACTTTTGCAATTCATTTTATGGTTCCTGAACGTTTTGTGTGATACTTGAACCTCAACCAAGACAATTACAGACACATTTTAGCACTTTCCTGATGCGTTGGCTGAATATTGTTATCGAGATAATGCAAAGAATATCTAGATATACATTTTTGTCAACGTCGTCCTCTGCTATTAAGAAGGGATGCAGCAAAGTATCTGGATCAGAAACAGCAAAAATCTGGATGATGTTCAGATCCAAACTCAAAACTTAAAACTGCATTTTCTCTTTTAAAATTGATTCTAAAACAACATTTCTTTATTTGTACTGTGATTTTGAATCGTATTGTGATTTTAATCAATTTATATTGTGATTTGAATGTATCTTTTGACTGTTTTGTAAATCATTTTAATTCGTTTTTTATATGAATTCTGCCATACAAATAATTCAGATTGAACTTCTCATCAAATTCTAGAAAGCGAACCCAAGACTGAATGACTTTTATCTTCTCTTTAAAAATTAATTAAAAAACTATTATCTTTGCTTTTATTCGTTTGTCTCGTGATTTTGTACCGTATTGTGATTTCAATCCATTTATATTGTGATTTGAATGTATCTTTTGACTGTTTTGTAAAGCATTTTGAACTGTATGAATTGCAACAAATATCTAGATATTCATTTTTATCAATGTCGTCCACTGCTATTAAGAAGGGATGCTGCAAAATATCTAGATCAGAAACAGCAAAAATGTGGAAGATGTTCAGATCCAGGCTCAAAACTGTTCTCTTTAGCTGTGACTGAACTAATTTATCTGCATTTTCTCTTTTAAAATTGATTCTAAAACAACATTTCTTTATTTGTACTGTGATTTTGAATCGTATTGTGATTTAAATCCATTTATATTGTGATTTGAATGTATCTTTTGACTGTTTAGTAAAGAATTTTGAGCTGTATGTGCCATAAATTCGACTGAATGGCTGATCAAATTCTACAAAGCGATCCCAACCGTTTGATTCAGACTGTGTAGTAACAGGTAAAGGGGCTTCCCACTGCTGTTTACATTCTGTGCTTGTTCCGACACTTCCCATCGACTCTACGTCTGAGCCTCGGGCAGTGGCAGACCGGGTTCCCGCGCTGCACTCGGCGTCGCGCTCAACCCGTTCGTCCCCCGACACAGTAAAGCTTTGGTCGCGCTGTTCGCCGAGGAGGAGGCGGCTCCGCTCCCTCCCGATATCGTCCCGTTCAAGTTCCACTGCGCCCTCTGCCTGGGTATCGACGCCCTCCTCCGCTCCACCGCCGCCGCCGCCGTCACTCCCGCCGAACCGCGCAGACAAATCGACGGAAGGCTCAGTCCGACGAGGCAGCAGCCCGGACAGGAGATGACGTCGTCGCTCTGCTCCGTTCGCGCGTCGGGATTGTAGAGCGGCGCGGCGGGAGCGTAGCCCTTGGCGCCCACTCCGACCCACTGCCCGAAAGTCTGGTTGTTGTTGTCCAGTCGCGGAAGAGGAGGCAAAGTCGGCGGCCCGTTCGAGATCGGGATGCGCCAACAGTTCGTGCGCAGACATGCCGAGGCGGAAGTGAGGAGCGGTTTCGTAGTTTGGTTCGTTAATTGCGACGTGCCGTCCGCGGATTCTGGCGATTTCGTGCAGTCCATCGGCTCAGTTTGAATGCAACTCTCTTCCTCCTCGGCTTCGTCTTCCTCGTCCAAACGCTCCAGCGAAACCATTTCCAATTCGACGGGTAAATTCGTATCCTCGCTTGGCGTCTCCTCTTCCGTTACCGCCTCGAAGTTCAAACCGTTTTCTTCATTTTCTACTTCCGTGTGATCGTCGTTTTGCCCCGCGTCTTTGTCGCTTTGCAATACGACCGTCCTGCCCAGCTCCGGCGTACACGGCAGCGACTGACACCTCCTGGGGGGCGCTCTGACCCCGGGAGACGATCTAAACAGGTGCGGAGACATGCACGGGTCCCTCAGTGCGGGCAAAGTGAAGGTCAAGCTGATCACAGACTTGCTCGGGGTGTCTAAAAGTTTGCATTTGCCCCCGTTTAGGTCCTGTCGGAGGGAGAAGGGGTTGACTCGAGCAGGCGTCCCGACCAGAGGCGGCGTGAGGAGCGAGGGCGGCAGCATGTCCGACTGACTCCGCGCCAGACCCTGCTGCTGCTGCTGCTGCTGTTGTCGTTGTTGAATGCAGTTGCCGTGGTGACAGGGCGAGCTGCGGCGTCGGTACGGGCTCACGTCGGCGACCGGTGGCTCTGTGAAAAAGAGAGGAGAAGGATTTATGAACCACAGTAGACTTTTAAACTGTACTTGAATCTACAGTAAAATGTGATTTGTCTTCACCTTATTCCGCCCCGCCCACTTTTACCTCCTTTTATGTTTATGATCTGTACTCTCGTAGTAAAGGGACTTCCGGTTTGATGCTAACGGTGTTCATGCAAATGGTGAACGAGGGAAAAGTCTATCACTAAAACATCATATAATGTAGATTGAAGTAGATTGATTTGTCTAAAATGTTTAATGAACACGAGCAAAAACAAGTCAGCAACGAATCCATTCCCTGGACGGCCTGAAAACAGCTTTTTAGTCCGTGTAGAACTTATTTTCTGTTGAGCTCGTCTATGGAAAAAGATGGCAGCGCCCACAACAACTTCCGGAATAAGGTGAATACTTGACTAAATTAGGGCTGCAACTAATGATTATTTTGGTAACAGATTAGTCGAGCGATTATTCCTTTCAATCGATTAGTTGTTTAGAGTGCAAAAGACTGGGGTTGTAATCCTTTAGTCGTTCAGCTTCAAATTCTGTTTTGCATAAATTAAAATGCTTTACATTATAATTTTAGTCATAATGTAACCTACACTTCTTTTTAAATGTTTTAAAATAAGATTAGCTTAAATAAAGGCTTGTAAAACTAGATATGTATCTTGTAAATTGTAAAATGTACATAAGGCGCATAATATTTTATTTTATTTATTGGCTACATAGGAATTAGGGCTGCACAATATGGGAAATTAGTACAATATGCAATATGGGTGTCAAGTATTGCCATAACGATATTATTGCGATATGTTTTTCCTCATTTGAATGTACTTTTCTTTTCCAGGTTGAACAATAACTCAACTCTTATTTTAAAATACAGTAGGTACAAATATCCACACATTGGAGACCTTTGGAGTACATTATTGAGGCATTTTAAACATTTCAGACATTTTATTCACCTCCATATATGTGTGTATGAAAGAGTGGAAAAAGTTATGAGGATTTTGAAGCAAGAGGTTTAACTAAAAACACTTAAACATTAACTTCTGTACTTAGCAAAACTGCGCTTTTGGGGGTGAACATTTGAGTCTGATCGGTAAAAACAGTAAAGTACTGTAAAAAAGTAAAGTAAAAACAAGCTCATGCGCACAAGGAACGCAAGATCAATGCATTTAACCATTAGAAATTATCACTCATCTTTGCGATCTCCATATCACGATATGCAATAACGATATTTTTTCGATATATTGTGCAGCCCTAATAGGAATAGATGTGTGAATTGTAAAGGAATCAGAATAATTTCCCATCCCTAACATTGCCTACAGTATATTCCCCTTAATACATGAAAAAATAAGGCATAACAGAAAATGTGAGCTCTTGTTACCGAGTGCGATGGGCTTGTCCTTCTCCTCCTCCAGCTCCATTCCCTCCAAAGAGAAGACGATGTCGCTGAACGTGGGGCGTCTCTCTGCGCTCATCTGAAGAACAGGAGGCAGACAGGACTGTGCAGTTACATAACTTCACTTCAGCGTTTACAGGCACACGATTCTGTACTCACGTTACAGCAGGTCACGGCCAAACTGAAGAACGCAGCCGGACAGTCTCCAACCATGTTTTCAAACGCCTCCACATCCAGACCAAAGTCCTGCACACACGGATATTAGAGAAATCAAGCTTAGATATTAGATAAATTAAACAGTGATATTAGATCAATTAAACAGTGATATTAGATAAATTAAACAGTGATATTAGATCAATTAAACAGTGATATTAGATCAATTAAACAGTGATATTAGATCAATTAAACAGTGATATTAGATCAATTAAACAGTGATATTAGATCAATTAAACAGTGATATTAGATCAATTAAACAGCGATATTAGATAAATGATACAGAGATATTAAATAAATTAAACAGCGATATTTGATAAATGATACACAGATATTAAATACATAAAACAGACGATACAAAGATAATCTATAAAACAAGAATTATAAATGTAACTATGGTTCTATGAATTCCCACTGAATGACACTTTAGCACTGAATGATTCCCTGCACATGCGCAAAGAGCAGTTAATCCGTCAGGAGGAATATGCAAAATATGAATAGTAGAGGTGGGCAATTTATCGAGTATTGTTTTGAAGATATTTAAATTTGAACATTGAGTATATTGTTTCTAATGACAAATGCTACAGGAAGAGTGGATTAAAAATAAAAATGATGAAAATGATATGTTGTAAATTTCCAAATAAGTAGTCGACTAAAGAAATTCTTGGTCGACTAAGGCCTAGATTTTCAACCAGTGACGCGGAACACTGGCGTGCCTTGAGGTATTGCCTTGAAATAAAATAGTTTGGATTGTCCTGAACATACTTTTGTACCGAAAAATCAAGCAAAACAGTCTCAAATGCCAAATTTAAAGGACCAGACAGTGGAAGAATCATTAATAGATATATTATAACCGTATTTTTCAGTGTGTCGTAGTATCTTTTCAACCAAAAAAGTGTGCGGCAACTCAAAAAAGGCAGAAAAACAGACTAAGGACCTTCCCTATCGAACGACTCGACTAAAAAGCGGTGTGGAAAAACTACGAAGTATCTCTCTGTATCTGACCCAAACTGCACTGGAATTCATGCAAAAAAAACAACAGCAATTTATTCAGAAAAGTACCAGGAAACAATGTATTTATATGTTAGATATTTATAAAATTAGATTAAACTCATGATTCACTCCAAAATCTTGAGCTAACTCTCTCCATATCTTCACCTTTTCACAGTTTTGTCATATAAATACTTTTAATTGAAATAAAATAATTAGTCGACTAATAAAAATGTTAGACCATCGACTGAATCGACTAAACGACAAAAAGACTACAGCCCTAAAGGTTTTTTTTGTTTTTACAGACATTTCACATTTGAATGATAATAAAACCTCAACTGTTACGTTTAAATACATGTTTAACACATTTCTGTTGGAACGACATAATACTGTCTGAATATTATTATTGAGATCCTCAGAAAAAAAATGTGTTATTTATTTATTTTTATCAATATCGCCCAGTCCTAATGAATACGTCAAAAATCTTCATCAATAATCAGATAACATTTTTGTACCACTTTATAATAACTACACCTTAATTTGCCTCAATAAAGCATGAACAAAGAATTATTAAGAATAATTCAGTCTTACGCCTGATGCACACCGACTCCGGTCCGGCTCCGGTTCGGGACCCGCACGGGACCCGTGCGGGTCCCGCAAGACTTAGAAAGTGCTTAAAATCACGCGCCCTGTCACACCGACCTGGAGCTCTGCGGCCGTCTGGTCCGCAGTCGCGCTGGTCTCCGGAAAGAATCCGCAAGAAGTCTATTTTTGCCGGACGCCGCAGCGGTCTGGTGCGGCTTTCATGTCATTTGACGAGTGCTCTCACAAAACCACGCGTGAATCTAGGCTTTGGCCAAAAACGGACCGCAGTTAACCGGAGCTGGTGTGACAGGCGTCTGCAAGAGACCCGCGCGGGTCCCGGACCGCGACCGGACTGGACTCAGTGTACACTAGGCGTTAGAAACAACTTAATTAAGGTTAGGGTTAGGGATAGTTTGAGTTAGGGATTAGAGTTAGAGTATTAGCTGAGTTCACTAGCAAGGACCACAACTTCAGATAGGATGCAAAGTTTATTAACGAACGAACAAAGGAAAAAGGAAAAAACGTGTGTACGATAGAACACACACACACATAGATGTGTGTGACCGGGACACTTAAATAGTGTGGCCACCGGAAGGGGCGTAGATGAGGTGTGGTCCTGCTCCCGAACTTTAGATAATAGACTTATCTCCATTAATTATTAAGCCTGAATCATTCTTAATAAACTCTTTGTTCACTATGAATTAAGTCTTTGTTCACCCTTTACTAAGGCAGGAATATGTGTAGTCATTATAAAGTGTTACCTATAGTTTTTGTGCAGGATTTCTCTCAGTTTTTATCCGGTGATAGTTATATTTGAATGTTTCGTACCTCTGTTCTTGGTAGAAAGTCGGGATCAGCTTCAATCCTGGCAATAATCTCACACAGGATGATGCCGTAAGCGAACACGTCCACCTGAACGAGAAAGAGTCGAACGTCATTTCACTTTTACCTTCATTTAGTACAAGGTTTACTCCTGACTGCTGCTCATATTGTCTTTACCTTCTCATTATAGAGCTCTCCTCGCAGAACTTCTGGGGCCATCCAGTAGGGGGAGCCAACGATGGCCAGAGGCTGCTTGTTCACATCCTCACTGGGAACACGATGGGCACAATCAACATCAGTGATCACCATTTAAAGGAATTTAGTTTAATTAAAACAAAGAATAATGATAATGAATTAAGGCACTACAGGCAAAACTTTTCTATTTTATGATCAGTTTGTTCTTTCTACATATTGGAATAAGAATCAGAAAAGGACTTATTGTCATTGTCAAAGAACAAAATTCATAAACTAGGAACTAGCTTTGGTTTAAGGTGCAACATATAAAAAATGAATAAAATAGTAGCAAAATATATAAAAGAAGGCTTGCATAAAATTAAAAAAGCTAGTAAAATGAAATAAAACTATATACACAAAATTTACAGTTGGCTAGACAGTAGTGCAAATTTGTCAGAGCAAATAGAAAGCTACTTTTATTATTATTAATTTAATCCACTTGCATCCTTAGTTACATCTGTGACAATGCATTATTCTCCCAAAGAGACATAACGATCAGTCCTTAAAGCAGCACAGGATCGTACTGAAGGATTTGTTTCTTTTCTCTTTTATGTTATGTAAAAGACAGACTATAGCCATGGCTGATTTTTTTTTTCCAGAAAATGAAATCTTTCTCCCCAAAGAGTATTGCAATTCCACATTTTTTGCTTTACACACGTTTGTTTGCTTTGTGTGTATTGGAGCAAAAAAAAAAAAAAAAGCAAATTTAACATAATTTCACACAAAAATCCAAAAATGGACCAGACAAAATGATTATCACTCTTTAAAAATTGTGGATAAATAACTTGGTTTAAGCATATGACACACATTTAAACCCACATGGGGCAGGTAACAGGTGTGGGCAATATAAATATCACACCTGCAGCAAGTCTTTTTGGGGTGAAACACTACAATTTACTGGAAAGAAATCAGGGGTGCCAACATTCAAATCGATATCTCTCAGTTTAAGATTTACCTGCAGTGTCTGGCCTTTAGACAAATAAATATGTGACTCTTTCCCATCGTCCTGTTGTCACTGACCTGTAATCTGGGATCTTCTCTGCGAGTCCGAAGTCTCCGACCACCGCAGTGAAGAGTCCACTGTCGCAGCGCACCAGGCAGTTCTGCAGAGACCACGAACGGGAATGAAACCAGTCTGATACCTTCATCGTGCCTGAACATTATAATCAGCTGTGACAGCTCTATATCTTTCAAAAGGGTTTACAGTTTAGGAAGAAATAAAGTAGATAAAAAGGACAGATTTATAGTATTCTTCTTGTGATACTGATATGAACCCTCGTGCTCCCTTAGTTTGAGCAGTGCACATTTGGTAATAGAGCAATGTATGTTTTCATATCGGGGAAAAAAAAAAACCTTAAATTTAATTTTTAAAATTGCATAAATTTTATGTTAGGTGATGTTTTGGACAACCCGTGAAAGTTTCATAGCGATTAAATAAAAATTAAACAAAAAATCTGGATTTGGGTCAAATGGACCTGAAGGTAGTGGAGGGTTAGATTTCTGATTCTTAACTTTTGAGAACTCAGGAATTCTGTAAACATTCAGAAAATCTGAGACAGAATGTGAACTCACAGCGCTCAGCAAAAGATGCATGTCCTGCACGTGCATCTTATTAACTAAAGTAACTAAACACAAGCTACTGAAAATATGTGATCAGAAAACTAATTTGAGTAACTGTGAAATGTGAAATTTCTCGTTCTACTCAGCGATAAATATACATACATATACAACAAACATAAAGCTGTTTTTAAGCCTGTGTTGTATTTATACTACAGTATAATACACCAAAACTACTCAAAAGTATTCAAAGTATACAGTACTAGGGCGGCAACAATTAATCGAAAAAATAATTATCATAGTCGTATTTTGATAATTGTAACTGATATCTTGACTATACAGACTCTAAAACACATAAAAATACATTTTTATAACTGAGAAATTTTCGTTATTAAATAAAAATGTCAAAAAATATCAAACAATTTCAGATTTTCATCAATATTGCGTTTTTTTTAATATCCTTCAGTTACCATGTTTCAATCTTTATTTGGTTGATAATGTATTTAAAAAGTTATACAGAGCTATTGAATTGATTTTAAATTGTTGCAGTTTGTTTTTAATTGTCTCAGTGGCTTAGCCCCATCTTTTAACAGTGAGTTGCTCTCCCCTTATGCTCCGGCTCCACAGATGAGGTCCACAAATCTGTTGCTTTCAAAATGTCCCAAGAACCCCTTGAGGCCGAGTTCTTGGGGCATTTCGAGGTGACTGAGCCTTTTCTGTGGCTGCTCCCAAGTTCTGGAACAATCTGCCACTAAACATTAGAACAGCTCAGTCTCTTAACCCGTCTTAACCCACGTCTTTGTCTCTGCTCTTACTTTGGATGTGAGGTCGCGGTGGAAGATCCCTTTGCTGTGCAGATACTGAAGCCCTCGTGCGATGTCCAGAGACAGACCGATCCTCACGCCCCACGACAGGTACAAGTCACTGTCCAACAACTGCTCCAGGTTCCCACCGTTTATGTACTGCACCGACAGAAAAACAGAGTCAAAGTGTGCAAAGACAGGACTAAAGTGGAGTCTGATACACGCATTTGTCATTTATCATCTCCTTTAAAGTCTATACGACAGGTTAGACGTCACATTTCACTAAAACTTAGTAAAAAAAGGATTGTATTTAAGACTTTACTAAACATTTAGCCTGTTTGTCCCCAGTTTGAAAGTTTTCGTAATGTTTAAAATGTTACTTCCTGTTTAGGCATGAGCAGTAAATATGACAAAGTTAGAGGTAATTTCACAACCATTTTGAAAACAATGGCCAAAATCTATATAAATTACACAATAGCTATGTTTTGACAAATAATAATACATGAAAGCACCTTTATTTTGTTGAATGGCTGTTTAAACTGTCTCAGTATCATTTGTGTGTTGACCGTCTCTTTATTTTCGTCTGTACGTCACTCTTTGATGACATCACAGAGGAATCCCATTTTAAAACTCTGCATTACTTCCTGTGATTTTAAACTTTTTCTTCACAAACTGCAACTTCACGGATGTAAAACTATGAGAAATATTTACCACAGGTGCCCTCCCACCACACTAAATCACAAGAACCTGTCGTATTGACTTTAAGTAAACCGAGAAAGCCTTTGCATTTATATTTTACTACGCTCAGCCAAATAAACACACAACTGAAAAGTTTGGCATCATTTAAGAGAAAACATATATAGAATTCAGATTTTTCCCAAATGCAATAATAGTTCTGTGATTTGGGTTTCAAATCAGACACATTTGAGGCAAGACTGAACATTTCAGAACATATTTGTTTTGTACAGTGTTCATACACCTTTTCAAAGATAAAACTCAAGTGTAAGTGTTCAAGCAAATGTATATTTTAAATCAACAAAAATAATGTATCTCTCCCAATATGCTCTTTGAAAATGTGATCAAAAACATCACAAGAAATATAGGTTTGGTGAAGTGTGCTTTGTTGGACATTTTGGGCAAATCAGAAGTAATTTTCTGTATTTCGGGCATAGCACAAACGAGCACGCAACTCCATCATATGGTTGGTCGTTACGCGCAATTTTAGAATACTTCAAAACAACACATTCAAGACGATCAGCACTTTTTAATGTCAAAATACAGATTAGCAAGGTTAGATTTCAAGCCTTCTCAAGCACTTTTTCCAAAATGTAAGCACTTTCCCAACCTTTAAAGGAACGTAGTAATATTCAAGCATTTTCAAGGATTTCAAACACCCGTATGAACCAGGTTTGTAGAGGTCTAAACTAGAGGATTGGCAGGTATTAGACAGAGTTAAAAAAAGATTTTTTTATAATAGGGCTGCATCATTAATCAACTAATCGTGACTAGTCAATGAAAGAATGAATGAAAGAATCTTTCTGAACATTGGATTAGACTCTAAAACGGCTTTTTACAACAAAGACAGTGGCATTATTAAATCAAAATGTCCAAAAGAATAAATAATTTCTACACTACTACCCTTTATTTGTAAATATTCTCTACCTAGAAATAGTGATGGGGAAAGTGAAGCCTCATGAACTAATGAGGCCTCACAGCTAGTCACAGCCCAAAGCTTCACCAAAATGAAGCCTCAAATACTGGAGATTTTATGTATTACAATGAACATAACATTTATTTTAAAGGTCAGTCACTGTATTTCAATCTTAATTTGGTTGATAAGTGGTGTCCAACCTTTTTTGTCTCGAGTACCTGAGCTTTGTATCACAATCAGAGTGCCCCTTAACTTGAGTTTCAGGCAAATACATGGGTTTACGAGTCGTATATTGTCAATTATTACAATTATATTTTATGTTTGAATTATTGTATTATATTTATGGTCCAAAATACTCCAAAAAGATGCTAAATTTACAACTAATGAGACTTTTTGTATTCAGATAAGATTACATTTATTTATTTATTTTTTCATTCCTCTAAAACCTGAAACCATTCTAAGTAGCCCCTGGTAATTCCTCATGTACCCCTAGGGGTGCCCGAACCCCTGGTTGGGAAACACTGTATGTAATATCATGATTTCTCCAGACAACAAAATATAATGTGTTCATAAAGTCTTCTTCTGTATAAAACCTTCAAATGTGCTCTGAAATGTATGTGATTTTTGTTTTATTTTGGAATTCATATTTCAGCATTTCCTCAAATCTTAAACTTCTTGGATGTTTTCAAAAATGAAACTGAATATTGATTTACTTTTTCAATGAACCTAACTAAAATCACAATACTTAGATATTAGACACTTTAACAGAATTGTACACCCTGATATTCACTCTTGACATATAATAAATCTAGAACACGAGCTTATATTAAACCTATAGCCCCTTCATAAAATATTAATCGCAGATGCAGTGATACAGGGACATGTGCAGAGATCGTCATGAATCATTTATGTCTTCAGACTCCAAACGTCCGGGTTTGACTTTGTCTCCAAACGTAACCATGGAAACCGCTCCTCTGCAGACAGCACGTCCACAGACTACTAAAATAAAAGATTTAAAGTAAAGAGTGAAGCGCACCTCTGTGAGTGCGTGGAGCTGGCCCTCGTGAACGCAGACGCCCAGAAACCTGGAGATGGACAGATTACTGTTATTGTTATGAGGAAGTGGGTCAGAACAGCATTTATCACGGCAAAATCTTTAATAAAATACAGACAAAAGCAGCTGCCAAGTCATCACTTTTTATTATTATTATACTTTAATTATTATATTATACGTATACTTAAACAGCACCAATTCAATGTGTTTTCTCTCATATGAAATCATACAGACATTGCAAGTTGTAAAATGTAAGAAAGGTTACAATTATGTAATTCAACTCTTGTCACATATTTAAAGGTTTAATGATGAAATTGTTTTGTGTTTAAGAATCTTGACGCGCCTCTAAAGCATTACACTGTGGTCTGAGGCTGTAGTTGTTGACGGAGGAGATTCTCGGTCGTCTAAAGACTTGCTCTGCCGATCGATTAATCAACAATGGCATGAAGCAAAAGCTCTCAAAGCTTTTCATTTTCTTTATGATCTGATCGTGTATCTGACACAAACTGCGCTCACCTGACAACAACTGCATCATTTTATACAACAGTATAAAGTGGTAGGACACTCTGCATTTATAAGTAACAAGGCAGATTAAACTCATGATTCACTTCCAAATCTTCGAAAACTCACTCCATGCTTTCTCCTTTCTGTGTTTGTGAATATAAATACTATAATCTGAGTCGATGAATAGAAATTTTGAAGAACTAAAACACCATCGACTGATTAATCGACTAACGCCAGGTGTACACCGGGTATTCATTTTCATTTATATCTTAATTTAAAGGTCCCATATTCTGCTATTTTGCCCTTTACACAGTCTATTCTAAGAGCTTTGTTGATAAATGTTTGCGTTGTGCAATTTCCATAACATAACAGTTTCCAAAAAACACCCATTTCTTGGACTGGCCCCCCTCCTTGCAAAAGCAAACGGCTCACTCTGAGATCTGACCCCCCCGAACAGAGAGCAGACTGCCTCCCCCGCCCAACTCCCCCCCCCCCAACTCGTGCCGAACCCTAGAGCGGGGAAAGTGCGCATGCGCCGTGTGCTCCGGTAAACAGCGATACACAAACACGGGAATAAACCTTTTATCCGTCCTGACGGTGCGTCGTGCTGAGTCCTACGTCCTGGATCTGACCTGGAGTTTGACGTGCTCCAGTACCTCGACGACGGACGCTGCCGTTTGGTAAATAACAAGCTAACTCTTCGATCTGTCGTATCCATCGTGTAATTACTGTGTAGCATTAGCATTAGCTGTTTTTATTCTGCGGCTGCGCGCTTCCCGGAGGCGTGGCTTAAACACCGCGTCATCCATGGGATGAGCCCCCGTCTGCTGCTCACCCGAGGGGGACGGAAAAGACAGTTCTCTAGCGAAAGCATGAGGGAATCAATCAAAAAACCACTTTGGGCACACATACAAGGCCCAAATAGCACTGTAGGAAGGTTAAAACCTCTGAAAAGTCGATTTTGCATGTTATGGGACCTTTAAACAAGAAGTTGCTTTAAGATTCAGAATATTTTTTATAATAGAGTCTTGGCCAATGCAGCAGAAAAAACTACTGCAGCAAGTTAAATAATACAAACATATTACACAATAGTTCTTTTTTATTTTCTTGAACTTGCAGTGGCGATGAGATTACATGAGATTACACTGTGTTCTGTGAGGCAGAGCATAACGTTTGTGTAAATGAATAAAGATATAAAGTACCTGAGTATGTTTGGGTGGCAGAGGCGGTTCATGAGCTGCACTTCTCGCAGCATGTTGGCTTTGTTTGAGGCCAAAGTGTTCATCTTCAGAGCCATGACCTGCCCCGTGATCCTGTGCTGCACCTGAGCACAAAACACAGACAGAAAACATTTACTAACAGTGACAATAATAAAAGCACAACAACAAAGCAACTTATTATTATGTCAGTCTGACCATCACCAATGACTGATTCAAACTAGACACTGTGGGTGAAGCGTCTTGTCAAGCTTTCAAGATCTGACGAGATCAAACATTGACAGATGCGGCGGATGGAGATCTGAATCTTCTTTGACATTTTGATTTAATTATACTGCTGCCGAATAAAATGTCTTATATCCTATGTTTTAGAGTCTGTAGTCTAGCAATTACAGTTATCAAAATACAACTACAGTTATTTTAATTGTCAACTAGTCTAGGGCTTCAACAATTCATCAATTAATCATAACTAGATGATTATGAAAAATAATCGTAGTCATCTCCATTTCAACATTTATTTATTATGTATTTAAAAAGTCTCAGTGTACAATAGAAATAATCATTTAATCTCTCAACTAAAATAATCGATATCATGATTATTTGATTAATGATTGCAGACCTAGAGACATGATCATTTGTTACATTATCTAAATAACTGCTCTTCTTGCGATTTGTTAATTATGAATCACATTGTGATTGTGTTTCATCCTAAACACCACACATCATCATCATCACAGTGGACCTCCTCCTCATCTCTGTGCCGTGTGACCTCCAGCCCTGATCCTGAGGTCTGGGCCGACGGGTCATCGATGGGAGCTTCAGAGTTCAGCTGTCTGGACCCGCTCGAGTCCAGATATAGTCCTGATCTAGTCCTGCCACAGTCCTGCTGGAGTCCTTCAGTTCAGCGGCGAGTCCAGGGGTATTAATAGAGCTCTAATAGGCTTTCTGGATTTCCCATCACCGCTGCTGATCTGCTCAAATCCACCACCATGACACAGACACTGTCAACAAACGCAAGTCTAGACCACGCTTTAGACCACGCTTTAGACCACGCTTTAGACCACGCTTTAGACCACGCTTTAGACCACGCTTTAGACCACGCTTTAGACCACGCTTTAGACCCGGTTTAGACCTGGTAGAACCTGCTGACTACAGAAACCCACCAGGCCATTAAAGGACACGTCATGTGCATTGTTTGTATCATCATTGGCCTTTGAACCTGCTCTTGAGTGACTTTGATTTGGCATTTCATATTTAGAACTTAATAATAATTGTTTTACAAAAAGCAGTCATTACTTCATATGAGGCAGGTGTTTCCTTAGCGCTCCATCTACTGGCAGCAAAGGGAATTACTTAGGGGAGATAAACAAACCTAGCCCCAGACATGCTCATCTAAAGCACGCAGATGTAATGAACGTGATTTGATGTCAGAAATGATCAGAACAAGTCTGGTGATGATTTATTAACTTAAAAACAAAAATAAACAATCTGATCTTTTTTCTTGGGCAAACTGACCTAATTGTGTATAATATATATATATTCTGATTATCAGACCCTATAAAACAAAAAATCCAGAATGGCGATTGGAAGAAAAATTTATTGAAGCATAATATTCATTCAACTCCAAGCATCAAATGTGTGTTTGTAAAGTATGTAATATCTGTGGATAAAATTTAAAACTATGGTGTGGGCTCAACATTCCTGTAACTATTTGTCCTAAATGAATCCTTCTAATCTCCTTTTAAATAAACAAATTATGTACACCACAGTAGTAAACGTCTTTAAACCACCAACTTTCCATTTTTCATATTTTGTGATAATCTGCTCTTATTAATCCCAGTTCATCCAATAACATTCCACTTCACTTTTGCCTCAATTCTGTAATTTACAATCTGTTTACAAACTTTTTAAGAGTCAATAGATCAATTCAGGCGTCTACAATAGTTTAACTGCCAAAAACAAGTTGGTATGTGGGAGATGTGAAAGTTGTTGAGCCTCTAAGCAACTTAAATGAATGTTTAGAAGGATTTGGCCGGATTCCAAAGCATTTAAGCCATTTAAAGAGGTTTGACACTCGAGATCTTGTTGTATTTCAAACTAAATATCATCTACTGTGTGTAATAATGTGCTATAAACATTATCTAACCAGCAAACTGTGCCAAAGCATCTCAAACACGCCCCTTTATGAAACACACGCCTTTCTGTTTAGTGACTGTGTGCATTTGGGGAGTGAAACATCGATAAGAGCTTCAGGAATGTGCTCCAGAGAGTTTACTTTGAACTCAGTCAATTATTCAACATCAACTACAATGACATTTCTGCAAAACTCCATCTGCAAGTCGTTATAATGATCCAGTTCGATGTGCAGTGAAACGAGCGGCAAACAAAAACAAGCTTTAGTGTCGACTAATGGAGCAAGCAAACTTTAAGTGCTGTTTGGAGAGCTGCTTTCTGGACGATGTAAATTTATGTTCATGATTACGCAGCAATGCATTAGAATTAAATATATATGAAAAACTTTGGTAAACTACTATCTCATTCTGACTGCTCTGCTGAACAACTGGGGACAAAAAAGAGGTGGAAGAAGTGCCCATGTATCGTTTCTTAAGTAAATTACTGATACAAGAATAGTTTTTTGGACATTTTGATTTATTAATGCTGCTGTCTTTGTTATAAAAAGTTATTTGCCAGTGTTTTAGAGTCTGTGTTGTCCAGAAACAATTACGATTATCAAAATACGACAACAATTATTTTGACTAGTCGACGATAATCGACTTCTGAACTAAAATAATCGTTTGTTGCAGCCCTAGCCTGACAATACAAGAAAATGTACTCAAATAAAACTATCACATTTTAAAAACCTACTTAAGTAAAAGTATTAATGTACACACATTTACTTATTTAACAAAGATTAAGGAATTATTGAAGAATTTCGCTGAGTTTTGGTCAACAACAGTGACTAAATTAGGGCTGCTTAATTTTGGCGAAAATTACAATCACAATTTTTTGGCTCATGATTGAAATCACGATTATTTCCAAACATTTACCATTTACTCTATTTTCAAAATTATTCTGTTGAAAAAAATAGGCCAAATGTATTTTATTAGTAATGTTTTTAAAAAGTGCTCCACGTTTTGAGGCAAAAAGAGTCACTTGTAATTCTGAACAGAAGGCAATTCATTGTATTTTCATTTTCATAAATGAACAGAGTAATGAAACCACGATTATATTTATGATTCATTGCATTGCTCTAGACTAACGTGTACATTTTCATTTGTTCAAAGCCGGGACTTGAACTCAAAATCTTTAGGCAAAATGTCTACATAAACAATAACCTCAGCCAACTTCAAAACAAGTGACAAATAATGTTTGGTGTTAATGTTAGATGACTTGAACATTTGTGCTGTGTCAAGCGTTTCTCCAAAGCCTTTTTTACTCTTACTTGAGTAATTGGGTCACTTTTATCCTGTAATAATGTAATAATCTCCTTTTAAATAAATAAATAATGTAAAACACAATAGTAAATGTTTTTAAATCAGGTTCTGAGTGATTACAATTAGACAAAACCACTTTGATTTTTCACATTTTGTGCTAATCTTTGGTCATTAATCACACTTTTGCCTCTATTCTGTCATTTAGAATCTGTCAGTTTACAAACGTCTAAAGATCATTTCAGGAGTCTACAATACTACTAGAGCTAGAGTCGACTAAAGAAATGTGTGGTTGACTAAAAACCTGCCCAGTCGACCGATAAATGTGGCGTGGCAAAAATATATCAAAGTGTCTCCATGTATTTATCCAAAACTGCACTCAAAAGAACACAACTGCACAAGAGTTATCTATTTAGGACTTCACTATTTACACAGAAAAGTAACAGGAAACAGAGTATTTATAGGTTTAACACCAACATTTTCAGCTAACTCACTCCATATCTTCTCGTTTTTGCTACATATATAATTTGAACCTTAATAAAATGATTAGTAGAAATCTTGGTCGACTAAGACTTCATTGACCGATTAATCAACTGAACAACTAAAGGATTACAGCCCTAAATTCTACGTTTTACTTCCACCAGAGGACGTTTTTAAGTAACATTTCTTGTGCACGTTAAAAGTTCCTCCCGCTGAATCGTCCTGCTCTGGGATGTTCATGTGTGTGACAGTAATCTGCTTACTCTGCACAGGTCCTGACCCCACTCTCACACCACACCCCTGACCCACTGACAAAACCAGCAAGAGCAAGGAAAACATGTCATTTACAGACCCAACAATGTGCTGCCATCCCCTCCATGTGTCACAAAGACGACGTATTATGCTCTTTTTCCTGCTAAAAAGTATTAAACTGTAACACACACAGAGACTGGTTTTATATTTTGTTTGTTTTAAACCACAATATTGATCTAAAACAGCTTAATAATAGAAACAGGTCCATAAATACAGTCAGTATCAGAGGGAACGCCCACTAACGAACCTCTGTGGGGGAAGCAATCCATTTATTTTAATGTAGAAGAGCTGCTCTGTCGCCCACTGTTCAACAACTACAAGAGCAAACGCAGACTTTAGGAGTTTTATTGTGCCAAATACAGACACAAAGACATGGAGTAGAAATGTATGCATATATCCAAGAGTGCAAACAGCAGCTTCGGGCTAAATGCTACCACGGTGCTAGCTGCTATATTTTAACATCTTTTCTGAGGTAATGCCAGATCAACAGCGTATGTTAAGACTTGATTGTGACTCGACTTGAAATCGTTGTGCATAAAATACACATAATTTGTCAGGAAAAGTCGTGTTTCCCACTGAATCACACCCGACCACGCCCCTTAATAAGACTGCAGCTACAGACTTCCTGTTCAAAACTAAAGAACGAAAAAGCCCCACCTCTTCAGTTGAAATGCCACTATTGTTGAATAGTTATGTATAGTTGTTACATTTTTTTTTAACTCTACATGTGTGACCCAATTTTTTTAAATGTTCACCAGTAAATACCAGTGTGGGCTTGGCTTCCTTGGCAGAGGTGTGAACATAAAAAAAGGAAAAAAAGAAAAAAAAAAAATGAAAAAAGTTGTGATGGTGATGCGGAGGGGGCACTGGTGCAGACGGGGGAGGGGGGTCACGGAAGGAGGGTTTGGGGGGGAGTGAGGGTGTGTGCCCTGTCTAGGCTACCCCACTTTGGTGGGACACAGCCCAGGTATATAGATAGATAGAAATACCAGGCAGGGGGCATGATCGGGGTCAGGTGGAAACTTAATACAGAACTTTACGGAACAATACTAGATTACTGAAACATGCATGAATCAATCAATCGAAATTAGGGATGCATCATGCACCGATACTGATACTGATACCGACACATCCAGAACAATCTGCTGAATCAGGGATCAGCTCCAAAGTACCGGTTTGGCTGAGCTCCTGGTTGGGCCAATAATCTGATATGATTTATTATTGTATTTAGTGGCGCTTGTGGCTCAGAACATTACTTACAATACAACTGAGTAAGCTTATGAGGGAACACCTTTATAACGTGATTAAAAGCTCATTTAAGTTGATTTTACATAAAATGTCCTCTTTAAATTACTTGCCAATGAGGCTAAACATTTTTTAGGTATATTAACGTTAAACCAGATTATTGATATAGACAAATACAAAGGAGTTTTAGAAAATGAAAGATATCCAACAATAACATCATGCAATGGAAACAATAGATAGATACATCTGGAATGTTCTGGATGGCACAGAATGAACCGACTGTAAAAGGACTGGACTTTTATTGAACTGAGAAAGTTTATTTGAAATTGGACGGCTAGGATATTTCATTTCATATATCATTACTTTTCTGGGCTGTTAGACATTAAACAACTGAAAGCAATAATTAATTGTACTAATAAAAATATATTTTACATTAACTTTTTTCACTCTGTGTTTCTTAAATCTGTCTTTTGTTTCATAATATAAGTACTGTTGTTTGGCACTTGGGTAATCTTTGTTTTAAATATGCTCTGTAAATATATTTGATTTAATTATGGCAGTTCTCAAGTCAATTATCCAATCAGAAAGCAGAATGAGCTCCTCACTTTGCGTTACCAGATCTTATGACTAAAACCAGTTTGTACTTTGTAATAAACCAAATTGAAGTAAGGTAATGGTATCCCAGCTTCAGTTCTGATCGTAAAGAGTTTTGATCCTGGTTTGAGTCCAGTTTAATTCAGATGTGGAGGTGGTTTGGTTCCGTCTTGGTCCTGTTTTAGCTCTGGCTTTGTCCGTGTTTAGTTCTGGGTTTAGTCCTTATTTATTTCCAAACTGAATGCGGTGTTCGTTAAAGTGTGAACGCGCTCATTACAGCGATAGATCAATTAACTCGTGGACATTCAGACCACACTGTCTCGCCTCTTCGTGCAGCTCCTCCAGCTTTAGTTAAAGAGATTGACCGTTCTACTCTCCAGAGGTGAAAGGGCACGGACGTGTGGAGACTTAGAATATCAATGTGAGCCTCTGCAGACGTGGCTTTTAGTCCTGGTTTAGTCCTGTTTAGTCCTGGTTTAGTCCTGGTTTAGTCCTGGTTTGGTCCTGGTTTGGTCCTGGTTTGGTCCTGGTTTTTATCCTGGTTTAGTCCTCGTTTTTATCCTGGTTTAGTCCTGGTTTTTAACTTGGTTTAGGCCTGGTTTTTATCCTGGTTTAGTCCTGGTTTAGTCCTCGTTTTTATCCTGGTTTAGTCCTGGTTTAGTCCTCGTTTTTATCCTGGTTTAGTCCTGGTTTTTAACTTGGTTTAGGCCTGGTTTTTATCCTGGTTTAGTCCTGGTTTTTAACTTGGTTTAGTCCTGGTTTTTATCCTGGTTTTTATCCTGGTTTAGTCCTGTTTTTTATCTTGGTTTTTATCCTGGTTTATTCCTGGTTTAGTTCTGGTTTACTTCTGGTTGTTGCCCTTCAATGTTTGGACAAATAATATTAGTAACTTAGACCCAGTAAAGTCATTAGAACTAGTTAAGTCCTGGACATGTTTTGGTGCTGGTTTAGGCCTGGTTTGGTCATGGTATAGTACTCGTTTAATTCCTGTAATGTTCTTAGTTTCATCTTGGTTTAGTCCTGGTTTAATTCTGGTTTTCTTCTTGATTTCTTTTTTGTTTAGTTCTGGTTTAGACCTGCTTTAGTCCTGGTTCAGTCCTGGTTCAGTCCTAGTGAAAAATATAACATTTACACATTTCCCGGGTCATTTTTGTGAGATTCCTGCTCTGTCTGAGTCATAAAACTTCTTTTCCAGCTCATGGCATGTTTTGGAGGCTGGGAATCACCATGAATACATTTGTTTGTTTTTAAATGAATTATTTATTATTTTATATTGTCATTACTACTTTACTGTCTGTGTTGCCGAAGTTGTTTTAAATTATTATTTAAATTAATTATTGACAATTATTGACACCGTGAACAGTGAAATCTATAATTTTCACGTAACTATTTCTTAGGTTTCTGATAAATCTAACTTTCTAAATGACAAAATAAAGCAGATAAAAATGTAGAAGTATTTTTTAAACTGAACACTAACTTATACATACTTTATATTGCTTCTTATGGGTCACGATTAGAATTTTTTAGTTCTTGTAAAATATATTATAACCTAAATAATCACGATTACAGATCAGTAAATCTTGATCTTTTTGTGCCTTTATGATCCGTTTTGTTCTCTCTGTGTCATGCTCTGTGCTTTGTTCAGTTTTACAGAATAAAAAAACTGGTAATATTCAAACCCACGTACCTTGAAGACCTCTGAGAAGAACCCCGAGCCTATTTTCTCGCAGAAGAAGTCGTCTATCCGCGCCAGGCTGGACACGGCGCTTCTCAGGGCTCGGTACGACGACGGCCGGATCCGGTTGGGGGCGTGGATGCTGTGCAGGGGCAGCTCGTCCGCCCCCATGTGCGCCTCCTCCGGGTCGCAGAAGCAGCATTCGGCGTGGTAGTCCATGGTGCTGCGGCTAAACCAGGACTGCCACTGTGCAACGTGTTTATTCTGGGCCAAAATATCAAAGCGTCAGGGTTTGGTAGTCCTTTTACGACACGTGACGGCGGCCGGGAGCGTCATTGTGCCAAAAAACGTCACTGAAATGAAAAAAATCCACTTAGGAAACAGTAGCAGCTTCCAGATCGTCGTAAAATATAGAATGTCTCATTATTGTAATCTAAACGAAACAAAAATGCACTTTTATTATTGGCTAGTAGTCCTTTTAAAACAGACTTTGGTGGTTATGGTCAACATTGTGTCAAAAAACATCCTCGAAATGATCAATTCTGTAGAAAAAAATCAATTTAGCAAACAGTAGCAGCTTCCTCATCAGCAAAAAACATATCGTTACTCATTATTGTGACCAAATCTAAGATAAAATGCACTTTAATTTGAAAAATGTATCAGGTAGGAGTGCTTTTAAAACTGATTTTGGATATTATGGTCGGCATTGTGTCAAAATTGTGAAAAATTGGTCGTTCTGTGGAATAATCTTAAGGAAGAAATCAAAGCAAGATTAAAAAAAAACAATTTAAAATGGAGAAGTATGAGGACATTGAATCAAAAACATAGCTGCTTCCGATATGACATGAAGCCAAACTAGACTAAAATTAACTTATTGTATTCTTAAATAGCAAAAAATGTTAAGCTTTGGTGGTCCTTTTAAAACACATAATGGTAGTTGTGGTCATCGTTGTGCAGAAAAAACAAAAATGATCAAAAAGTGAGAAAATAGTAGCAGCGTTATATCAAAATATCAATAGTTTCTCCAAGGATGAAACCAAATGAGCAAAAATGTAATGAAGTTTGTAATTCTTGAAGATAAAAAAATGGACAAAAATATAAATCCGTAGACTTTTCTTCTGGCGTTGCTTGTTTTTAGCGTTGGTCCGTGTCTTATGGGTTGGTCATTGGTTTTGTTGGTGGTGAAGAGTCTGTGGAAAAACATAAAAAACAATCATAAAGTTATAGAAGTGTGACTGGACCGTGACATAAAGTATAACACAACTAAGAGTCATGATCTGTAGAACCAAAGAGGACAAACACATGGATTATCCTGATCTTTGCCGGTCAAATGTTGTGTTGAATGTCACGATTTAAATAAATATCATGACTGTAGACGAGGCAGATAATTAAGATATTTACAGACAGTGTAGAATGTTGTACGTTCAGGCAAATATTCCGTTTGCTTCTTGCACTGATAATGTGAAGATTACGCTGTGTAAATCCTATTGCACACTTAGGGCTGGTGATACAGCAAAAAAATATTATCACGATTTTCTTGGGGCCAGATCATGATTTCAGTTTGACCATGATTCGTGTTCACTGTGTGTATTTCTATCGTCTATAACAGAGCTGCGCTATTTAGGAAAAATATCTAATTGTGATTTTTCTGACCAGTGCCACAGATTTGAAATTTTAATAATAAGATTCTGTTCAAATTCATATTTTAAACACTATTTCGCCGCTTTTTGTCGCAGTTTTGTCATATTTAAATGCGTCTTTGTCAGTTCTAGTGATGTCTTTGTCATGTTTAGTTGTGATGTCGCTTTTAGACACATTTTGGAGCATTGAGTCACGTTAGTTGTTTGCAGGCACGTTTTGAATGATTTTTATCACTTTTGGTCGTGCTTTTGTTGCTTGTTTCAGAAAATGTTTGTACAAATCCAAACTACAGCAGTTTTTATTCAAATCAAAGTTTGTGGAAGAAATTATTGCACTTTAAAAATTGCAGCCTTTGCGATTTGGTAATTGCATCCATTGAAATTGCAATTTTGTGTTGATTTGGTTTAATTGTGCAGCTCTGGTCTATAAGAAGTAAATAAAGTCAGCTGTTTAGAGGCTTCAGAGGTGAAACAACAGGAGAAAAAGTGTGTTTGAACAGACAGCTGCATTAAAGAGACAAACAGTGAATCACGATATGACAATTTCACAAAAAAACAGATTGTCACAAGCTCATGATTTGATTTTTATCACCCAGACCACACACCTTTCAGACTAATTACAAAAAAGCCAGTTTGCGAAGGCTGCAGGAGGCTTACAATGACAATTGGTCGACTAAAGACCTGCCCAATTGACCGATTAATCGACTAAAAAGGGGTGTGGCAGAACTATGAAGTATCTCACAGTATCTGACCCAAACTGCACCAAAAACACAACTGCACTGCAAATAACATATACAGAATAGTACCAGAGAATACTGTATTTATATGTTAGATATACAGCATAAAAATTAGAATAAACTCGTGATTCACTCCAAAATCTTTAGCTAACTCACAACTTATCTTCACATTTTCAGTGTTTTTGATGTATAAATCCTTATAATCGAAATAAATAATTAGTCGACTAGTAAAAAAGTTGGTTGACTAAAACACAGTTGACTGATTAATCAAATAAAAACGACTACAGCCCTAGTGGAGAGATTGGTAGCTGTGTTTTAAAACGGAGTTTATAGTTTATTTTTGTACTTGTGTCTGTTTTGAAATAATGAAGTTGAATTGGATTGAATCAAACAATAAATGCAGTATATTGTTAATTCATTCTTCCTCTAGGCCTTCTGATACCTTTTTTTTTTTTTTTCATTTTCAACCTTTATTTCACCAGACAAATCATTAAGAACATGTTTTTAGTTACAATGTTGGCCTGAACAGCATCCTTCAACACATCACCTCCTCTGCACCAAACAGAAAGGATGAAAAAGGAACGTGAAAATAGAGAAAGAAACAGAGAGAGAAATCTGAAAAATGTATAATGATTTTGTATGCCTTAATACGATATTATTTTATTGTGTAAAGCACTTAAGCACAATTCATACACGAGTGGGCTGTAACTAACGATCATTTACTAATCGATTAGTCTAGCGATTATTCTTCTAATTAATCGATTTGTTGTTTTGAACGTAAACGTCACGTGATGAAACCACATTTTACTGAATATGGCACAGATGAAGCTGAAGCAGTCTGAGGACCTGGTGGAGCACCTTTAAAGACAAACAAGTGTTTTTTCATCAAATACATTAAGATTATTAATTTTCCGCCTCATTTCCAAGCAATTTGAATCATGAAACTTCTTTTCTCGGCTCATGGCATGTTTTGGAACCTGTGTATTGACCGGTTAACGATGATTCGATTTCTAAATTAGTTGACGATTACTTCAATAATCAATTAGTTGCAATTAATTTATGAACTGGTTGCAGCCCTAAACAGGAGGCACTTCAACAAATAAACTTGCCTTGTTGTATATTCTCTTTCCCTTCTTTGTGGGGAGCAAACAATATCCAAATCTCTGGGTCTGATTAGGGCTGGACCACATCATCTCGTTCATGATAAATCATCGTCATTTGCCTTTGGGGGAATATGAACATCAGAATATCTTCCACGTATAAAGCACGTGAATGTGCTCCGAGTCAGTCCAGAGCAGACACAGAGGCACTGGAGAGACTGGAGATTAAAACCATGAACACAGTGAGAGCTGAACTTACAACTATCATTTAAATAGTTAGTAATATAAGTAACCGTTAAATATTTTGTGTTGCGTCAATGATATCCTTGTTTTTCAGTGTGTCGGGGGAACACGACTGTGCCTTACAAAAATGTCAAATTTGGGTCAAACGGCATGAATTTAATTGAGTGTCCAGAGCAAATGTTTGTACCAGAAAACAATCGACAGTGACATAGACATGAATTTTACGCCTTTTTTATTATATGTTATTAATTAATTAAGTGAATAAATTATATTGAAGTATATCCTTCTTGCAAATGTTCTCTTCTTTATCATGATAAAAACCCACAACGTCCTGCTCTTTGTTCGATATTATCATGATGTGCATCTCACAGTACAATATTTATTGCGAGGTTAATAAAACTGTAGATATGTAAATACTTCTTCCCTTTAAAACACCTACACAAGCTTTCAATATAAATAATTTGTGTCTTACTCCAAAGACTTAAGATAAAATGCTGAATAACAGTCTTCATGTTACCTGCTCTCAAATGAAGCAAAGGATCATGGTCTATGTTGCGCCCTGCAACACAACCGTACATTTAAACAAAAAAGCTTTTAATGTGATATATTGTGTCAGCGCATGATATTATTGAGACATTTGATGACAGGATATTACATTGTTTCTGTTATTATTACTCCCTCCTCCATCTTCACACCTTGGTGTATTTAACCCTCTCAGAGCCACTTCCTCTGATCTGTACAACATGAACAGCAGCAAAGACCAGGACCAGGACCAGGACCAGGACCAGGACCAGGACCAGGACCAGGACTGTGACTCAGGTATCAGGAGCTGCACTGCAGTCACCACTGCTCACTCTCACTGCAGCACCCAACATTTAAGAGCCTTAATTTGTCAAATAATAATGATGTGGGCGAAGACAAGGGGCAGGTGAAAACAGAATAATCAGAGCTCTCTCGCCTCAGATCCAGCACAGGCTCATTTAAACAGGCGCGAAAGACGAACTGAACAACTCTGGACTAATAATGAGGGACACTGTTAACAAAGTTCATCAAGTCGATTTTACAATAGATCCCCTTTAACCACGTGATCAAATCAAAGATATGATGAAGCTGCGATCTCTCAGGTTTTAATGCAAATTAAGTTAGAAAATCCAATTGCAAATATTTTCAGAGGCAATCAAACAAAAACATGTGGTTTGGGAATCACCTTCCCCTTCAGAGCTTCACTGTCCTCATCATGGGAAAGTAAAATATTCAGTTTAATAAATTAATGTTACGTAATCTAGAGTTAACTGGTGATTTTAATTAATGACATTAATATCCCATTCTGATATCAATATTCACAATTAAATGGCTATAGAAAATACCTCAAAATTAACTATTTAATTATGTCTCATAAAACGTCTTAGTCCTTTGTTGTGGGGGGCTCAATGCATGACTCTATGACATCACCCCCAGCCCTTAAATATGTATATAACAACAACAACAAATAATCATAATAATAATAATAAGGGTGATAGAGTGATTGAGGTTATTATTATATATTTTACATTCTAATGTATTGTAGATAGAGCAGTTCACTGCACATCTATAGGAGCCTGTGATATCCTCCTGTAGCTCTAAAGGTTAATGCAATGACCTACATACAAGCCTGTACAACAGACCAGCTCAAACCTATGCAATGATAAATATGACTGCAATATAAACAAAATATATGGTACATTACATTAAGAATAGCTGAATTATAGATTTTATTATTTGCGTACAGGCTCCTGCTGCAGATTTTCCGTTTTAATCGCGTCTGAAATTAATTATTAACCACAAACACAAAAAATAAAAACAAATATCAATGCATATATGAACGCAGCCGTAGTAATCTCGTAATATAATCGTAGCTCGTATGTTTCTGCCCGTGCATTGGTCACAACGGGAGCTGTCAGTGCCAGGCAGCAGTAGCGGGCCACGGCACAAGCGCTGCCCGCAAACCTCACCTCTCACGGCGGCCTGGAGGAGATGCGCGGCTCGGTGTCGTGTCGGTGCCGGTCAAACGGAGCCGTGCAAATGTTGCTGTTGTGGGCCGTGTCCGCTGATGATAATCCGGTCCCGATTCCCCCGGCCGCTCGTCGGGACGTCCACCATAATGAAGCGCACGGAGACGCGTCAAGGTGGAAGTAGCGGAGAGGAGCGCTTCCGGTCAGGATTTCAGAATAAAACCTGACAAAACGCGTGACACTGACAGGTTGTAATAAAAAATAATAAACAATAATGAAATGATAGCTTTATTTTAAAAGTAACAATAACTTGTATATGCAATTTTTTTTTGCATATTTACTCATGTAATCATTAATTAATAGTAATAATTATTTATATATTTGTGAATTAATCTATTTATTCATATATATTAATTTATTCAGTCATTTATTTATTCAGTTATTAATTCATTCTATTTCATTGTTAGTAGTCAAAGCAGCCAAACACAAATAAATAAAAAGAAAACACAAATTATTCGATGTCATTGCTATTATTATTATTTTTTTTTTCCTTTTGTTCCTTAGGCATTATTGTTACTCAGCTTTGCTTTTGAAGCGGAACAAGCATTTTAATGTATAGCTCATCTGAAACCAGTCATATTGCATGCCAAAACTAAAATAAATGGCTGAATAAATGAGAAAACAAGTTAGTGCAGTTGGTACAGTCCCCCAAAGCATTCAGTATAAAAGCAGCCCACAAATGCAGCGATAACAGATGGAGAACAAAAGATAAAAGCTGTTATTGTGTTATTGGAGAAACAATGCCAACTTAAGTGGCTGAGTCATCTGTGTTTATATGAAAACAATTGTTAATGCTCTGAATAAATATTTTTCTAAATGTTTTGTTCATGGGAATATACTGCATCAGTAAATATAATATGTGTGTTTGATTAGTGTGTGTGCTACTTGTTTAATGATTCTTATTAAACTAGTCTTGAATAATTAATATATAATATAAATAAAGTCTTTTAACTAACCCCAGTATGTATTTATCAGTCTGCTTTGTACATGTGAAACATAAATAGTGTACAATGCATTTCTCACCTATTAAAGTCAGCATATACTGTACCCTGTCTCTGTAATAACAAACTAATTGGCTGCGTAACAAGAGCATTACAAATATTTTTGAAGTTATTAAGATGGCGATATTGGTGACATAAAGTTTAACAACTATATTTCAATTTATTGCATTTATGTTGTAAAAAATAGAACAGCCTACATTTACATAAAATAACGAAAACTAAACTTTTTCCCCCCATGCAGGTTAGACTTTTATTTTCCCGGTCTGGAGCAGTGCTTCCTCTTTGCTCGTCCTTTACTTGACGCACGGCGCACGTAAATGATAAAGCCCAGCGCGAGGCTGTAATGGTGGGTCCATGAGGAGGCAGAGTCTGGAATAACGTAGCTGATCTGAGTTCAGTCTTTTCTGTTCCATCCCCGATAACAAAACATCCTATTCTCAAACATAAACTGACCCTGGATCAGCAGTAAACCGGAAATTAAGCCACAACAATGACACACATTTTAGAAAATATGTCAAATTTACAATAAAAATAGCAAAATTATGAACAAATCAAAGCAATGGCATAAGAAAGATGGGGCAATGTTTCATTAGAATAAAGCAAAAGAATATTTGAAGGATGCTGAGTTCAAAACGGGAATGATAAATAAATTATGAATTGGAGAGAGAGGCCATCTTTTTTTCTTTTCCTGTGAGGTTTTCCTGTTCGCGTTGGAGGAAGTGATGGTGGAGCTTTTTTTAATTAATTTATTTCGTTCCTCCATCCGTGGGAAATGCAGTGTCAGCAAATCAATGGGTGATTATCAAAAATATTAACTGAAAAGAAAAAAAAGAAAAAAATGTTGTCTATACCGAATATAAATAATAATAAATCAAATACATTTCAGCATTCTTTTTCTGTCTTTATATATTATTTGAATATAATAGACTCGAGAATTCAAATTAATGAAAAGGTATAATCCTTACTCCACAATAAAAACAGTGGCCTTAGGGTTAAAATGACTCAGAATTGAGTAACAGCGATGACATCATCACAATTTCATGTGGGCAAGCAATGTTTTGAATATGACTCATGACACATCTATTTTACACATAATTGTAATCATCCTGTGAACTGTTCATTGTGCAAATGGTTGTATTCATTAAAATGGATGGGAACGAGGTAAATTAATGAGAGAAAAACTAGTCTTTATTTGCAGATTATTATGTGTTTAGATCATTTCCAATGTGTCCAAAACAATGGAAGCTCATAATTGTTGCCTTTATGTCCCAGTCCCAGAAAATACAAAATGGGTTTATTATATTTTATCCTCACTTATTTCAACAGAACACACAGCATTTCAGTAGAAATGGATTTTCTCAGATGATCTCATACTTGGTTTTGTATTGTCACATTACATCATGCAGAGATTGCAACTGGGTCAGCAATATTTTGACACATTATTCTGTCATTATAAATTAGGTGTTTTCATCAGAAATATGATATTTAATACTATGTGAACTGAAGATTAGTGTCACAGTTACCTTTATTTATAAAGATAAAAAGTACAGTTCATTGTAGCACAGATTAGGATAAAGAGTCCAAGGCTGTGATTAGTTTAAAATCCTTTATTGTTTGTTTGAGGATTTGTTCAGGATACACATCGGGTGAGCCAATGTGACGGACACATCACGTGAAGTCAAAAGATTAAAATAGATGAAAATGAATAAAAATACAAGCAAAATAATATGGGGTAAAATATACATATATACAATGGTATGTTTAAATATTGTAACAATAAATAGATAAAAACACAACACTGTTAGAGCAAAAAGTTTATATAATTGGTTTATATTTTTATTCAGTGTCCAACTGTAGAAGGTCCCATGAGTTTAACCTGGCGTGGCTGACGAACGTTCCTTAAACAAAAACATCAGAAATTAGGAGGATGGAGGACAATGCACACAATTGTGAAGCATCTTTGAGCATCTGGAAGAG